>JBAWJQ010002772.1:0-502269 GCA_037783105.1 Bactrocera zonata | reverse complement strand
TAGTGTCTCATAAACTGCTTACTTACGCTCATCAAGTGAGAAAAGAAACTCAAAAATTTGGTAATCATTTATACATTGGCATTTTATTTCTAATTTCATTACATTTGTATATTTTAAATTTAACTCCATTTGTAACATGGCAATTGTTCATTCATTTATTTTCACTTAATTTATATTTAATTTATATGTAATTTACTAGTATTTTCAACTTATTTTTTATTACAAAACATTTTTTGCTACATTCATATTTACTTTCATTAAATAAAAATAATAACTAATATTTTAATTAATTAGTACACACTATTGTTCGGCTTAACCTTTTACTGATATTATTATTATTAATAATAAATTTGTGCTTAGCTTAGTTATGTAATCACTTATGTTTACATTAAATTTATTTTGTTGTTAGTTTGACCAGCAGCATTGTGTTTCATTAAATATTCTCTTTGAAGTCAATTTCGGCTAATAATTCATGTATTTTATTTTGTTTTTATTAAGTTTTGTTTTGGTTATTTGAATTTCTTTTGTGTTAACATTAATTGCGTAAAAAGTTTACAGCTATTGCGATGCATTACTAAATTGATGACACGGCTTAGGTAAAAAAATAAATTATATTTTTTGTTCTTGTGTTAGCTATTGGTTTCATTAATTTTTTAAACTAAATTGTTTCTTCTTGAAAATAAAAAAGACCTCGAAATTAATAAAATAAATATAACTAATTTGCTAATAAAAATAAATATGCACACATAAGCATACATGCCACACATGTTATTGTTGTACACATTTATTTGTTGTTTCGTCTGTGTTGCCATAACTATTTTCATTTCATTTTACTAACATTGACCACATGCTTATATGCTCGTGTAGCTTAGTACTAGAATTGGTGAGATTTGCGTTGGAGATTTTTTTTTTTAATTTTTCTTCACATTTTATTCATGTTTCGTAGTGTATTAATTATCGGTTTATTTACAAGTAGTTGCTGGGTTGTAGTTATATTTCAAGACGAGCCGTGTAAGGTATAAAAAATAGAAAAAGAGGCATTTACAGTATTTTTTGTCTATAAGTGTAATTTCACCTTAATGTAATAAAAATTGAGAGATCTGAAAACAGCGCGATAATTAAGAAAAATAAAAAGATGGAAAAACCGTTGTTGGAAAATCTTTGCAAGATTTGATTATTTAAAAAAGTTGTGTCTGATAATGCTTGGCCCTCGATGGTCTTTGGTATTTTCTTGAGTCAGAGGTAACCTAATATCAACAAATCATTCATCAATGGGTGATTCAAGTAGATACACTTTTTTTTAACAAATCACGTGTGAGTCGTTCAAGCTGTCATGTTATTTTTGTCCAGTTTCGTTTGTTCATTTCATAATTGAAAGACTTACACCTGAATAACGTTTACTTTTTGTTCAACTTTATAACGAAAATTCACGTTCTGCATAGAATGTGTTTCTCCCGCTTCGCTCAACTTATTAGCTTGTGCCAAAACTGAAGCTGGTCGAATTTTGTTCTGGGATGAGGTTCATTTATGGCTAAATGGATATTTAAACAGGCAAAATTGCCACATTTGGGACAAAGAGCAACATAAAGATATTCAAGACCTGGCATTTCATTTAGAAGAAATGACACATGAGTGTAGTTTGTGAGCCCATTGAAACCATTATTGCACCATGATAACCGACTATTTGATGCCTGAAATTGAAGCTCGTGATCTCGGCGGCATATGGTTCCAACGAGACGGCGTCACGTGCCACACATTGCATCAATCAATAGATTTATTGATAGAACACTTCAGTGAACTTATAATTTTACATTTGGGGTCGGTTGATTGGCCTCCAAGATCGTGTGATATCACATCGTCTTATGAAGATATGTAAACGCTAAAGCCACAGTATAATCCTCTTCGATTTAGGCCTTGGAGGAAAACATCATACTTGTCATTCATCAGTTATCTGTCGAAATGCTCGAACGAGTCTTCGAAAATTGAACTCAAGGGATGGATCATCTCGCGGCCATTGAATGTTGTTTCGAATGATAATAAATATTTTCCATTAAATTTGAAGCTTCTGAATTTTCTTTGTTTGAGTATATAACCTCAAAAGAGTTCACCCTTTAAAGAAAGTCTAGTACCTCCAGTGAAGAACAAGGGTAGCGATAAGCTTTCTTGGAATGTTCATAGACAGATTGACACTAAGATTTAAATAACTAAGCCATCAGCGGTGCATTGAATGCTCTAAAAATTGTTGACAAATTAAACAAATTAATGGCCAAATAATGAACATCTAACTTGTAAAACAACATAACAACACTTTTATTACTTTATTTACTTATTGGATAAGCTGCTTTAAAGCAAGAACCAAAAATGTTTAGAGTTTTCTTAAACAATTTTTAGCTTTGCCGGGCACAACAAATTTTTGACCTTTTCTTAAAAAATTTTATTTTTTTGGGCACATCCAAATAATTGTTTTATTTTTACAACTTGAGGATGTGTGCTACAAAAACGTTTTTGAATTTCTCATCTTGGCACTGTCCAATTCAGAAAACCTTTAAAATATTTTCCATTTTGCGAAAGACAACAAATTAATTAATATCCTTTTTAATCTTTGAAACTAAATGAAATATATTTTACTTTGCATGAAAAGATGATATATTCTTATGTAAGCTATCTTCGATTCGCTATTTTTTGCGTGCTGCTCTCTTGCCATCATAATTACAAGTAGTAAAAGCAACAACAAAGTTATCGGGTTAAATTCGAACAAAAGAGTGTGCGGTTACTTTGTTAAAGTGATTAAGCCCTATCTTCAATGGTGCCAAGTCGCTGCTAAGTCTGGTTTGGCATAATTTACGTCGTCAAATGATAAACTAAAATAAAAATTTGGTTTACTTGTTCGATTTTGAATACTTAGTACTTGAAATTAATCTCTAATCAGTTTAAAGAGTTGAAAACAAAACTGAGGGTTACAAAAACGTTTTAGCCACAAAAAAAATTTGCATCAAAAAAGAACAGTAGCACAATTGTGCTAGCGTTAGAGGACAAGCGGTCGTAGTGTTATACCACGCGTTCTATTGACAACTCTCCAACGAATCGAAGCTTATAGCAAAATGAAATTTATGATTTTGGGGTATGTAGTGGGATCCCGGATTTTATTTCCGCTTTTAGTTAGCATGAATTTGTTACTACCGAGACGGAAAATTAATTTTTTTAAATTGTATTTTATTACACTTTTACGTTTATATTTTTATTTTTTTATGTTTTTAATTTTTTATGTTTTCTTTTGTGTTTACTTCTAAATTAAGTTCTTTATATATTTCCGCCCAATGCCCCCTCATTGCTTTCACTTACTGAATGTTTTCTGTTTTTATCAAATCAAAATTTATGCAAATGACATTTTAGATCACTACATCCCAGTTTTTTAGAACTGTGATCAATTATTTACAATATTTTAAAAAATATTCCTTTCTAAAACTATAAATATAAATAAATTATAACTATTTTCTTAGAAATATTTTATAGCTTAAAGCTACGTATTTAATTTATATTTTATTACTTTACCTTAATTTTTATTAATTTTTTTTATTATATATTTTTTTAGTTTATTCTTTTAGACTCGCCTTCTATTCTACCATTAGTTTTTTTTTTTTTTATTTTAATTGCTCTTTTATAACTATTTTTCAACATTCTTACCACACTTAATTTAACTATTGTTTTTAAATGCTGTTTTAGTCGTGTGTACATTGAGAATAGTTACACAAAGTTTTTGTTTTTGGTTCGATTTCACTATCTAAATTAATTATTAATTAATTTACATATACAAAATTGTTTACTTTAAATTGTTTGTGTGAATTTTTTTGCTTAATGTCGATACGTTTATTATATATTAAATATTGATTAAATGCGATCAATGGTGACGTGTGAAGGACATACATACAGTCGTGGCTTTGTTGGAAATGTGAAAATTGCGTGGGGTGTAGAGATTGCTGTTGTACTTAGTGGTTGGCAAATAAATATTTTCAAAGTTAAATTTTCATGAAATTTAGAAATGCTGTGGCTAATTAGTTATAGTTTGTGATAGTTAGTTTTTGTTAAAAGTACCGTTCCTAAAAGTATGTTTCTTTGCTGGTCCAAATACTAGAAGAATGAATATGTTTACACTGTTCTCAAGTTGAGAAGCCTACTTTAGGTTTAAAAAGTCTATATATATTTGATATTTTCTGTGTGCATTTTATTCCACAAATAATCTTTAGATTTTACTAAAAGTTTTATTCATCGCCAACCATAATTTACACCTTATTCTACATAAGTACATATAATCAGAGTTTTTTGGAATTCTTGTAACATACTAATAGAGTTGGTAGTTTGTTTAGACTTACTCTCATTGTACCAGTCATTTATTGCGAGAACCTTAAAAAAGTTCTGGCATACAATATTTTTCATGTTAATCTCTCTGTTTTCGCCACGTTCTCTGTTTATAAGTTCTTTCACTCTCGCTCTCTAAATAATTGTCCATTTCATGCTAATCTATATTTTATGGTAATCCCTTACCTTCCTAGTGATAATAACTGTATTTACTCTAAATCATAGTTTATCCTAACAAATACGCTCATAAACGCAGCCACACCGTTGCTCTTACAGATGCACACACACACGCACCTACTTTACATAGTTTATTTATTATTTACCTTTTAAAGCGCTTAAAAAAGTACTTTAAGTTTTCGTTTAACTATTAGGATCTGGATGGGAACTTAATTTACATCAATTCGAGTGCCATTCTACTCTCTATTCCAATTGCCCTCTGATGGCTATGTTGCTGCTGACGCCTTGTCGTCGGTTATGGTCTCCCGACGTCTTTGCGTCTTTAGTGGTGGCAGTAAAAGCATTGATGCTGCATTGCGACACATTTTCGCCACCCGCTCTTGCGCGTGACCTCTTACCATTTGTGACAATTCCATAGTGAATGGCTCTGTTCGTTGGTAGACCGCAAATTTTTCATTCCATAGTTGATTGCTTTGCCACCACTTCCATCGGATGCGTTGACGCAGTTTATATTGCTGTGGCAACTCAGCTCTGTTTTCTTCTGGTTGTTGGTGTTGGTGTTGTTTTTGCTTTTCTGTCGATTGGCTGGGGTGCTCTTGCAGCAATAATACGGCTAGGAGTGCCAAGAGCAGCAGTAGCGTAGCAGGCGGTGGTTGGACTTGTGGTGTGGCGTGTCCATGATGCATAGCAGCGGGATGTTCACCTGCACAGAAATGACACAAATTGGTTGCAAATAAATTGAAGTGGCTTGCATATTAATGCTCGTAAATATTTTGAGGATTGATAGAGTTCACTGCTTAATATTCAAAATGAAAAAAAAGATAATATTCAGAAAACTTAAAATAAAATTTTAATTAAATTTTAAGTAAATGACCGATATTTTCCTATATTAGGCCCAAAACTAGAGTGTTGCTTTTATGATGCATGTAAGATATTTCCAAAGTTATAAACTTTATTTCTTATCGTTTCCTATTTAACAATATATATGTATCTATAAATAATGTTTCGAATTAACAGCAATAATATTTTTTATATCTTAAGTCCCCCGTTTATCTATCAATATTTCTGAGAACCGAAAATCGCTATCTCATCAGAGGCGGAGACTTTTATGAAGATACATGTATGTATTGAAGCGCTGAGTTTATATAAAAAAATATATTAAGGATAGGAGAATTCGGAGCTGATTTCCAGCTGAATCTTCGAGACGAGAGAGATTAAGGTTTACAGGTTTTGATAATCTTAACCTTATTCGTAGAAAAAGCACTCAGCTTGTAATCGATGCTATCTATCAGTCGATCCAGGAAACCCGGTGTTTCAACGGGATCGGACTTTAGGTAAAGGGAAATTGGATGAGTGAGTTTCATAAGGAACCTTTTACATACGGAATATTAGTATATATATTATGTTGGCTATCTGAGCATAGTCTAGGTAAATAGTAGTATACTCTACCTTTTATTGTCGTGAATGTAGGAAGGTAGGTAAGAGTGCTGCTCTGTTATATTTCGGGCTCAATCAGCACTAGCTGTACCATTTTGATGCACTAGTCGCAAACCTTTTTATTATTGAAATCACGTTTCATCATCTCGTTGAAACCATTTGAGGTTTCGATGAAGCTAATAATGTCCGTTATGCTTTTGGCAGCCATCCATTCAAGGTTTGGTGATTGTTGGATTCCAAGTATTCTGTGTTTGATCTGGGTATTCACAGAGAAAGAAAATTGTTTCCTTATTCCCTACTAGTTCGCAGTCTCGGCAGATGTTATTGTATTTCGGCCAATGCCCCTGGTAGCAGTTAGTTTGTAGATAATTTTCCTAAACCTATTTAATAAGTCGTTAGTTCTTTTCTTGCCATATTTTGGCCATATCTGTTTTGTTATATTCAATTTTGTTGTACTTTTCCATCTATTATTTGTTAATTGGAAATTGTATATTGAGCTCTCTCCTGATTGACCCTAGCGGGCTTGGTATTTACTCTGCCTCGGATTCGTTTAGAAAAGCTCCTGCCTTTTCCAATTCGTCTGCTTTTTTGTTGCCGAAAATGTTCCTGTGGCCGGGAACCGAGATCAAGTCTAGTTGGAGCTTGTCTTCTAGTGAGCTCAGTACCTTCTTGCAGTTATGGACTATATCGGAATTAGTCATGGGCGACGACAAGGCCAAAGCGAGCCGCATGGCTATCCGCGTATATTGTTGCTTTATGTATCCTTTTGTAGTTATTAATATAGCTTTGCAGGCTGTCTCTATGCCCAGTACTTCCGTTTGGAAGCTGTGTCGTGAATGAATTTCGTCCGAAGTGTAGTTGATTTAATGTTTGATATCATTAGCACATTGTGTGAAAGCCATTGGTTTTTCTGAAAGGCGGTTTCCAGGAAAGCAGGTTACTATACAAGTGATTTCGGTTAAAAATTTCTGATAGCAACTGCTTGGAGAGTAGTTCGTTCTACTCCTTGAGTGGGGGCAAAAAGTCGTCACTGTGAAATTTCGCTTCAGTGAACACCAAATGGCTCCTGAAGTTGTCCAGAGTGCGATGGTCTGACAGGTTGGTTGATTTTTCAGCTACGTCCTTGTCTTTCTTTCGAATGTTTCTGGTTAGAAATTTGAGAATATTTTTTGCGGTTCATTATTTTAGTCGTAGACTTGCTCATACGTTTCGATTTCGCTGAGAGAAATAATGAAGTTTATACTTCTTCATTCAGTTAGTAAAATGGTTCTTTAAGAACCACCCTCTTCGATAACTCGTTTTCTCAGTTTTGACATAAATATTGATTAAATCTATTCCACCTAAGTATTTTTATACAAAGAGGAGTTTAAGCTTAACCATTCTCCTCTAAAAGTTATAGGTTTAAAAAAATCTTTTCTATTTTTAAACGATTCAGTAGAGCAATAGAAGACATGTATGGGCAACTTTGCCAAATGAAGATGGAAACTAAATCGGTTGTTAGCTAGACATCTATGGGACGCTTGCAATTTGATTTAGAAGTATATTACCTTCGACATACTCAAACAAACTTGATTGGGATGGAAATGTCCGCATGGTTTAATGATAAGGCTACTTACTACTGAAGACTTCTTACCTTTTGAGCATATTTATTAAATGGAGCCCAGGATAAAAAGTTTGCTGTGGTTTATGGGAGGTTAATGCATTGCTTATGAGTAGCACACATTGTTGTGGACCTTATTAAAAGATATTAAAGAGTACTTTTTTTAACAGTTCCATAGCATTTAACGTTTAAGCCATTTCAGTAGTTAAGTAATTATTCCTAAAACCTCATATTAGTGTTATGATATTATAGCGAACATTCGGTATTACACTCGTATATTAAACTCTTTATTAAAATGAAGTTTAATCAAAACTACTCCGAACTAAACTCACTCCATTAATTAGACTACCATATTAGCTGATCTAAGAACTTGCAGCATATCAAAAGAATACGCCGTGTGGATCCACCCACACAATCGACTATAGAAAGCATCTCGACACTTATTATGCATCGCCCATAGAACAATTCTTCCAATATCTGCTTATTTTTAATCACACTAATGTCTCACGTTTACGAAATTAGTACCGAACTCCGCCAATTTGCTGAGTAAACCCAAACATTACACAGACGCCCAGCTCTCGTGAGTTTTACTCGCATACTCAACTTAATTTACTATTCGCTAATTAATCGACTTTTATGCACATCATGTTTATGAGCCAGCCAAGCACTCAGCCATTTCGCAGTGAAGGAGTGAAGCGTGTCGTGCAAGCGTTATGCTTTTACTTGAATTACGTGGCCATTTGCATGATTTATGCATGACTTTTACAACATTGACTAGTTTTAGTGCTCGCATACATATTTATATAGCTATGTGGGGAGGAAGGGGGGATAGGGCGAAAGTGTTTAGCAAATATAATTACACACCCGTGCGCCCGCCCTGCGCTACCGCATTCACTTTCACTTTAAGAGCAATCATTTCCTCAATTCATGTGGCATAAAAGTGGCGCAGTGCGCTATTTGTGCTAATGACCGTTAACCATCGCGCTGGTGTGTGTGTGGTCGCTCTAGGCGCTTTGCCTGGTCTGCGAGAACTGTGGGCTATTAACATTGAGCGCGCTCAAACTAGTTCGACAGCGTTAAACGTTTAATGTGCCACGAAAAGCAGGGAAACTTAACTTTGCTTGGGATGCCTGTAGTTTTTGACATATCCACACTCGGTAACTTGGTCAAACAACTATAATTAATTGCAAAACTTTCACTTGCTAAGTTGTTGTATGTTTTGATAATTTTTGGTCGTCCTTTGTGAAAAAAATTAACAGTAGTTTGCGAGCAAGCAAATTTTAGCAATAGTAGTTTGCATGAGCTGTTACAATTTGTAAAATCAGATACTTTTTATACTCTCGCAACAAAGTTGCTAAAGAGAGTATTATAGTTTTGTTCACATAACGGTTGTTTGTAAGTCCTAAAACTAAATGAGTCAGATATAGGGTTATGATTACCAAAGTGATCAGGGTGACGAGTAGAGTTGAAATCCGGATGTCAACCGACTAACAAACACAAAATTTTACGGAAGAAATGGCAGAAGGAAGCTGCATCCAGGCTTTTTTTAAAAATTGAAAATGGGCGTGGCGTCGCCCACTTATGGACTAAAAACCATATCTCAGGAACTACTGCACCGATTTCAATGAAATTCGGTATATAATATTTTCTTAAAACTCTGATGATATGTACAAAATATGGGTGAAATCGGTTCACAACCACGCCTTCTTCCAATATAACGCTATTTTGAATTCCATCTGATGCCTTCTCTGTATAATATATACATTAGGAACCAATGATGATAACGGACCAAAACTTTGCACAAATACTGTATTTCTAGTGTAGCATAGCCCGAATAAAAATCACCGAAATCAGACCGTTCTATTGAAAATATCGGTAAATATCTCAAATATTCTAAACATATTCATAGGAGATGTGTTCCTTCCAACAGTGTTCGTCTGTGCCAAAAATGGGCAAGATCAAGCCAATATTTGATTTTCACAATTCTAGTGGACTTTGTGCCGAATTTATTGGTCAAATTTAGAATTACCTTAATAAATTTGCATGGAAATATGTTCATACTTTAGTCAACGTGTTGGCCCCCATATACATATGTAACAACACGATTTCTGCCTTTACTTTTTACTTTACGCCGAATATATTGCGTACTTCCTAAGATATCTTTAATATATAATAAGAATATATTATACATTAAATTTTTTTAGGCGCATGTAAAATCCAACTATATTTGAAAATCAGTAAGATATACTAACGTAAATTAATAGTAGTCTAGTATCAAAGGCATGCAATTAGAAAACCTGCTTTCAGAGGACCAAATGCGACGCTTAAACGTTAAACTGAACTAATCTTCAACCTCAGTCAAGTTAAATTGAAATTATTATTAATTGTTTTAATTTGGTTTTTGGGAAAAAATAGCGATTTACAAAGCACTATAGATAGCTTATGGAAGGTTTTGGTATTAAGACACAGATGTGTACATAGACGTAATAATTTACAATATTTAGCATATATATTTAATGGGAATTAGTATTTATTCTTTAAAATTGTTGTCAATGTATTTGGCTGAAAATTCCCTTACTCAAATGTTATTAAATAATTTTTAAAACAAAAGTCTATTCATAACAACTCAAACTTTCAACCTTGATATATGGTATACTTAAAAATTGTTCTCACAAATTTTCTACCTAGTTAAAAACATATCTTTAGAATTTAAAAATATAACATTTAATTATTAAAATATATAATACTTATTACTTCTAAGTCAAACCTGTATAATCTTATTCATGTAAGAAATAAAATGTGCATTAACTTCAAAAAACGATTGTTTTTGTTTTTTTACATAGTCCTCAATACAGTTAAAATAAACGAAAATACAATTCAATACTCAAAGTACACAAATTGATCTACTCTATCATGCGAGAGTATAAAATGGTCGGTGACACCCGAACTTAGCCCTTCCTTACTTGTTGAGATATGTTTTACTTCCAAATGTACTTAACTTACAGTTCTCATGTTAGGTTTGATCTAAACATGTCTTCTTTATTAAAATAATCTGTCTTGAGGATTAAAGGATATATCGACGAAGCCTTTGGAGTTCACTGAAAATTTATTAAGACTTTCAATATCCATCTCATTCCCTTCTATAGATTCTCCAAAGGTAGGTCTATCGAGATATTTCAATCTCCGTTTGGTAAAAGTCGGGAAATTGTGGTTTGATAGCACCCGCCTTTTCGCATATAGATTTGCGTCTGACAAGTGTTTTGCGCACCGGGAGTGTCGCTATTACAAAGTGTACGGTCAGAATACCTCAAATTGCGGGGAGAATTACTTTTCTAAGTGTAAGTAGTTTGGAGACCTTTTGGGTTCAATTTGAAATAAAAGAATCTCGCAGTCGTACAAGTTCTGGCTGTTGGTCAGATATCAGATTTCTGAAATAACTGAAGGCCCGTGGATTCATCTAAAAACCAAGTCGCATCCAACCAGATGAAGTTGAAGTAAGAGTGTCCTTCCTAGGAAGTTCATCGGCTTTCCAGTTTCCAGTGATTTAATTTTAAGCTTAAATCCAGTATAGCCGTTTGGCTAACGGAGTGAATGTACACTCTCTGGAAGAGGCTATACTTCGGAGCAGCATAGCTACCGATAGCTTAATAACAACCACCTCCGCTTTAAAGACGTTAAGTAGGTGCGGTAACCTGAAACTAGGATGAATGGAGAGCTCCCGATAGAGGACTCTACCTCCTACCCTCTCTATTAGCTTTGATTTATATGTAGTATATGAAGAAGCTCGCTGTACCTCCTCCCTAACGGCTTCGCCCCACCCATAAGTCCTTAGCGGGTGTGATAAAGAACCGCCAGGCGAAAGTTCCACGTTGAACTGATCTAAATTGTAAAGAATGTCATCGAATATTGGGCCTCTCATGTATCCATATTCCCTACCAACTATGACGACAGGTGCATCATATAGAAAAGCATTGAGTGATATTATTGGTGCTGTCCTTAGTGTATACCCATGGCCGAAATCGTAAGCTGTGTTAAGGAATTTTCCTTTTACCAAAAGAGCTACATCGCCCGGGTAGGAAACCACCCTGCAGCCTCCTTCCGCAAGTTTTTTCAAAAGGTTGACCGCCACTAGGACTCCCATATTTACTTTCGAAAGCGCCACAACCGTTCTGTCACAAATGAAACTACATGTGAAATGATTGAGATTAGCTTCGACTTCAAACTTATTAAGGTTCCGATAACCGTCCCCGGCCGTACGCTGTTAAAGGGCTGTCCATATCATGGAATGTACCCACACCGTAATCTTATAAGGGCTCCCTCCGGCCATGGCACTACCGCGTAAAAGGTAGTGTCGACGGATCGTACTCATATATACTCATAACCGCCCGGTCGTTAGCATTCGACCCATAATGAACACGACCATGAGTCTCTCTAGCGTTTTCAATAGACGCAAAGTCAGGTTGACAGGCCTGAACCTTAGCAGTGACATGAGAGCTTTTACTGGTCTTCGGAACGAACGCCACTCTAACCCAATTCCAAGCCACCGGAACGTGGCCAAAACTGGCGCAATTCTCTTCGATAGGGGTCAACCAGCTGCATGATATATTTTTTCACCTGCAGAGGCTATGGAGGTATAATTGTGTGGGTTTCAGGAAATTCTACCGTTGATTATTATTTCGATGAATAATTCTGTTGCGATCATAAAAGCTCTCAATCCAATTTTGTGCTAAATTGCTATCGAGCAAGAAATTATTACTATCTCCGAGAGGAGTTCAGATAAAGTTGTTGATGATGTGATGTGTTGTTATGACATGCCATACATATGATAAACTTTGCTCAGCTATATGCTTTTACGTTGATTGCTGATTGCGAACTCAGCTCTTCCTTATTTGTCCCATATAAGTTTGATTCTTAGGTTCTTACGTATTATAGAATTGCTATTATTGCTGCTGTATGAAAAGGTCTGTGATGCAGAAAACGATTCGTATGCTCACTAGTTGAAATATATACTCAGTATATGTACTATATGTACGAAGTCGCACACTTACATAATATATTACTCTATATAAACTTCAACGTTTGAAAGCATATAGAATTCCAACCACGTCTACCAGCAATAAACAAAAACTTTCCTCCACTATTAAAGCACAAGCACAGACTTTTTCGTACTTCGTTCAGCGTATCTATGTAGGCGTACTTCTAAAGCCATAAATCAGCCATTTGGAATATATCAAAACAACATTCATCATACCTAACTTGAACATATCTGAACATAACTCTGCTAAGTCAGTTAACAATCGGGGCTCATTCAAAACATAAAGTTATCCGTGTTGCAGCTATGTAACAAGAATATTGCTTTGCTAAACTTTCAGGCAGTTAATCTTTTTAATTTCGTGTTCAAATTCGAAGTTGCTTTTGTTTTTTTATCTACTCACCATCAACGATATGCACGCGCACCGATGTAGGATTTGCATTTGACGGCGTGCAGGTGTATAGTCCCGAGTCCTGTTGAATGGCCTTCTGCACCAATAATCGGCTGGTGGTGACTACACCCTTCTCAGTTACTAATGATATACCACCGCGTGGCGAATCAAAATTTATGACCTGAAATGGTTAGAATAAGAGGTGTTTCTGATATAAAATTTGTGGAAATATTAAGTTTCATAAAAAATATCTATCATTGAAATTGACTATCGTTGTGTCAACTCAGTGATATTTCAGTTGTAATGACTTCATTCTAGTGTGATATGGACGAGACTGAACTATGCTTGTTGATGACTCACATAATTTTGCATGTTTTGTTGACTGCAATTTAAGCGCATTCTCACTAATCCATGAAAATGACATAGAGAGAAAACTTCTTCAGATATCGGTGCTACTAATAACTTAACTAAAACTAGTTCTGCAAAGAAGTCAAGTGCTTATTTTTAAGCCTTTATGTTAGTGATTATTTCATTATTATTATATTTTCTTTTAATCCATGTAAGTTTAAATAGTAATAATCTCGCTTTGAGAATATTAAAGTTACAAAGTTTCATGACTCCAAAGTACTTGTAAAAGGGTGAGTATTAGAGCGGGTCGATTTAAAAATCGCCCATTGCTCTATGAAAATCATATTCTAGGGATCAAAATAAGATACTTTGCCGAAGGAACCATACCTCTGAAACGAATTCTGATGTCCCCCAATTTGGGTCGAACTTTTGGGTAGGGGCAAATTTTTTAACCCATTTAGAGTGCTCCAATCGAGTCCAAATGTATGACCGACCCCCACTAACTTTGGACGGCCGATCCACCCATGCCAGTGGCACATCCCGTGGAACTCCCCTGGGGGTTCTCCACACAATCATTTAAAAAAATCACCATTTTTGGTGATTTACATGAAAAAATCAGCTAAATTGCTATGTTTTTTCTTTATTTTTAATTATTTATTTATAATAATATCTATTTTTTCTCTTAAGAAATTTATTTAGTCAGAACATATGTAAATGAAAAAAATTAATTTAAGTGAGATATAGAAAAGAAATTAAAAAAAATTATTGTTTGAAGTCTTTTTTACTTTCAAGTCTGGGCAATTTCGCAGGGCTCTCTAATGTCGTCGCCATAACAGCCTCTACATGTTCCGGTATAACCCGTTTGGAAACGCTAGCTAGCAATTGAACATGTCGTTCCGTTCCTCGTATGTGTGATGGAATTTTTGGATCATTAAACGTTGGATCATCTTGATTTAAATATTCTTTCAGTGTATCGTACGGAGTGCTTCGCGTGAATGGTGGTTCAAATACGATATTTATATCATTCAAATTGATCATTTCCGTATAACTTGTGCAATTAAAGTTTATATCTGGTTTTTTATAAACTCTAAGTTCCATTGGCTCGTCAACATCGGTTCGATAGCGTAGAATTTTCTTGATGGCACAGTCGCGCTTTTCTTTCCTATCATCAAACAACATTGATAACAAGATATTTTCCGAATGCGCATAATATGAATTATGATTAATTACTTGATTGACAATTTTGCGTAAGCGAGATTCTAGAAATCGTGACCAACCAATGAACTTGAAAAATAATGCACTGTCGTACACGACAGAGTTGTAATACTTGATATTGAAGTACATTGGCACATAACATTTAATTATAAATTTAACCAGAATTCTTAAATTTGCATCTGGATTTTCCGTTGTCACATATAATCGCAATAATCTAGCGGTCTTGGTTAGCCACCGAGAATGTACAATTTTCCCTGGTTTGATGTTAGCCAGATCCACCGAAACCACGCCGCTAGAAATTGCATGGGCCATGTCGTATAAGTACTTCGAATCGGTTGAAAATTCTTTTTTTTCTGGAGCAGGGGGCATATTTTGCAACTCAATTTTCTGGAAGCCGTCCACCACCTAAAAATATATAATAATAAAATAATTAAAAATGGTTGACAATTATAATAAATGAATGAATGAAGTTTCGATTTGACGGCTCAGTTTTCCGGTTGCCGATCTTGGTCCAGTGCTGGTTGATTTATCCAAAGCTTCAAACAAATGACGAAACGGAAGTTCGTCGAAGTGTAGAAGGCAAACAAACCAATACAATGGTCTTTTTAACAGCAATTCGAATCGTCGTATAATTCCACCGTGTGGGCCAGTGTTTGTTGGCTCACCGTCAGTGCATATTCCAATTAATGTATCCAGTGATATATTTTTATCGTTGAAAAAACCATTTAATTTGGTTGTTTTGTATTCAGCGGTTTCATGTTCCAGTCTTACGTAACCAATCAATTCAGAATTGAGTTCTCTCAAAATAACAAGATGAGGTTCTTTTACCATCCTAGTATGATACTTCTCATCAATTTTATCTATCGTTAAAGTATCATCTTTTCTGCCATCGAATGAAAACGCTAACAAATTGGTATCATCTAACCGTTTGCGAAGCACTTCTTGTCTGCATTTCTCTTTTTCTCTGCGAACTTTCGATTTATCCATGATGAGAGGTTTCCCATGCTTATCTTTAATTTTAAAATCTTGCAAAAGAGCGGTTCCTAATGCTGATGCTACTCTGTCAGGCACACCAAATCTGTCACATACCAAGGCAAAGTTAAAACAATAGTATTTCTCTGTGTATTGTGAACTTGTGCTTCTATCCATATCTTCTTGAACTTGTGGCGGTGCGTTTGTTGAATCATCGGGATCTTGGTATGTTGACATTGATGACATAAACGTTGCTCCTTGCTCTTCAGTTTCCATCATAAATGCATTCATTGTTAGTCTTCTCTGATTATGTTGATCGTGCATGAACTCTTTGAGGCGTTCGGGAACCCAGCCGCATGCACATAGAGCTGCCTTCAAATCGCATTTACATGTTCCAATGTAAAAAATTGTTTCCAGAGATTTTACATACTCTGTAAATTGTTGGGTGTTGTTTCTTCTCTTGATTTGCTCTTGATACTTGTCAAGCAATTTATTCAATTTATTATATTTATACCGGTTATACCGGAAAATGTAGAGGCTGTTATGGCGACGACATTAGAGAGCCCTGCGAAATTGCTCAGACTTGAAAGTAAAAAAGACTTCAAACAATATTTTTTTTTTAATTTCTTTTCTATATCTCACTTAAATTAATTTTTTTCATTTACATATGTTCTGACTAAATAAATTTCTTAAGAGAAAAAATAGATATTATTATAAATAAATAATTAAAAATAAAGAAAAAACATAGCAATTTAGCTGATTTTTTCATGTAAATCACCAAAAATGGTGATTTTTTTAAATGATTGTGTGGAGAACCCCCAGGGGAGTTCCACGGGGTGTGCCACTGGCATGGGTGGATCGGCCGTCCAAAGTTAGTGGGGGTCGGTCATACATTTGGACTCGATTGGAGCACTCTAAATGGGTTAAAAATTTGCCCCTACCCAAAAGTTC
This sequence comes from Bactrocera zonata, assembly GCA_037783105.1. Classification (NCBI taxonomy): domain Eukaryota; kingdom Metazoa; phylum Arthropoda; class Insecta; order Diptera; family Tephritidae; genus Bactrocera; species Bactrocera zonata. The sequence goes on along the minus strand of JBAWJQ010002772.1, from coordinate 485,790 downwards.
GACCCAAATTGGGGGACATCAGAATTCGTTTCAGAGGTATGGTTCCTTCGGCAAAGTATCTTATTTTGATCCCTAGAATATGATTTTCATAGAGCAATGGGCGATTTTTTTGCCTCCCCACAAATTGACCCGGCCTAGTGAGTATATACGATCTTAAAACGTTTGCTAGAGAATCCCACAAACTTGTTTGATAAATATTTGCAGAGTTGTTCAGTTAGCTAAACAAATATCACAGATAATATTGTTACGATTTTTTTTTACTGACTTGGATTGGGATAAGAAAGTAAAAACTAGGGGTCGTAATTTTGGGTCATCGTTTCAGTTATTTTTTTGATTTTTAATTGAAATTAAAAAATATTGGATGTAATTATCGTAAATGCTTTCATCATTTATCTGCTCTAATTGACATTTTCAGGTATTTTATTAAAAAATTTTATTATCGCCTTCAAAATGTATTATATTAACCGAAATTTCTATACACTTTTTATAAACCTTGGCTGGGATGGCCTTGAGAGAATTCTGGTTTTTCTATTTCGTCTCAATTTTGGAGCGCCGTTGGTTATGTTGTTGTCGTCATTGTATTCCTAAACTCTCGTCTCTTCACCAGTAATGATCCTTTTGATCAATATAGGCACTTTCTTCAAGCATATCTTTTGCGACTTCTACTCGACTTCACTGTCACAAAACATTCTGGTTTTTTAGAAAGCGTCTAATATGGACATGCCTCAAACCCAGAGCATTAACCAAAAGGTGTGGAGTCGATCCAAAACAGTACTTGAGATACATTCTTATATCTCTGATGCTAGCTCGTAGTTTTAATGTACTTTTTTAACTTTTTCGCAGTTATTGTCTTTAACAAAGGTGGATGCGGCTCGCTTAAGAACAGTTTCCGACAATCTCACGTGCTTCACAGAATGTTTCGTGTAATTCAAATACTTTTGTTCCTGATACATCAAACTATTTAAAACAATAAAATGAGTTTATCACGTATTGAAGATATCAAAATCGATCACCACTAACTACTGGAGCTATCTACCGGCAAACAGCGCGAACTTATTTCCTCGCTTAATAAATATTAGCAACAAAACGCGTGCAATTTTAAATCAGAAGAATGTGTCCACAACATATACATCAATATCCACATGCACGGAGGTGCGGGATATCACATTTCGCAAATAAATTTTACTTAGTTTATCCCTTTGAGGGATTGGATATTCCCTTGTTTATTATAGTTGTTTTGAAAGTCGTTATGTCTTTTTTTTTACTTTTCCGCCTTACAAAATGTCAGTTTATTTTATTTGATAGAGTGGTTTGGGTCTTTCAACTTCCATTAGCTTAAACATTTGAAAAATTTTTTTCATTTTTGACATTTGCGTTTTGTTGGTTTGTTTTACTTTTGGTTCCCTACGGTTCGTGCATAGTTGAGCGAGGCGCTTATGAAGCGTATAAAACTTAGCGGAACCCTCGTCAAAACGTTTTCACATTTATTTGTCAAGTAAATGCCATATTTTATGACAGTGGGAAATCAAACACTCGCATTCTGAGAGCAGGCAGAGATATATATGGATTATTTAGAATTTATTTATAAATGTGTACATATACATATGTGAGCTAAGTGAGTTGACCTTTTATTCGGGGTATTATCCTTATTAGCAATTTTTTATAATGATTTTTTTTTCCGCTTGATATATGTATACGAGTACACATATGTCAGTATATAAGGTAAAAAGAACGGAATATATATACATATATATATACTGTTGTTTTTTATCAGTCGTAGTAGTTGTGCATTCACGTTTAGGATTTATTTTTTTCGATTTTTATTGCTTTTAGTAAAAAAGTGTTCTTGTCGACAAGTCTAAAATCGTTTGTGTCTTTGTTTTGAACGCTGCTTCCACTTACCTCTCGATTGTGCGACCAAATGACTGTGGGCGGCGGTTCTGGTGCAAATTTGACAATACAAGTCAAATTGATTGTGGAACCTTTATTAATGTGCAACTCTGGTCCTCCAATTACTTCTGTTATGGGTTCTGTAAAAAATTCATAGAAAAATATTATTAGAAAAGCAAAAAAATGCGTAAGAGTTGAAGTAATAATTATATAAAAAATTCAGCAAATAAATACAGATAATTTCGATTTTGTCTTGTCTTAGCGGAGACTAGCACCAATAACTTCGGCGAAAAGTCTTTTTCGATTTCGGTTAACACAAGCACTTGTTATCCCCAAATCTAAAGCTACACTATACATCCGCTTAATCTCTCATTTCATTGCCTCATAAACAAAAGTAAAGACTATATTTCAAATTAGCGATCTAAGGATTATGGATTTTTTCTCATTTATTTACAAACACTCATTTAGGCGTGGACTTGTATTTTCTTTAAGTTTATTGAGAGCTTAGCCTCTAGAGGTAACCATAATCAATTCCGTAATGTCTGATACACACACTGACCATATGGTAGCATATTTTCACAAGAAAGAAAAGGAAAAGGAAAAGCGAGTATGCACGCACGAAATTTATCCAGAAAATCCTTTTTTGTTTACCAAATTAAACGATTTCTTGTGTTCATCTGCGGCGGACTAGTGGACTTGCCGAAATTTTGCTTTCTCATATCACAGTTTTTTTTTTCTCCGTTTCATGTATTTTTCGCTACTCATGCAGTATGATTGTTTATCTACTCCCACTTGGTATTTTTACTTTCTTTGTACGTTCGGTTATACGTTTTGGAAATTCACGTGCTGTCAGACGCAGCTATATTTTGAGTGGGAACCATTTTTGTGTTATTCTTTTGTGCCGCGTGGCACTCTCGCTAACGCATGAGGTAGTGATCTCTGCGGAAATTATGACCTTTCGCTTTTAATTTGCTGCATTAATATGCGGTTCTCATATAATATTTATATACGCGCATAAGGAAAAAGCTTTTTAGCAAAGATTACGTTATGTTTGGGACGTTAACGTAGGCGGCGATTGTGGCGGCGCTGCTGAGCATTGCAAATATGCTTTGGGAATTGAGCATAACATTTGTATTAACTGCTGTTATGGCAACCGTATGTGGAGCAGCTAGCCTTAACTGTAGCATTCTATATCTTAAGTTATGACTGGGCTAATTTTTTTCGTTTTGTTTGGCTAAATGAAGTAGAAGAATTACTTTAGGAATCCTTTAGAAGTATCACAAAAGGGTTAAATATTTGGAGATATTTTGTATTTATTTATTTCTTTTTCCATTTATTTTGTTCAAGTTGTTTTTGATGGTTGATGCCATTTCATTACACCCGGTAGGCTGCATCCACTCGTGCGTATAAGTAATATTAATGTTGCGACTGAACAACTGTAACATATGGTACAGCCCGCTAATGATAATCATAAGATAATAAATAAAGATGATTTAGCAATATATAGTATACATGAAAAGTAATACCATAAGCATTTTTTGGCCTCCAAGTCGCCTTTTTGCTTGTTTTGACTTGTTTGAGATAGTAACGGTGGGTCACACCTAGGCGTATGAGTGATGTTGTAGTGAAGTAAAAATATGCATGAAAGTAAGAGGAACGTAATTAATTAATAGTTTTCGTTAGTGAATTATATACTTTAAAAGTTGTTCCAAGCCCCTTGTAATTTTAAAATATTGTCCTCCTTTTGATTTTGGTTTAAAATTCAGAATTTTTACGTTTAAAAAATTTGGTTTGATCAAAATTTATAAGAATTATAAATTATTAAAAAAATAATAATAATAAAATACAAATACAATATAAAATTGGAATCCCGAATTCGTGCTTCTTCTAATCTTCGCAAACAGCCATCTCCAAAAAAAACCGCCACCCACCGCATCACTTTAGCTATTATTTTCAACTAACTCTTTCCCACACATAAGCAGCACCTGCAAGTTCTTGTCAATAAAGTTAATTTGGTTTAAAACCGCTAAAATTAGTTTTTGCGCAAATTGCCTGTATGCGCGGTTGTGGCAGCAGCATATCTGAAATTATGTGTCAGAGCGGATTACTTGTTTATGTATTATGTGTGTGTATGTTTGCGAACGCTTGGGGCAGCAGGTGCTATTAATAGCCAAACATTAATTTGACCTCGACTTGTTTTCGCTTGTATTTGGCTATCTTTGGTCGCTTTATGCTGCAGCAGCCGCACAGAGTGTTTCATGTGGTCAGTTAGATGATTATGGTGAGGTTAGAATTCTGGGGCACCGTTGACAGCTTGACCTAATTAGGTAAATTTTTAATTATGAAAATTTATTGGTGGCGTTATAAGTAGACGGTATCACGTTATTTATGTTGACAGAGAGGATAGACATATTCATATTTTGTAAGCAGTTTAGCGCTTAAGGAAACTGAGTAATATATTGCGCAAAATAAATTTCCTTTAATGCATTAAGGTAGGAATATTTATTTTAACTTTCCTGAGCTCAGCAAAATCAAATGTAATGAAGGTCAAAAATTTATTAATTTCATTGTAGCAATTTTAAGTAAAACTCTGTTTGATAATACTTATAATTTTGAAATTTTTCTCTTTAAACAAAAATGCTGTGTGTTTGGTGAGCAAATGTTGGTTGTAATACAAAGTAATGTCAATGACAGTTGAGCTCATATAAGATTCAAGATTCCCCTGAAGTCGTCAATCATCCGCTAAAAACTTTCTCTTTTGTCATAATAAATCATATAAATATATTTCATAATTTCGGAAATGTAGTTATTGAATGTTGCGCTGGTAAATAGGCAAATTACCGATTCAAAGTTATTTTTTTCCGAATTCTATGTGACCCCGTCAAAATCATGCAACTAACTATTTAGATGAAATTTGGCAATCAAGTCCTGATATAAAATTAATCTACAAAATACATATCTACGGAGTTCTGTCAGTTTTAACATCGAAATCATAATTTAGCAATTTTTCCAGAAGCTACAAAAACATGCTTACATTTTACATGTGAACATACATATAATAAGCACTTCTTTGAAAAAAATGATATTCAAACAAAAAAAAAATATATATATATAATCGAAATCTTCAGCACATACTTATGTGTACTGATTACTTGTCGTTCTCTGTCATGAGTTTCATTCTTTCTGCATATGTTTGTATAAGAGCTTAAATAAGCCATAACATTTTTATGAATTGATGAAGACAGGGGAAAGTTTGACAAAAATTTCGCGCATTCAACGATCTATATGTGAAAAATCTATAAAACGATAGAAAATGGTGTGAAGATACATTGGGGTGTATTCTCTATTGCATAAGCAATAACATAAACTGAAGTATAGAAAAAATACATAAATAATTTTTTTAGTACTGCAGAAATCAAGGCTGCGAATTATTTTTTAAATTTTAAATTTATAATTCAAGTTTTAAATTAAAGGGTCTCTTATGTTTCCATTTGGGTGCAACAAACATCGTGGGAAACTTAATACATAATTTCATAAAGAATTAAAGCCTTAAATAATATTAATAAATATAAATCAGAAAAAAATGTTAAACCATAAAGAAAATATTATTAAAAATACGTTTTCCTTTCGAAAATAGAACCATCTTGCTTACACCATAGTGTGAACAAACGCGAGTTAATTTTTAATTAAAAAACATCATTATTTTACTTCTTTTAATATTGCATCATGTTACTACAAAATATTATAATTTTGTTCATCTGACAGTTGTCGTATCACCTAAAACTAATCGGTGTTCCATGATAATTCCGGTATTAATTTAATTATGGGGCGGCCTTCCCAAAATACAATTCTTCCTATCGCAGTATCTATAGTTGGCTTTTGACCGAAAATATCGGCCAATGTATGATATATACAACTTTAAACTTTTCTTCATAAAAGTATCTCTATGTATCCCAAATGGGGCTCTGAGCTCCCACATACCTGTGTTTTACTCATAACAGTGTATGTATCTGTGTGCCATAAATAATTAAGTGATAACTTATTCCAGGATTTTCTAGCAGCGGGCTGACTTTACTCCATATGATTGGTGATTTTATGTGAGATACTTTATGAAACTCAGAAAACTCTGAACACAAACATTTAAACGGTATGTTGTATTGACAAAAATACAAAAAATCGGGTTGATACTACCCCAACTCCCATATACTGCATATACTTGTAATGATTTTCATTTTTCTAACAGACGTCATTGTTAATATGTACATTTTCCACCTTAAGATATTTCCTTTAATTTTCCCTGGCTTTGGTTCGTACAAGTTGCTAGAGTATAAAATGTTTGGTTACACCCGAACTTAACTCTTCTTTTCTTGTTAGTAATATACTTGGGATTGAAAGTTTTTTCATTCCGGATTGAGGTAAGGATTATGGTTTAGTTTTAATATTTTACAGAATTTTTTGATATATAAATTTTTTTTTAAATTTTGTATTTGGAAAAAATATTTGAAAATTAGTTTCATTACGATTGTCGGGGACATAGAACCAAAAAATGTTGAATTTAAGTGTTGTGTCGATAGTTTTCTTTTTTTTATGCATTTTTTGGAATCCTGGTATTAATTCTTAAGTACATTAAGTTATATGAGAAGAAAATCTTTGATAAGAAAAAAATTATGCAATTTTTAAAATCAAAAGCTTACCTTTTACGCCGCTGTGTATTTATCACAAGTGTTTTTAAAAACTATTCCACAAAATCTTAATCTGAATTTTTAATTCTTACTTCGCGTGTTTTTCAAATCGGTAATTTTTTTTGTTAGTTGGTAGTACTGTTAGTGGCATCTATGCTAAATTTCACATCCAAATATTTATTAGTAATTCAGATACACGTCGTTTTGTGAAGCTATAAAAGTGAGTTCTTCGATTTTTTTTTTTTCTGAATTTATTGAACAAAGAAGTGCGATAATTCACTATCTCATACTGCATTGGTTATTCGTGAGCATTTCGCCACATTTTCAACTAATATCGTGCGCAACCACCGCATTCGCCTGAATTTCCTTCGTGTAACTTCTGGCTATTCAGCAAATTCGCATGACCACTTCGGGGACACCGTTTTGACTCAATTGTGGATATAAAAGCTGAATCGAAATTTCCTTCGATAACTTACCTTCTACACTTTTCGTAAAAATGAAGTCAGTCCCTAGTAACTAATGGTCACCAAGACTGGCCACAAGTGTTCATTCATCATTGTTTGTTTTTCTCTAATATTATCTCAACAATTTTCTTGTCTGACTGCTATTGTGCGATTATTTATTTATTTTTATTTATCATCGCCAATTTCGCTGAGTGTATATGTGTGTGTGCGCACCCACAAATCAAACAATAAATTACAATAAAAGGCTAATAAAATCTATCAAATGTCTCCATCTGCTAGCATTAGAAAGGGGAAACATATGCAAAGTTAAGTAAAAGCAATACAATATTTCCAACGTGATTGGGTTTGCACTAGGTCAAGTCTGAAAATATTGATTATTAGTGTTTGTCACGACTTTTATACTCAGTTATAAGTGGTTGATTTTTAGAATATTTTTAGTTTCATTTGTAATATGGTTCAATAAATATATCGGGGTTTCCAATAGAGATGATATAATTTCTAAGTGCGGTTTCGACCCTTACATTACGCTAGATTGTGGAAAAATTATGGTGGTTTAAATTTCTCTTTTTGATGAAAATTTTTTTGTTTACTTTAAAACTCATTTATTGTTCGAACAGCATTCTTATTTCGACTTTTGTAACAAAAGCATATGCTCATTGAAAATTATTCACCTTATGGTCATGTTACTTTTTTTTTCAATATTTATTTGTTATTTGATTATATGTTTTATATCACCTTTCATAGAAAAATGACTGATTTATAAACATATCAACTCATAAAAATGGTCATTCTATGGAGTCAACAAAAAAACACTTATTCCGTTTTCGAAGATAATATATAAACCCTGTTTGACTATTAAACAAGAACAATAACAACTGTGAAGACACACAAATTCCGACTTCCCTAGAGTTCAGTGGGTTTTCATCAACACATCAATGAAGCGCACACACAAACAAGCAAACCCAAGCGCAAACATTGACCTTTGTGAGCAGCGGCTTAAGCGAGGAAGCCATAAAATTTTATAGCCATTCAGTGCTTGTGCCGCAACACTTCAGCGTCGGGGTTTTGTGAACTGCAATTTACAGAATTTTTCAATTTTATTACTATCGAAGAAAAATCGCTCTTCCACATGCACCCACACACACACATCCTTACGTGCCCGATGGTGTTCCCATAAAAATATGCAAAAATGGGCCTCTTTTGTTTGCACAATTTGTATTTAATGTACTTTCATTTATATGTATGGCGCAGCTGTTGTCAGCCCACAAACACGCTCATTGATGCAACAATAACCACATTAAATAATGTACAATAAAAAGAGAGCGAAAAAAATCAACCTCAACTCTTTTGTGCGACGCGCGACTTCTTTCCTCACGAGTTTCCTTCGTAACACTTTTGCTGATTTTATTACAGTTTTCTTCTAGCTGTTGCTGTTGTTGCTTTATTGTGTGCTATTGTTATGGCCACCACTGTCGTGTGCCTTTGCCCTGCTTTGTTTGCTATTGAACCCTTTAAGTGTGCGATTACGAAAAGCACCGCTTATCCTCTCCCAATCTCTCACTTTATTTATTTGTTTACTTTATTTAATACTCTTTTTTTTTGCCTTTTTCTTGCTGGTTGTTTGCTATACATTGTTTTATTTGTTGCGCGTGGCTTATACTGGCTAAATGCGACGTTGGGGGTTTGCATTATTGGCACTTACGACATACATATTGCATATATTTATTTATTTTGTTTTATTTTATTGTTTTTGTTGGCTTTTCGCCTAACGAAAATGGGATTTCCTTAATTGTAAATCGCTAGTAAAGGTTTCTTCGATTGTGAAATGATTGTTGAATACTGTTGTTATGGCCATTAACGTTAAATTTACTATATGCAATAAATAATTTGTTGCATACTTTATTTTGAAACAGTTTAGTGAGTAAAACTATTAATAAGTAAGTATCATTTAAACCTAAATCGATCGTAGAGATTCCATCTTAAAAATGTAAACATTTGCATCATCGCCATCGATTGGGCAATCGAGTTCATCACCTCCAGGTGTTATGTTATCACTGCCATTCAGTAGATTAGAGAAGCGTTCTCACAATAATTTCAGTATGCTCTGTGCATCAGTCACTAGAGCATACTTTGGTCTTGAAACCTTCTGTTAGTCGAATAAATGGTGAATTTTTCTATCCTGGAATCTAGTACTACAGATAACCATATTTCGGTCCCCGGGTAAGTCGATCAGTTTCAACTCATTTGAGGATGTTTCCTCATGAAGTCTAAATTTACCGATACCTTATTGTCCCACGTCTGGCATTAAAGTCGCCAAACATGAATCTGACATCGTGACGGGAACAGTTTTCATAATACGCCCCAAACGCATCTTTGGTAACATCAGCTTTTTCTTTCGTATGGGCGAGGGCGAAAGTCAGTCATGTGTGGAGGAAGAACCGAAATTGCGCTCATTTATATAGCCACTGTAGTAAATGCCACAAAGACCTACTCGCCTCAGTCCTTGTCCCGTCCATAGCATTTCTTGGACGGCGGTGATGTCAGCCTTCACTCTAACGAGGATAGCAACCAGTTGGACAGCGCCACCTTCCCAATTAAAGGACCGGACATTTAAGGTGAATGCCTTTAAATCGTAATCATTAATACGTTTGCAGTGGTTGTCATTAAAAAGGTTTCTTATCGGCGGATCTTTTGTCTTTTTCGTTGGAGTTTGTTTTGCGTGGCGGGTCCCAAAATCAGCGCACAACTCTGGATTTCTCACTTTAGCTCGCCTTCAAACCTATGTTTTTGGGATACCTGGTTTAAAACCGGAATTCGGAATGCTTAAGCCATATGTAAAAGAATCGTTTCTGGCTAGTTGCTAGTGAATGGCGCTAAGAAAGTGTGTCTAACTTGCGTGAACTTGTAGCTCTATCCTCTAAAAAACTGTGATAATTGTGACCAAAATCATGGTATGTCCATAAAAACATCTTAAACCTCGTTCTTTGGGTTTCTGGTGTCGTTATCAATGTGTGCGATCTGGCGTGGTCCTGATAGAACAATATTTATCTTTTGTTGTCTAAAACTGGACACTTCCGAGCGATTGCTTCAGTAAAACAGCCCAATTGTTGTTAGTATTGCCTCAGATTAGAAGTAGCAGCTCATAATGGCAATCCTGCAAAAATTATAGCAAAATCTTCATGACAGTGAACTCTGGCTCAGCGCTAATGCTAAATTATCCATTGGAAAAATGTCGGATTTTTTTTTTTGTATTAGACCTTACACAACGTAGATGCTGTCAAGAGAATTGCACTGATTGTAGTAATCTTTCCATTTGTTGATGCAGTTTTCGTGATACGATTAGTATATTGCTTAAAAAAGGACCTATATTACAGTGTTAGCCGTTAAGCCGACCTGTGGTCGCGAGAATTATTTTTAATAATAATTCTTTAGAGGTAATAGATGAAAGTGAGGTCAGATTCCAAGAAGACGATGCTCGCGGAAGTACTTTCATATCTAATGTAATTATACCATCGTTGTTCATTGGCTTTAATGGAACTATATCTTTTTCAATCTTGGCTGTTTTACTCTGTTTACATAAAAGTTGTAATCTTTCCAAGATATTCTATCAAAGTTACTTTCAGCTGATGTTCCGAATCATCAAATTATTGCTCGAATCTCATTTCAGTTCCGCTTTGCGTACAGCTCTCATTTACCGTCTTTCATATTATAGCCACCTGAAAATCTATTAGGATCGAGGGTTATACTACAGTCTGTCATATTTCAAAGGTCGCCATGTTTCCAAAGGTATATCAATGTTAGTTCATTCGACTTTATGAAGTCTTCAATCGACATTTCGAAAAGCTCCCGTTTGATGCAGACGGTACGGGATGCTTCCTAATCAACATGCCACATATATTTGAATTTTACTTCCTCTAATTCCAAGATACTGAAACTTTTTTTGCTTTATCCTTACATGGCTGCTATAATACGGCAACTATTCTGTGAAATTGGGTATTGCATATTCTTACCTTCATAAAATAGCGTTTAGAACTTACAATTCAGTTTGCTCTGAGTTTCTAATTACGTTTGCCTATTAATCCTTAAGCCTATTTATACTTCATATCAAATATTCTGCATCAATTTCAATTTACAGAAAATACAATAATGCGAAAATAGTATGCTTCACCACGAACTCTCATATAGGTTTATATTACGTTTCACATGACTAAACTTTATTTCATACCACAACGGTAATTTATCATCCAGAACATAAGAGCATGTAAAAATAGTATGGTTAAAAAATGAATGGCTGCCTGCAACCCATGTTAAAAATCAACAAAAACGGGGCAAAAAACAACACTTTGAGTTTAAGTTGAGTTGCTCACAGCTGACAACCCGAAAAATTCAACAATTTCCGCTACAACTCGGTTGACTGATTGTCAATTAGATGAATGAGATAACACGCGTATCAAAAGCATAGTCAACGTTCCATCCCGCTTGCACGCTAAGCAATTTATTTAAATGCAATATTGAAACGACAATGCCAGCAACACTGACAAATGTCACAAATAAACTAGCAAAGTTCTTCTGCCAAACAAACATGCACTCGTGTTTTTATATATGAAATGCTATAAGCGACTAAAATATCCTGTACAAATATAAACGCTCCACACACACACATGATCATGCAATAAATAAGAAAGTAAATAAATGAAGGTTGGCCATGAGTGTCATGAATAATATGTGCGCTGTAGCAATTCGAAAATGGAAAAAGGAAGTAAAGCGAAAACAAATTCACTGACATTGCGACACTTTAACTGATTGACACTCTAATAGACAGTTTGCTGATATTAGCGCCGGCAGGCAGATGCACACACATACATGAATTGATGCTCGTTTACTTATGCTTATGCAACAGTTGTGGTTAGAGATATTGTGCCGCAATGTGATTACTATTTGCCTTTTTGTTTAGAAGTAAACTCCGATATGCGGAATAGATATAATACACTACTGTGCCCAAAAAATAAGGTGACATTGTATTTATTTTGAAAATTCTTTATTTATTCTTCCAAATCAATTTCATCCCCTTCAAAGTAATCCCCTCCCGATGCAATGCACTTATGCCAACGGATTTTCCAATCTTCGAAACACTGGTTGTAGTCACTTTCCGGGATGACCTTCAGTTCCGTCTCCGCTGCGGCTTGAATCTCCTCTATCGTTTAAAAACGGTGTCCCCGGAGCGGTCTTTTGAGCTTGGTAAGCAGCCAGAAGTCGCACGGCGCCAGATCAGGTGAATACGGTGGTTGCGGAACGATATGGGTTGAGTTTTTGGCAAAATGATCACGAATTACGAGGGCAGTATGGGATGGTGCATTATCGTGGTGTAAAAACCAAGAATTGTCTTTCCACAATTCTGGTCTTTTTAGGCGGATAGCCTTACGCAAACGACGCATAACGTTCAAATAATATTCCTTGTTGACTGCTTGACCGGTTGAAAGGAATTCATAATGCACAACATCACGATAATCGAAGAAACATGACCTTGAGTTTTGAGCGACTTTGGCTCGATTTTTTGGTCTCGGCTCTCTTTTGGCACGATATTCGCTCGATTGATTGGTTGTTTCGGGGTCGTAAGCATAGATCCAAGTTTCTTCGCCAGTAAGAATGCATTTCATGACACCCTGGTAGTCGGAAAGCATCGTTTCACACACTTCAACGTGACGCCTTTTTTCCAAAAAATTCAATGTTTTCGGTACCAGTCGAGATTTGACGCGTTTGAGGCCCAAGACATCCTTCAAAATGGTATTGGCTGAAACTTTCGATATTTCAACTTTATCAGCAAGGTCTCTAATTGTTAATCGACGGTTTTCAATACCAAATCTTTGATTTGTTGAACGTGAGCTTCGTCGGTTAAGGTGGATGGTCGTTCTTCGTCTTCGACACGTTCACGGCCGGTTTGGAACTCACTATACCACTTGTAAACATTTTTTTTAGACATAGCCTCATCACCAAAGGCTTTCTGCACCATCCTCAACGTATCTGCAGCAGAAAATTGATTCCGTAAACAAAATTTAATGCAAATTCTTTGCTCAACAAGTTTCGACATCGCAAAAAACGAAAAACTCAATTTTAGCAGCTCACAAAACGACACGTATCTCAAACACTAATGAATATTTTGACATGAAATTTGACATGAATGTGACTGACAGTACTACCAACCTAAAAAAAAATAATTCTCCAAATCCTTCGACGCGCGCAGTTTAAATTCAAATGCCACTTTTTTTTGCGCACAGTAGTATTATTTTTTTTTAATATGAGCGTAGCTCTAGTCTATAACAGATTCGTATTCAATTTTGCATAACGGTTTTTATTGATCAGTAAATGGTGGATATTAAAATAATTAATAGTATTTCAATGGTTCGAAATAAGTAGTCTGCTCATTTCAGAGAAAAAATATGTTTATAATTTTAAGAATGGAGCATTCCTATTGACACTCGATAGAAGAGACTGTAGAAGCATGATGGGAATACTAACACGTCACTGTTGGGTGGCACACACGTCTGTAAGATGGGCCTGTCATATCGAGAAGACTGCAGAAAATGCCTTGCAGGGCACGAGGGAAACAATGAAATATCTCTTGTGTGCTTGTTGTGCATTGGCAAGACTACGCTGTAAGCATCTGGGGTTGCCACAGTATGATACATTGGTGGAGATATCAATAGCAGAGTCTGTTAAAATTCCTAAACGATGATTACTACTCTTGGACTTAGCACGTGAACTGCTTTTGGTAGCGGAAAGGACCAAACTGGTCTATGCGTGGCTTGTTAGCCTACCATCTTAACCTAACTTAACCTAATAATGGGGCATCGGTTATGAGTATTGCAAAAAAAGGTTTCGAACAAATCGTAATGTCGAATGAGAGAATAAGGCAGTAATTCGGGCAGTAAAAGATAATCATTATCTATCAGCAACCTTTATTGCAAGGCAGAGATCCATACAGCAGCAGCGATCGATCGAGCTGTCCAAGGTGGAATTTCATGTTACAGGAGTGCACAAAAAGCCATACATTTCTTTGAAGAACATACTGGAGCGGCTGCAGTTTGCGAGAATGTATACAAAATGGCTAAATATATTTTTTCCGACGATTCGAAGTTCCATATGAAATATGTATATCGGCGCGTTGGTACCAAGTTCGAAGGAACACCGCATCAAACCACGTTCTGTAGCAGGCAATGTCAAACACGGTGGAGTCAATATACTAGGGTGGGATTGTTTACCAGGTCATGGTATAGCACCAATTATTATATTAGTGTTATAATGGACAGATTCGTATACAGGATATTATGGTGCCACATGTTGAAGAAGAAATTTCTTTAAACTAGATTTATCAACACGCCAGCAACCATTTACGTAAAAACGTAGTTTGTTGATAACAGGATTGACGTTTTGAAGTGGTTAGTTTATACCTGTTTCATATTCATTTAAATACCGACAAGCTAGATTCTGTGTAAATAATTGTTTGGGTAACTCGTAGTCCAATATTACATATCTACACTAATATTATAAAGAGGAAAGATTTGTACCTATTATTGTATGTATGTATGTTTGTAATGAATAGGCTCAAAAAGTACTGGGCCGATTTAAAAAATTCTTTCACCAATAGAATGCTACTCTCTTCCAATTTGACATAGGCTACATTTCATTTTGAAAAATATTAGGGATCCTTGGTAAAATTTGAACAATGTAACCGAAGGTGTAGAAAAATGAGTCTTAAAATGTCTTTCGTCGAATGCGCTGCCGAAACTATTAGCGATAGAACAAAATAATATACAACAATATTGAAGAACATCATAATGTCTACAAAAAACTCCGCGGTAGCATATTTCCAACTATTGTAGTTATGTCACTACAGCAACTTTTTTCATTTTAAACATTAATGAAAATGCTAACCAAATTCAAACCATGCTATTTATGTGTTTATATTAATCCTTATCCAAATAAATTATTTTATGGTCAAGACCATTTAACTACCTATAAAATAGTTTTTAAATTGGACTTTCCATTCAAAAGATATTACCAATTAAAAAATTCAAAAATTAAACAAAACCGCCATAGCGCCGTGGCCGTTGTTTGCGATGCATTCTGAAAAACACCAGAGAATGTAAAGTATAGAGAAGGTACAAATTGAATTCTGTATGATGTTCGATTTGGCGGCTAACAGAGCCGATAGAATCAAAGTAAGGAATTCGACGTTATCGCTGCTATTTAGCAGAATTGAGCACGTGCAGTGGCAAAAATATATGTAGAACGACTGAATTCATTATTTATTAATGTTATTTTAATTTTTTGATTATTATTATTTTTATTTTATTTTTTTTTTTTTTGTATTTTTTCGTAATTATTACTTTTACTTATAATATTTTTAAACGCTAAGGTTTAAAGAATATTATTATTATTATTATTTAATATATTTATTTAATAATTTATTATTTACTTACATGTAAAACGACTGATTTCATTATTTATTACTGTTATTTTAATTTTTTGATTATTATTATTTTTATTTTTTAATTTTTCAAAAGTGCCCGCCAATTAAACCATCAAAGAAATTGAATATAAATAGACTTACATACAAATATAACTGTGGGATTTTTTTTAATACAAATAAAAATATTTGTGAAGAAAAGTGTTTTATATCCAAATTTCCAAAAATAAATAATTGTCTACCCCGTGCGATGCCGGGACGGGCTGCTAGTTATTTATATATTAAAAGTGTATGAGTGATATGGGTAGTATTGAACCGCTCTTAGTTTCTTTTTCCATTATTAACAGAAATATTGCAGTTCCCATTGTCCAATTTTGGCACCGGTTCCTGTGAAGCCCTTTTGTGCCATCCTAGATGTAAAATTTAATATCTCGCGCTTTAAGTAGTTTTTAACAAAACGGTTATATGAGGAGAGGGCGGGGTTATCATCCGATTTCACACAGTTTTATAATATCGTAAAAAATTGAAAGAATTAGGCCAGTGCAAATTTGGGTGATATAGCTTTTTTGGTTTGGTAGATATACGATTACGCTTACAAAGTAATCATCTTTAATTTTTTCAGGAGGATCAGGTGTAAAAGCATTCCGCAACATTCCTCTTCTTCTTAATTGGCGTAGACACCGCTTACGCGATTATAGCCGAGTTAACAACCGCCTCATCCGAGGCTTGTTGTTATTTTTCATCGGGGGTGTTTTTTTTCGTGGTGGGTCCCAAACCCAGCGCACAACCCTATGCAGGGGATGTTTCGCCTTCTCACTTTAGCTCGCCTTCAAACGGATGTTCTTAGGCTACCCAGAGGATACTTGGCCAAAGACCGAAAGTCATATGTATAAGAATCGTTTCTGGCCACTCCCAAGTGAATGGCGATCAGAGAACTTTCCTCACTTGCGTGAACTTCTACACATGACTCCATCCTCCACATACTTTAATTTATACTCAAGTTACAGCTTGCATAGATGAATGATTTCACCTTGCCTCTTCATCTAGCTCATCTAGTTTTCAAATTCTCTATGTGTTGCAATATATTAGGTTGTTAAAAAAGTCTTGCGGTATTTTCGCTAGTTGGCGCTAAAAGCGCGTAGTTCTAGTTTTATGTCATGCTATACCTTTTTGGAAAGCTTATTTCACGCGCTAACACGTGTTTGATTGATTGTCCCTTTTTTAAGTCCTTCGTGAGTTATAGCGTCGCAAACATGGAGCAAAATAAAGAGAAAATACGGAATATTTTACAGAATCACTACGATAAAGGCAAAAATGCATCTCAAGCCGCCAATAAAATTCGTGCAGTTTATGGACCCGATACAGTTTCCTTTTCCACCGCACAACGATGGTTATAACGTTTTCGATCTGGTGTAGGGGTGGTCGAAGATCCGCCACGCTCCGGAAGGCCTGTCGTCGAAAATTGCGATAAAATCGCTGAATTGGTCGAAAGAGACCGGCATAGTAGTCATAAAACGGTTATAAACCATTTGAAGAAGCTTGGAGTCACTAAGAAGCTCGATGTATGGGTGCCACACGAATTGATGCAATAAAAATACCGCAACTTCTTACAAATATGGTAATAATTTTCAAGAAAAATATCTTGAATTAACTTTTTTGAAATATCTTACGAGACATAATTAGCCAATTTGTCACATTTCGCTTAAATTGTGTTTTCACTTAATGGTTATATTGTCCGGTTGTCAAAGCAAAACATAGATATAGTAAAGGCTTCCTTCAATAAAGGTTTTGACCGTAATACGGTTCTTTATATTTAAAACTTTAAGTATGTAAATGTTAGTGAAAAATATTCAATGAGAAACAAATCCACTATGTGTGTATTACTCATACGCCGTGTATATAGTATATCCTAGGACTACATGGCGTATGAGTAATATTCTTCAATATACTATATAATAATATAAATGTATTTCGCACGCCTCTGCTTATGAAAATAATAAATTTGCAACAACTCTAATAGTATAACCAGACACAATAATATTGCCAGACACACACACACTCTCACATAAAGTATGCTTATATAACTGTGGTGGAAATAGAAATGGAATGTAAACATTATATTTGTCTGTATGCATTTTTATACATGACAGTTATTTGTTGCACAATATTATTATTCTGCCAAATAGGTATTGTGATAGCATCTGCTCTTCAGTCTGCATACTTGGGTGGTCATTTCTCGTGATTCATCCGGCATGCTTGTGCAGACAAACACAAACAACTACCAATAAATCATCACTGAAACCGAATGGCGATCGCATATGGACTAAGAACAACAGTCTGACCCATATATGTACTCTCATATACAGTTATTCTGCTAGCCCACGCTATAAATATATGTTTATTAGTCCATTTGAATAAGTGTTTATTTATCTGTCGATGGACATCATTTGAGACTATAAGCGAAATTGACTTGTAGGCGGCTGCATCTAGCACACACAACCGCATCCTCCACCAGTGACACCAGTTTTGCTTACCGCACTGAATGGTTATTTAAACAGAATTGTGGGCAAACTTGTATAAGCAAAATATACTTATGAATGTAATTTTGCAAATCTTTGGAATGTTTTTATAAAGTTGCAAAAAATTATTTCTTTTATTTACTTTTTAATATTAGTATATATAAATTTCGGTATCATTTTGTTGGGGAAAAAATAGCTGCTGTAGTCAAGCATCAATCGGAATTCTCTACTTGAGAATAAAGTACTGAAAATTATTGAATACGCTTTAGTGGGCCCTTATATTATGTTGGTCTGATAAATACTTTTTCTAGAAAAAACGAAAATATAACAACCGGAGATTTAATTTTGAACCTACACTCCTCTTATTTGGATACATTTAACCTATCGTTGGTCTAACAAACCCGTCTGAAAAGTACCTTTTTTGGAAGTAGCATTTCGCAGCCTGTCGGGCTTACATCGTAGAAAACTTTTTTCTTCGCCAAATAAAGCCGTTTCTTCAAAAAAATTTGTATTATAGAAAACAGTGGTCATTATCCTTCCAGTAGATAAGAACAATTGTTCCTTCCTGGTGTTTAATCAACAGATTGCGCCAAACACTGCTGTGAAGTGCTCTTGCAGTTGAAGTGGTTATCCGCATTGAGCAAACGCCGTTACTTTTATCATTTCGAATATTTCGTGCAAGATATTGCGTACGCAGTGTTTTGGGAAGTGTACTGTCTGACCTATCAAGAGAACTATTATACAATGTTGTGGCTTTTGTCATGTTGTCCTTCGGTGTTTCCGTTTTCAAGTCATATGTGGCTCATACAAAAACCAATTTGTTACTAACTTAAAACATCGAAAATACTTTTTGTCCGCATATTCAACGAAATCCAAACGTTCTTGGATTTCTGACCGACCATAATCCTTAACTCGGTGGGCATCGGAAGGAAGGACTCGCTGAATGAGAACTGTTTTACGGATTAATCAAAGTTCGTAAGAAGGGTGGAGGTAAGAATGCTCTGACCGCCACTTTTCACTAGCTCCAGTTTTGGGCTTCCTGATCACTGCAACATTTTCTCAGCGGAGGTTGGCAGTAAATCTACTGCTCCAGCGTGCAGTTTCCTTCAGAGTGGTGACATCTCCTCCGATAGTAAGGCAGCGTTATTAGCCATAAGTTCGTTCTGACTGTGTGCTCACGACTAGTGAAAGTCTGTCTAGACTCCTTATCTCTGGTATCGAATTATTCTATGATTAGACTGGTTAATGTGCCTGGCAACAGCGGTATTGCAGAAAACTCTAAGACTAACTGCGGAATGAGACTAACTGCAGTTGCAATGTTATTCTGGTCAAGGATAAATCGTAAGTAGTCTGAGGCGCTCCTCGCTCTCAGTAAGAACCACCTTTCAACGATTTTATGAGTTCTAACTGGACATTGTCCGATCGGGAGTGATGTACTAAGGTTAAATACCTTATAGAATACCTACTGGTAAGCTATTTGGAAGAAGACTTGCGGGCGAGTCATCTTAGCTCTTCCCTCTCGAATGTTCTGCTTTTACCAGGTCAAAGCAAAAACACTTCGGACCTTATACATTTAGAAATCCAAGTGAAATAGCTTAAATATAAATACAAAGTGTATACCAAAGTAAACAGATCTTAAAAAAAACGCAGAACAAATGGTTTTTTCGGCAAAATCAATTAACACTTTTCAAAATAGTCTCCTTCTTCTTCAATTAGCTTTTTGCACGGTCCAAAAACATGTCGAACGAGTGTTTTAGCTCGTTAGCCGGTATGGCCGCCAGTATGCCGGTGCAAGCCTTTTGAATGGCATCTAGGTCTGCATAGCGCACTTCTTTCATGGGAAAATGCATTTTTCCAAAAAGGAGGAAGTCGCACGGTGCCATATCAGGTGAATACGAGGAATGGTTAATGGTTAAAATGTGATTTTTGGTCAAATAATCGTTCTTCAAATGTTGGATTCAGAGAAATTTTTGGTTGTCAGTCAATTTGTGCGGAACAAACCGTGCACACACCTTTCGTGAGCCCAGCTGTTCGGTCAAAATGCGATAAATCGGTTATTTGGAGATGTTCAATTCCATTTCAATGACTTTCAACGATGATTTCGGCTGAAATCTGAATTCACGCAGAGTTTCGATGGAATTTAAGGTGATCACGAATTTTGATTAGCCCACATGTTGATCGTCATTTATGTCCTCACGATCACTTTGAAAACGTTAGGGATAGGCAATCATCGCCATAAACTTGTTTCATCAATTGAAATGCTTCGGTAAAAGTTTTACCAATTTTAACACAAAATTTAATGTTGGCTCTTTGTTCGAAGCTCATTTTCGCACCGATAACACGAACATTCTGACACTTAAAACCCAATAACTTCACTTTCAATTCTTGAAATATCCTGAAATACGCACTGGACAATCGATAAGGATAACAGATTCTAACGCACTAGTCGGCATATAGATGGCGCCATCAGGGGCTAGATTCAAAAAGTCCTGTTTACTTTGGAACGCACCTTTTAAAACTCTAAAGCAGTTTGTGATAGGTTCAGAGTGTTTTCCCCGTTAGAGTGCAGATATCCGACTACAGTAGTCGTTCGTATGATATCCATCTTTGTTGAGGTAACATCCATTTAACTTGATCTATCCCACGAAATAATCGTACGAAAAGTTTACAAAACGGGAAACATTTTTGTAGAAGAAATGTACTCCCTGGTTCAATTTGGGATGTATTTTAAAGTTACCCATGTTTTTTAATAGCAGCATGCCAATGGGAACAAAATATGTTAAGTTTGGAAAAAATTTGTTCTTCTTTCTTTAAATCGATGTACTCATATAAGTGCGCCTTGTTTACTTGATAAAATAAGTAATTTTTTTTTAAGCATTAAATTTTCTCATGGTTTTATTAAATTCATGGGTACTTTGCGGTAATAAATAAAGAAAGTATATATGTGAACGCTTAAAAAGCTTGCAACCAGTAACTTAAATAAATCATTTCACTCTCAACTTTCAGAAAGACATGTTTAAGGGTCTCAAAAAGTATTTTCTTGCATCTCAACTGCACAGCAGAGAACCGTAGCATATACATATCTAAGATTTTATGATGCCATGCGCAAGTAAAGTACACTCGAATTGTCAATTCACGCTGTCATTTACAAGTTGACACAGACGCGTCAAATTTCATGACCTTGCCACGTTGCGCACATAAAGAAATTAAATGTCTAGCAGAAGTGAAGGGCGGCAAAGCAGTGGAACAGGTGTCTGAAGTGCATTTTTCGGCGCTCAAAGATTGCGAGAAAAGTTGAAAACGTCATAAAAATATAGTCACACACACTCGCACCAAATCTATGTAAAATGTCTTGAAATCTAAAATTATGCGAATATTGCTTGCATCGACTTAATAAGGAGCAAGGTGCGCAGATAATTGCGTCACGGCACAGCGTGCGCAGCGGTGGAAATCAAAAGTGAAATGGAGATGGAAAGTGCGAAATAGCATAATTTTATGAGCCAAGCAAACCACTTGTGTTTGTATGTATATATATGTGTGTGTGCTTATGACAGTAAGGCACTACTAGCGAGTCCTACATGACGGCAGTGTGAAGTGATTTATGCAATAGTATTGTGGTTGTGTTGCTACCTTACAAAAACATGAGTCTGTGAGTACATGAGTGCTTGAGAGGGCAACATCCGTACAAGTGCAAAAACAAAACGAAACAAAAAAGCAAAGTAAAACTTATGTTCAGCAATAAACTGCAAATGGCGCCCAAGGGAATCATCAAAATACAGAACAAGCGTACAACGAATTACGAAAAGAAAAAACAAAAACAAACGAAAATCGAAAGCAACCAAAACTCACGACTACAAGCGTGGGCATATACCAAAAGTAGAGCACAAACAACACAAAAAAAAAAAATGATAGCAACATTTTAGCGAAATGCAGGTGAAGAGGTGAATCATCGGATGCAGAAGATTGCCGATTGGCAAAAGTTGAGATACAACGTTGAAAAGTTACTGCAGCACTTGTGACTATCATTGCCCAGCTGGCTGCTCAACACGCCACCGCACCACCACTGCCACGCCAACATGCGTACAATATTATCGCTCGCTTGCGCCGGCAGCCAGTGCGAAATGTATTTTCAGTGGAAAAAAAGTCACGCCATCAAGTGGTCAACAGCTGCACAAACAGCGTCTGAGCAATATGGCCAATAAACTGTCGGACTAACTGCCATTCGTCAAGCACTCTGCAGTTGCGTTGATGTGGCAGTTAGTTGGGGTCCGGTGTTCGGTGTTCGGTGTTGGGGTCAACTGCCGCACCGATAGCGTCGTCTGCAAATGGCTTTGCACACAGGCGGCGAACTCACACTCTGCCACTCTGCCAGTAAGTTGTCGCAGTGAGTGATACACTTTGTTAGCTGGCACTTTGACTCCTTTGCTATTCGCGTCATAGTCAACTCGCTTTGCTGGGCATCTAATCTATTAGCCACGGATATTCATACCAGGAACTGCGCTTAATGGCCAAGCAATTAATTCTGTTTCAGTTTTTTGTTTGAATTCGTATGACTTTTGAAATTCATGGATCTCGCAAGTACTTTTCTTTCTTGTATATCTTTACAATAAAGTGTCCATAGGATTGCTGAAGTTTCGTTTTAGTTTCACACTAGTAACTATTCTAAAGATATCTGACAGTTCTTTATTAGCTGTTTGTGCCACTTTTTTTCATAAAATACGTGAGACGTAGTAATAAAGTATTTCTTGGTCGTTCTTTAAACAGCGCACAATATTACAGCCTTAGCCGTGAGAAAGAACATATCATACTTAATCCAATAAATAAAATACAAGTTCAAGTGCACAAAATTTAAAGCTCACAAATCTTTATCCAAATACAAAAGTCTCGATCTCAACGCAACTACTACTGCACGTAAACAATCAAGGTTCATATGTCAGAGGAAATTGATGAATGGAAAATAGAAGCGTTTGTTCCAACAGATTGGGCAATGCTAAAATTAGTTCTAAATTCAACTTCATTTTTGTGTGAAATTGGACAACTTTTTTATTGCAGAAAAACCTCACCTCCCAGAATGGAATGAGCTCTTTGAAGACAAAAATCAACCAATTCTTTTTACGATATTGCTAATGCTATTTTTTTTTGCATATCTCAGAAAGCAAATGTGGAACTGAGCTGGAACTTCAAACGGATTTTAAAACTATTAAGGGAGGGGTTAGGGTTTCAAGGCAAAAAAAAATCACTTCTTCTTAAATATGGATTGAGTAATTTTATTCGGACCTTTTGTACATTATTGAGCTCACTTTTGACATTATAAGATATTTTTTTTTTGCTAATTTTTCCGTATTCACTGTCATTTCAAAAGTACTTCTCTAATTCTTTTTAAACTTTGTTCACATTTTTTACATGTAAAATCTCGTTTCTAACGTTAGGTAAATTTTTTTTACATAAAGGGCGCTTTCCATCCACAAACTGGCGGAGGTTTTAGTGAAAAATAACACTTCAATGTCTGCCCAACATTTTTAAATGGAAAACACAAAAATATCAGAGATCGTTGGGTGGAAGATTTGATTATAATTTGACTAATTTTATTTGGTCTTTTATTTTCAAATGATTTCCAGCTTATTTATGGTGAACACAATCTTTTTTTTTTTTTCAGGACATTCTGGGGGACGCTCTGCTACCGGCTTATGCCTCAGAATGTAATTACTCAACCCTACTCCTCCCTTAAGCTTCTCAGCTTGCGTAGTACATCGTAGCATTCATTGGCTTCATGCAGACAGTAGTCAAAAAGCAGTATGCAAGTTAAAAAACTTTCAAGCTTGTTTTAAAAAATGTTTTCTGGAGCTAAGCCACTTTATTGAATCCCATCTCAGATATTACAATTAATTGTACTTAAAGAATCGTCTCAGTGCAAAATTTTCAAGAAGTCGATTTTTGTGTTGTTGCATAATCGGATAGTATACAATGTAATAAACATTCTGTCAAATTTTCTTCTGGAAAGGGAACAGAGTGGGGAACATGGCGACTCCAATCTTCAAACGCGTTTTTCTCAGAATGGTGTCTTTTAAAACGGTTTGCACTCTCAAAGGAAGAGTTTTGAAGATGTCTGGCTCCAATTTGGAGAGAATGTTTTTAACGTCATTCGTTATCTCGCTATGGAAGTTTTTTTTAAAGCTTTCTAAGTTTTTCTACGAAAAACTGAAAAAAGGCCAATTTCGATACTTTTTGTTCAAACCGCCAACATTTTGTCAAAATTAAAAAAAAAAAAAATTAATTTAATTTAATTAATAATCTTTTTTTGAAAGTTTTGATTTAGATCAAATTTGCGGCCTCAATCGTAGACATCGTAGACGAGTTTTATTTATAAAAAACTAGCAGCCCGTCCCAGCATCGCACGGGGTAGACAATTATTTATTTTTGGAAATTTGGATATAAAACACTTTTCTTCACAAATATTTTTATTTGTATTAAAAAAAATCCCACAGTTATATTTGTATGTAAGTGTATTTATGTTCAATTTCTTTGATGGTTTAAGTGGCGGGCATTTTTGAAAATTTAAAAAATAAAAATAATAATAATCAAAAAATTTAAATAACAGTAATAAATAATGAATTCAGTCGTTTTACATGTAAGTAAATAATAAATTATTAAATAAATATATTAAATAATAATAATATTCTTTAAAAATTAGCATATAAAAATATTATAAGTAAAAGTAATAATTACGAAAAATAAAAATAAAATAAAAATACTAATTATGAAAAATTAAAAAATAATAATAATAATAATCAAAAAATTAAAATAACAGTAATAAATAATGAATTCAGTCGTCTACATATATTTTTGCCACTGCACTTGCTCAATTCTGCTAAATAGCAGCGACAACGTCGAATTCCTTACTTTGATTCTATCGGCTCTGTTGGCCGCCAAATCGAACATCTTACAGAATTCAATTTGCACCTTCTCTATACTTTACATTCTCTGACCCGGCGCGCTTTTTAGAATGCATCGTAAACCACGGCCACGGCGCTATGGCGGTTTTGTTTACTTTTTGAATTTTTTAATTCGTAATATCTTTTGAATGGAAAGTCCAATTTAAAAACTATTTTATAGGTAGTTAAATGGTCTTGACCATAAAATAATTTATTTGGATAAGGATTAATATAAACACATAAATAGCATGGTTTGAATTTGGTTAGCATTTTCATTAATGTTTAAAATGAAAAAAGTTGCTGTAGTGACATAACTACAATAGTTGGAAATATGCTACCGCGGAGTTTTTTGTAGACATTATGATGTTCTTCAATATTGTTGTATATTTTTTTGTTCTATCGCTAATAGTTTCGGCAGCGCATTCGACGAAAGACATTTTAAGACTCATTTTTCTACTCCTTCGGTTACATTGTTCAAATTTTACCAAGGATCCCTAACTTTTTCAAAATAAAGTGTACCCCAGTACTTTTTGAGCCTATTCATTACAAACATGCAAACATAAAAAAATAGGTACAAATCTTTCCTCTTTATAATATTAGTATAGATATAAATAAATTAAAAATAAAAAAAGTCATTTTGTATTCGTCATGAATGCATATATTTATAATAAAAAATCAGACTGATTAATTGATTTCAACATTAAAAGAAATTTGTGATTTTTCGGAGGGTCACACTGAGGCGAACCCTTAATGAAACTTCTTCGGTGAATAATTTCGCTCGTCATAAAAACGCCAAAAGCACTTAATGTACTTTAAAAAGAAAAGCGTATACTTTCGATGAATAGTTTTTCGCGCGAAATAGTGCATACAGTAAGCTACAATATATTTAAAAATTATTTTTGTATACACTGAATAGGGTGTAGCATATTAAATATAAATGATATAAATTTGAAATTTTAAACACGGCATTTCCATTCAATGCTGATTTGTTTGAATCTCCGGTATCAAATGCATATACCATATAGCAACCATAGAAGCAGAACTATTAGAATCTTGTCCGGGTATGGAAAAATTTAGTACTTCACAAGATAACCTGAAGAAATTTCGCACGAATTATTGTCCAAGTCAACGATACAATTTGCGTCAAAAGAGTTCCGATCGGTTTTTTTTTTTAATAACTTTTGAGAAAGCATCTTTTTGAAGTTTGGCTCTTCTTATTGTTAAAGTAAACATATAATCTCTGAAGATGTGGTGGCCATGCAAGCT
Source organism: Bactrocera zonata (assembly GCA_037783105.1). Lineage (NCBI taxonomy): Eukaryota > Metazoa > Arthropoda > Insecta > Diptera > Tephritidae > Bactrocera > Bactrocera zonata. The sequence continues at coordinate 459,570 of JBAWJQ010002772.1, read as the reverse complement.
AATCAATCAAAATGAAGTTCTTGTATGTAAACTTTTCTATTTGTGAACGGTATTATATCTAGTTTCAGTGCAGCCGAAGTTTTATTGTTTTTTGATATATATATCTATATATATAATATATGAATCAACTATCGAAGTGTGTTCAAGCTATAAGAAAATTTGTAACTTCAAGGCTAGGCATAGCAGGGTAATGTAGCGACCCTTAACTACAGCAGTATCTAAGTAGAGCAATTTACATAACAGGCCCTTCTTTCTAAGATCATCCATCTATGAGTCAAAGTATATATTAACGACAAAACAGTTCTTCCATGTTAGAAGAGTATGTACCGGTGTTCTATTTGCTGCCAATCATCTGTTGTCTTATCTGTCAGAATGTTATGTGAATTAAGAGAAAGAGATCAGTCCAGGTTTTTCGGTAAATATAATTTTGTGGTTGTAAAGCAGGTTGCGGGTTCCTAAAACCGTCAAAATCAAACTCACTGTCAAAATCGTTAAATTTTCAAAATATCAGTCAGATTCAGCATGTTAAGCATTAAGAGCATTTTTCTCTGAATTTATGTATTCGAATCGGTCGACAATTCTACTTGGAAACAACTACACGTCTTCTTTCGAAATTTTAAAATTAGCTTCGGCGTAATATAATTGGGTAAGATGATAATATTTTATCGTTAGTGCATATTATTATTTCTATTTTTTCAATTTAGTACTAATTTTTCGGTAACAAATTTAACTTTGGGCGAGTTTGTCACTTTTTGAGCCTTTTTTCATATTTGGCTCAGAATATTAGCATTTTTCTTATACCCTCTTATACGATTATAAAGCCTTTCTCTTCTTGTGACTGCCAGAATTACATAATAGTAGTAGTTTTAAAGGTTATGAAAATGGCACAAGTCTGTAAAAAAGCCGAGAGCAAGTTAAAGAGTAGGAATATATCAAAGGAAAGATAACTTTTGTAGCTTAGCAAGCATATGTATTCGAGTCCAGGATAGTTGGAGGAGTATGAACATAAAACGATTAGTAGTTTTATTGCATCTTTTAGAGAGTGTTATAGCGATTTTTTTGTTTTAAATTCTCTAAAAAACTTTGCAAATTCAGTATTTGCAAATTTTCAGTGAAGTTTCCATAATTACGGATTTATTATTTATATTGTTGTCATACACAAATTAAAAGTTAAATACCTTTTTAATTTTTTTCAATTCACATATCCAAAAGTTAATATTCCCACAACAACTAAAATAAAAAGGTCGTAGCTGTTGTCATTACATAATTCTTTAAAATTAATGCTATTATTTATTTCACCCCCTAACTGCCAAAACTTAAGTGTGATCGGCATACTAAAAAGTGTTCCGAAATAAATTCTCTAACTTCTATCATTTACGCGCTCAACAATCCACCGTGTTGGACGGGAAAAATGTGCGACGTGCTCGAATTAACAATATTTATGAATAAAACGCCAAAATCAACATTCCAAACATTCGCCACCTCCACTAAACCAGCAATTTATCGTAACGTGTTGTGCGACGCCACCTTTTGCCAACTACCCTAATAAAGCATCAAGTCATTTATCACTTGAGCAGTATGGGTCCGGCGTCAAAAGAACCATAACAACAATGTACAAATGTAAACAAAGCAAAACAAAAAACTAAAACAAAATAAAAACAAAAAAATTTTGAGCAACAACTCATGTCACTTACCCACTATATTCAGATAGACGGAATGCCCGATCGGTGGTGTTGTTGATATTTGACACTCATAGATGCCCGAGTCCTTGCGTTGTGCGTAGCGTATACGTAACGTCCAATCCTCGGCGTGCGGCGAATGCATCGCTTCGAAGCGCTGATCCGACGTGTAGGTGTAACGACCGACTGTCAGCAGGTGAATGTCACGATGACGCACCCAAGAGACCTGAAAACGGGAAAAGCAAAAAAAAAGTGAGAAACATGAATGAATGGCGAAATTTTGTTCAGTTTACGAAAGCAAAAAGCAGAAGTGGGTGCAGGCAGGAGAAATATATATTCTATATCATACGTATGTATGTGTGTGTTTGCTTACACATACAAAGAGAGAAGATTAAAAGCTTTCGCTACGGGATTGACTGCTGCAAGTGGGCATAACGAGTTAGTAACCAGAGTGGCAGTTGACATACACTCTCTTTCGTATGTGTGCATATATGCATGTTTGTGTGTACGTAGTTGTGTGTGCGCTGGTGTCAGCGTTGTTGATGTGCTTCAAATGCTAATTTTCTACATCACTCTTTTCCTTATTCCATTTGCCCTCTTAACTCAACTTTCACCCACGCACACACATAAATACAAACTCACACATGTCTTTTATTTGCCATTTGTGTGCGTGTATGTGGCACTTGTGACAAATTGCAGACGGATTATACAGGTGACATTCGCCTCTTGGGCACTTCACAGTTTCTATGGCTTTTCCCCTAAGAGCACTGAAGCGCTACACTGAGCGGGTGGCTATCAGCAACAATTTGCTCTGCAAAATTATTATATTTTCGGTTGAAAAGTTTTGGGTGGGAAATTGCAAACTTTCAGAGCTTTAGAACTATTCGTTGTGAGCATTAACTAATATTTAAGTTGTCATAACTCATGAGTTGTAAATCAGAGGGATTATGTTTTAATGTAATCGCGTTAATCGGATTTGTGGGTCAAGTTGAAAATATTGCTTTGAATGATGCTTGCGTGGATATTCCGTCAAAGTTCTGTCACGAAAATGGAAATATTAAAATTTTAATTCGAAAACTGAAACCAAAGTAAATCAGTGTGAATACTTTTTAACTCACGGACTCGTAAATGTTTTTTACAATGATATAACAATTTAAATATATTGTTGTTTTTCGATTCTTAATTTTTCGAAATTTTTTTTTTATCTCTGATTCCCTAAAATCGCTTAAATTTATGAAAAGTATTATATATTATGTTGAGGCGTAAACTATTTTTGGTGCAATAGTGGTTTAGTATCATTCAAAAATTTTATTTTCCATCTAAATAACACCAAAAAATGCTTGGCTTGAAATACATTTTTGACGTAAAAAAGTTTTTTTCTTTAATGAAAACATACATAAAGCTATGTAATTTGCTACAAAATGTTTCTATGCGTGAATCTCCCTGACAAAAAGCTTTTTAATTAAAGAGCTGGGAAAAGGAATGATAAGTACATATACCAGGTTGTTTAATAAGTTTTGTCATTCAATAAGACAATTTTATGGTTCAAAATACACTTTATTATTTAGTATAATCCCCCTAAACATGAATATACTTGCTCCAACGATCCATCAATCTGTCTATCTCATCCTTGAAGTAAGAATCCGGAAGGTCTGTAAAATTCGGCTCAACAGCCGATATGACCTTTTTCTTTGATGAAAAACGCTTGCCACGCTGGGGGCCAAATCTGGTGAATATGGTGGATGCTCTAACAACTTGAACTTTAATTCATGAATTTTAGCCATTGTCAAAATGCTCTTGTGAAACGGTGCATTGTCCTGATGAAAAAGGATTTTTTTTTTTGCACACTGAGTCTTTTTCAGCAATTTTTTTCTTCAACTGTTCCAAAAGGTTGCAACAATATCCAGAATTAATTGTTTTACCATTTTGCAAGTAATCAAAATTTCTCTCGCATCCCAAAAAACTTATGCCAAAACCTTCTTGGCCGATTTCCGAACATGAATTAACACCACTCTTTAGCCTCTTGATTTGATTCAGGATCGTGGTGAAAGAGCCAAGTCTCATCCATAGTGATGAATCGACGCGCAAAATCCACTTTATCCTTTTTAAAGTGCTTCGAATATTGATGAGAAAGTCGCATTCAAATGTGTTTTTGTTGCACTGTTAGCGAACGCGGCACCCATTGTGCGCACATCTTTCTAAAACCCAAAATTTCACTTAAAATATGACTCACACTACCTGATGAGATGTGTAGAGCCTCTACTAAATTTCTCTCAGTCAATCGACGATCTTCTAAAACCAACGCATATTGTGCTTATTAACGTAGCCATTCAACCAGATATGAGCCGCATCGCTGAAGGCTAAAGATGATTTTTCTATGAAAATCCAGATTATTTTGAAGTTGTTGGCACTTCTGTGTCTCCGTGGTACGGGAACATTTGGTACTGCATTTGTGGGTTAAGATTTTTCCACGAAACGCTGAATTGTTGATTTGACAGGACGATTATGACGACCATAAATTGGTGGAGGTGCTCTTAAAGTTAAGACCACTGACTCCGAATTACTCTTTGTTGGACTATACATATATCTTTCTATGATAAAATGGCAAATCATCCTGAAGAGTAGTGTCAAAAGGGTGGGGAAAAATGAGACTTCGTTTGCTGTCCCTTCGATCTATTTTTGTACCCGATAATAAATGTTGTCGGCTGCTTTAGGAGCGAACTTAGCTAGTCGAAAATGTTGTAGCCTTTGTCTGCCCAGCTCCATCTCTTCTGTCTTGATCATCTTAATGGAAATAATGATGTGATTAGTATGCACTGCTTATATTGTTTCAACGAGTATTCCAACTGTTGCTGTAAGCCCAGGAAATGAGTTTGGTCGAAGGGATGTGAGAACAGGTTTGAAGGTATTGGTACTTGTTGTCTTTATACCTTATATTTAGTAAATACATAACATATTAACATAGGAATTCAAAATACTGTAAAACCAAGTTCTTTCTGTTTTCTTTATCTAAAAACCAGCAAACCAGATTAAGTAATTTATGTAAACTAAATTATTACTTCCTGAAATCCAACAGAGATATGTTTGAGATCCTAACGCTTAAATTGAGCGTGATTTCCCATTCCTTCACAAGAGATACCGTATGAAAATAAATATAAAATTGAAGGAATAAAAACACCTAATTTGAAATTTCTTGCTGAGCAGGCTCAATTTCTGCAATCTTAGTATATAGTATATAAATATAAAGCACAGGTGCGTCAGTATGTGCCACAACAAAGTAAAGCTTAGAGATTACAGTAAATATTTATTTTCTCTGCCTCATCCTATTCCCCGAAATTCGGTTTGCTTTATTTGCCATAATTGAATTTCAAGTCCTGCGGCAAGAAGAAAAATATTACAGGCATTGCAATGCATTTAACCTACAAACTCACATACACACGCACATATGCTTGTATGGACTTTTCCAAAGTTTATTTATGACTAAAATATCTCGAATATAGTGGAGTTGAAAAATATGGCAGACCATAATACAAGATTTTCGATAAATAATTCGATGAACGTCTTTTGACAATGATCGAATAAAGAATTACGAAATATTTCACTACTTCAGAGAGTTACTAAATAGAAAAATATCATGCAAGTGACTGCAAATTTTTTGAACGTCACTGTATATGATTGTAACTAAGACTATGGAAAGATAAATAAAAAAAAAACAACAAACGATTTCGATATCGTTATATTTCCTATAGAGGCCAATATTTAATTTACGACTCCACGCCAGATTCGTTTGCTCAGTGAAATAATTTTTTTTTTTTTTTCATTTTTGAACTTTTCGAGATTTACTTCAAAATCTTATTAATATAATTTTTCTTCATTAGATATTATTTTAGTTTCTTTTTTACTTCGAACTTGATTGCACTTCCACTACTTCATTTTATATCTTCAGCAAACACATTTTGTTGTCTGAGCATTTGCTACTCCTGTTTCCTTTTTTGCTTGCATTTTCTGCCATCTACAGTATTTTTTTTTTTTTTGTACTTTTTGTCATTTGGCAAGCGGCCAATATTTTCCAGCGACTCGTTCTTGCGCGCCTAAAATCACATATGTTGGCGCCAATTTTCGCCATTTGCCCTTCGCTTGTGCGCTCTTCTTCTCATTTGTTTTTATATGCTCGTGTCACTTTAGGCATTTCAGCCGTCTGATTGTTGTGTTTTTCTCTTCCTGTATCGCTTGTCAGGCTGCTACTTCTACTACCTAATCACTGCTGATGATCATAATTATGCTTAATTGCGCAATTACTACCAATAACGGTTGTAATCTCCGCCGCACACATACAATTGGCCAATTTGAGATGGCAAAAAGTTGGCAAACAATTTGCAAGCTAGCGAGCTTTGTATTTTCCCTGCAAGTGATACAATGTTTTGGTAATTTCAATAATTGTAATTCGCTCGTGATTTGGATTGAGGGGTATCTACACAAGTTGAATTGTTTTGGTTTTAGTGCACACGTGTACGAAATCAAGCGGATATAGGCTTTGGGAACTTTTAGTTGTTTTTCTTGCTTAAGTTACAGATGTGGCGTAAGTGATTAGCAAAAGAAGAATACTGCAGATAGTTTCAAAATTGAAAGCCGCTTTATATTTGTATTTATAAAGGCCTTAAAGCTTAGCTTTTATTAGTTATTTGAAGAACGCATACAAGTTTTGGAAATTTTCGAAACAAAACAAAATGTTATGCTCATGGAGATCTGTATAAATCTTTATTAATTCGGCTGTTTTATACAACTTTTCTAGAAATTGGAGCAAAATAATGATATTTCATAAATCTGGTTACGCCAAGGTTTCACAAGATTTCACATGATTTCATTAATTTTTGATGCGAAGCCGAATTGTGATCAAAAAACATGAAATATCACACATTTATGTAAGTATAAAACTAGTTTACAGTGATTTTGTGACTTTACTTTTAGCGGCTGTTTCTAGCTAATTTTGGGCCCTTTAAACCGAAAATGATAGTAAAAACTGTGTACATACGTAGAATGCTTTGGGTTAGTCAAGTGCAGTTGGGGTCTAATCAAAACCATAAATAAATGACAAATATAGTTTTAAGTGATGGAAAATTTTTTAACTCAAATTCGTAAGCAGGATACCTGAACTTCCCCAAAGAGGTCTGTGAACATCAGTCAACAATTTTTCGTTTAGATTCGTTGAGTAGTGTAATTAAGCAAATGTTATAAAGTTAACCTAATAATCGAAATATATGAACTAGGGCAGACCCTGAGAGAATTTTACAAATTTTTAGCATAAAACTACTTCTTTGTCAGAAATTAAAGGCATTTTTCCCATGCTATTTATGAAGTTATCGATATTTTCTACATAAAATCAGCCGAAGAAACTGAGGTCTGCATATTCGTTTCTACATTATTTTTGTAAAGTTTCACGATAACTTCATTGGCATTTTTTTACCTTATACTGGGTCTATTAAAATTATCCTAAAGTTTATTACGCCAAAAAATAAACACCTATTTAGCTCTGTACATCCAATCGAACTAGCCTCTTAGTTTTTTTGGTGTCGACCTTTTGCACACGTTCTTTTCTCTCCAAGACTCTACTTATTTGTCGAAACCGCAGCACAGCATATATGTAGCTACTAAGTCCTTGTATAGAAAACTTTCTTATTTGTCAAATTATCTGCACAAAATTTGGCATGAAATATGGTCTCCGAAAATATTGTTCATTTTTCATAAAAGTTTGTTTTTCCGTAGTAAAAAAACTATTAATTTTGTAAGCAATATAAAATTGAGGGGACGGTCAAGAATCTTGAATACCAGTTTAATGAAATTAAACCGTTTGGCTCTCAGGCCATACACAGACCGACAAGCCTTTCTCCTTTCAGAATGTCAACGTTTTTTGTTAAGTTTAATTGTGATTTAATATCTAATTCTAAGAGCTCCTTTATATCTACCATAAGCCAAGTTCTAGATAAGGTCTAACAAAAGCAGAGGAGATAATCCAACTTATCTCTCGTGCCTACTTTCATGCATTTTCTACATGTGTCGTTGCTATTATTACTTATATGGCTTGCTTGTGCTTGTGAGTAGGTCAAAAGTCTTTTCGAAACGTGTGAGTAGAAAGCATGCGTGTTTTCTTTTAGTCTCTTTGCACATGATCTTGGTGATCCCAATGTTCTCAAAGCATTCGGTCTCTCCCTATTCCGTCTGCAAGCCCCTTCCAAAATTCTTATGTATTATTTTAAGCGACTTGCGTATCTCCTGAACTGGTGCGGTAGAGAAATTGATGATTCGTTTGGTAATCTTAACAGCTACCATATTTTATTTCCTGGAACACCATTGTGGGTTAAGACCCAGTATATCTACAGCCGACTTCCGACAGTCACTATATCTATTGCCTCCCTGCTTTTAAGGACATTCTTTGACACAATGCGATGTGTTGTTATTGATTTAAATCGGGCTTGGTTATCGATGTTCATATTCACGTTCTTTATGTCGTTTCCAGCGTTATTAGCTATATCAGCATCATTTCTGATGACAAAGACTGCTGCCTGGAAGATAATACAGTATTTTGTTCAAAGGGTATCCTGTGATCTAAGTCGGTACAATAGATCCCGACGCCTATTATTTACTTAAGCTCACTGTAAATATTATTATTATTTTTTCTTTTTTTCTTTCTTTAATTTAACTTAAAAATCGTGTAGATTCAATAAAAAAAGAAATTTAATTAAACAGCCCCGCAAATAATGGTGATTCGATAATTTCGCAGCAATTATGTAATTACTTTATTTAGAAATTTCCGCCTCGCACAAATGAACAGTTAACAGTAACTGTAATCCCAAATAACATTCATCGAATGAACTTTTCAAATTATTGATTGCGTGCAATTGCCATATTATTTCGCTTGTTTAGCCGCTAGGCTTTATTAATTTGAGGCGTATAATTCTGCTGAAAATATTCTACAATTAAAAAAATTAGCAGCGAAACAAAAAATAGCAACAACAACGGCAAGAAGCGCGAATCTGTCGCTTTGCATGTTGTAAACAACAATTATCACAAATTGGCAGCAAACATGCGCCAAATCGTTCATCAATAATGTAAATGCACTGTAATTACGCTAATTAAATGCGTATGTGTGCGTGTATATGCTTGAGAGAGCATTTTTCGTTACATAGAATTGTGCTTTTTCACTGCTTCACTAATTCAACTACAAACTGTTTTATGGTTTCTACTTTTTCAGTGGCCAAGTGCTTGTAGTAAAGGGAAGGGGAGGACCGGAATAGCTGTTAACAGTATATTGTTGAACGCTAAATTTCGTTTAGTCAACTGTTCAGGTTAAACGTGTTGCTAACGAGGATTTAATGAAGCAACTTTTTGCCGAGTGATTAAATAAAGTTGTTAGGTAAACAAACAAAAAAAAAAAAAAAACAAAAACAAAAAATCATTTGTTTATTTTTGTTGAAAGGAATTAAATGCGAATTTTTTGGGAAGAATATTACAGCGAGTTGTTCATTTAATTGAAATTAACGGCATTTAACGCTGTGTAATCTCAGCTGAAATAGGATTTTTAAAAGAGGATTAAATTACATAATTCGATAGCATTTAACATTTTTTAACCTCGAGCTTTGAATTAATGACGGATTTCGGATAGCATTTTGACTGGAATTTCGACTATAACTTCTACTGTAGTACGCTAAGTATTTCCTTCTAGCTCCCCGACCGTTGCTCACTGATTGGCTTAAACTTTCTATTTAATATACCCAAAAGAAATTATCTAAAAGCGTCATCTTGGCAACTATTTGACTATACCTAATTTTCGAAGCTAACGGGTCGTCCAAATTTGCACACAATGTGTCCATGATTAGACGTGAAACACAAGGCAGACTTGTTGAAAATGGAGATCGTCTGGATTGATATCGTCATATTCCGGGAACAAAGTCGGTCAACATCACGCTACAATGCTCGCTATTGATGCTAACGGAAATATTAATATTGTAAGTTTGTAAAAAAATACATACTGTTTGTTTAGGAAATTCAAAATGTTTTCGAATGTTAGGGAAATTCAAATGTTTTCAATACATATTAAGTTCTGAATACAATATAATGGGCTCTACGACTTCTTTGGCAGGAACGAGTTCGATGAGTCCAATTTTCGCATACTTTTTCCACTAAATTAAGTCGTATGTTATTAAAGCCACATTTAATACTGACTTCTAGATCTTAAAGAGATTCTGGTTTGTTGCTAAACACCAACAATTTCAAAAGTGTTAAATTTCAACTTCATCAAAGCTATTCAATCTCATAATTTCTTCAAAAAATCAAATATCCAAGAATTTCTGGCAATAATTCGGTTGTTACACGTGCTGCGTGGTACATAGGTCCGTCTTGTTGTAACCAGTAGTTGTCAAAATCAACTTTTTCATTTCGAAAGAACTACGGACCGATGATACGATCAGACCAAAAACCACATCCAACTGTCAATTAAGGGGAATATAGTGGTTGCTCATGAACCATTTTTGGATGCTCTTCGTATCAAAAGTTTTGGTTAATTATCGCACCACATAGGGACTTCATCGGAGAAAATGATTTTCTTATAAAAATCGTTATCCTTTTCAAGTTGGTCCAAAGCAAAATCAGACAATGCACGACGTTTACGGTGATCCAACGCCCTAAGTTCTTGTTTGAGAATAATTTTGTTTGGATGAAAGCCCAAACTCTTTCTCAAAGACGGCCAGGTTGGGGTTTGAGACAGTCCCAATTCTTGAGCACGTCTTGGAATTGACAAACTGCGGTCTTCAGCAACACTTGTCTGAACAACAGCAATATTTTCATTATTATATATCGTGCGGTTCTTTGTCTTATTGGCACTTGCACATTAGGTTGAGAAAATGTATGCTCAAAATTTTCAACAATTCGACAAATGACGAATTATCAAGAACGATTATTTTGATGTTTAAATTGAATAATTTGTAAACGTTGTTCTTGCGTATACCTTTCCAGGATGAAATTGCAATTCGTATCCGACTTCCTTCTGCATTGGCGACCTTCAAAAAAATAACCATGACCGATCCAACGCTAGGGTGGACATTAGTCTTTTCACGTCCGACTTCCTTCTGCATTACTGAATACAATGAAAACAAAAATTACAGATCAAGACATATTAAAAATGGCCGAAACCAAACTTAGAAATCATATAATTCGTATTGAAATTCCGGTACTATGACGAATTTTGTACCTGAAAAAGTGAATTGATTCAAAAGAGACATTGAACCACGATTTTGCGTATCAGCAATTCTGCTTGAACGCTTAAAAAAGAAGTCCTTTTTTCACTGGGTTGTGACTAGTGATTTATGAGTAAATTATACAACTCTAAACATACATAATCATATGTTAAACCTGGCCAACCAGGCGTATGAAACTCGAAACTCCATGATCTGTATTTGATGGGATTAGAAGGACGTATTCCATTTTGAGCTGGCTTCTAAAACCGGGTGAAACCATGAATGAGAACGCTATCAAGAACAGCTCATCGAGTTCCGGCTAGATACGAGGTTACTCCCCTATCAAGACCCGTTAAAAACTATTTGGAAAACATCGGCATGAAAGCATTGCCTCATCAGCCTTAGGGCCCAGACTTTGCCCCTTCTGACTAATATTTGCTCGTGTCTATGAAAAGTAGCAAAAATTAGTTTGATTCATTCTTGGCGTCGTCGCAGTTATTTTGGGGTGGAATCCACAAATTGTCAGAGAGATAGGAAATAATATATCGTAGAAAGGTCAACACTTTCAGCATTGCTGTTTTACAAACGACCAAGTTTTGAAGAAGTAAAAAACGGAAAAACAAAGTTGTCGACCGAGTATGAGTGAGAAAGGCATGTTGGAAAAAGCGGGGGCAAAAGTAAAGGGTGGACCATCTAAGGTTTTAAATTTGAATTATCTTTATTTCGACATTGGAAACGTCAAATACCATTCGGAAAGTGACAGATATTCACTAAAAAGTCTAAAATTTACGAAATGGGTCGCTATTCACTTGAAGAAAACTGGGAAATATTGAAAAAAAAAAGAACCGAGGATAGTCAGTTGTACCGAAAAATCATCTTTTCGGACGAGGCTCATTTCCACCTCGATGGTTACGTTAACAAGCAGAATTGTCGCATTTGGGGCGCAGGACGGCGCCACGTGCCACGTGTGTCTCAATAATCTGGTTTTCATACGTAAAATTAATGGTTTAATTTGATAAATACATTCCAAATAGTAATCGCTCTTCGTTTGCATGGAAGATTTTGCAGCTTAATAAATATGTGTTCAATTTAATTTATTTATTTTTTATGAGTTTCTTTTACTAATAAATTTTTTTTAAATGATATCAAGTTTAATGGTTTCAGGAAAAAAATATATATTCAATTTGGCTGAGTGAAGTATGAAATAGTTTTCAGAGTTTTGAAAATATAGCTTATTTAAGAGGAAAATTTATCTTGTTACACCATCTTAAATACCTATCACTGTTTGACCAATGTACGTTCAAGTTTTTCTTAATAATATTTATCTTCAATCAGAAGCCTTCCAACCATTTGATGTGCCTACTTTCATACACGTTCATATCTTACTTGTTTGTTTGCTTTTCTCGTGCAAATAATTTCAAATTTTGATTGTTCTGCACTTACATGCGCCACATTAACTGGCAATTTTCACAGCAGTACTAGCCCACTATTCGCTCACTTACCGCCCACACACCCAACACGCATCATTTTTGTTGATTTTCTTAAGCATTGAAGAGTCCACTGTTAATATTGATTATTTCGTCGAGAATCCGACCGCTTACTTTTGCTTTTATTAACTTTTCCCACGTCACATGCTGCTGTTCTCTTAATCCTACTGCCACTTCCTACTTTTCCCAAACATTTTCGAATTATGGTATCGTTTTATCTTCTTTTGTGCTAATTCTTTTATGTGTTTTGTAGTTTTTTCCGCTTTAGTTTTGTGTGTTTTCCTTTAATATTTGTTTGCTTACTTTTCCGTCGCTTTTGTTATTGCTTATGGTTTATTATTAATATTACGAGCATTATTTTGTTGGTTTTATTTTGCGGAGTGAAAGTGTGAAAGTTTAAGCGGTCAACCGCAAAGCCACTGTTGCGGACGCTGAATCTCTAGGTGGCTAAGCAGCGACGAATTGAATTGTGTGTGACCGACAAGCAGCTGTCGACCTCTGATTCCATTGTGCTCCAAATAAGCACACAAACACATTAACTCATAGTTAGGCGAGTAAGCTAGCAGTAAGGATATAACTGTCTCCTTTAATAAATCTTATGACCGAATTGTTTTGCTCTTTCCATTCCTCTGCTTTTTCTCACTTTCTTCATACGAGTCCACGAGTACTCATTCCATTGGAGCTCTCAAGCTATAAAGCAACGCAATTGTTAGTTTTAATGGAATTTATTGGGTAAATATTTGTTGTGCCGAAGGAAATTGTGTGCGAAATATTTTGTTTTATGCTCGAATTGTCTTTGAAGAGTAATCTTGAATTCTACGAAGAGAATATTAAAGCACATGTGGTCCTCCCTTTGCACTGTTTGTTGTTTTTCAACATAAGCAATAAAATTTCTTTGATGTTTCTGCGTAAGATATCTTTTGCCGGAATATTGTGAAAATTTTTCGTAAAAAAAATTGGATGTTAGTTTGGGATCTATTATTACATAAAAAATTTATACATTTCCTTTAAACCCTTGCCGTGTTCTTCATGGATCGGAGTCAATACTCAATATCAATTCTGTTCTAGGAGATAATACTACTAAAATTGAATATATAAAATTTATAGTTGTACAAAATCTGCGGTAGACAGCCATCAGATAATTAAAACTTGATCTAAAGCCTTTAAATTGATATAATGCCTATAAAGACGATCTATAAATCGTTGAAAACATACGTCGTTCTGAACAACCTTCGACCTCTTCAACTGATGAAAATATTAAAAAATTTAAGAATATTGAGTGTGAATATCGTCAGGGAAGTAGAAGGGTAATGGAACATCACGACATCTCTTCGAAAACGTTCCAGCGACTCGTTCCGATAAAGCTGACCATTTTTTCAAAAAAAGTACCGTAAACGGATCTCTTGGGACAAGCTTGATCTTGCGAGTTCCGAACCCACATTTATGGAAATCAATATAACTGCTAACGAGACGTGATTTTATGAGTTTGACAGGCAAACGAGTCAACAATCATCGGAATGGAAGGCAAAAACGAGCTGAATCCAAAAAAATCGGCTTTGGCGTGGATTTTTTTGGATTCATACTCAAAAATCAAGGTGATGCTTATTATTTTTTCGATATTCGTGGTTTGGTGCATTATGAGCTTCCACCGCAGAGACGGACGGACGGTCGATAAGGATAAGGAGCCCTACTCGACCGTATTGAGGCGTTTGCGTGAGAATATCCGTCGAAAACGGCCGGAATTAAGAAAGAACAAACCACAGTATTCATCAAATTTGACTCCGAGTTAGTTCTTTTTCGGCAAACTGAAATTTTTGATCCATAGAACCCGTTTTCAGTCGATTGAAGAGATAAAACAAAGTAAGCTGAAGAAGCTGAAAGCCGTCGCAAAAAGCACTTAAGTAAGTAAAAGTATTTGAAGAACGGGATAAATCATTGGCATAACTGTATGACATGAGGATTATTTTGAAGCCGATAAAATAAACATTGATAAAAAATTAAATATTTTGCGTTTTAAATTTTACAATTTCCGGGTACTTTTTTGTTACAATGTATATTTTGTATATTGCCTTTGCCTAAACCTACCCTGTAAAATACTGTTAACCGGATGTGGAAAGCATGTAAATTTTGTACGATTTTATCAAGGTTTTTTGTTCCGTTTTTGCTCCTCAATAAACAGCAGAGAAAATAAATAGTATAACCGAATAAATTGACCTCATAGTAACGGCACATAAAACAAGTCATGCTGGCACTGATAGTCGGCAGGAATTGCTGTGAACGAAAGCGCACAAAACACCGCTCACTGTGCCGCCTCCATGAGCGAAAGGTTGGTCAAAAATAGTTCCGCTACAAAATGGAATTCCTGTGGGCTGTCGCACAGCATGACCGAGCGCAGGAGATTTGCACTTTTAATAAGTTCAGCTGTTTCGACATTTTTTAACATTTGCATTTTTTCCTACTCCCGCTCTTAGTGTTTGGTATTAGTGGTTCGTGGCGGGATGGTAAATAAAAAATATTGTTTAAATGCGAATTTGCAGCCACTTTTTCTGCACCCGCAGCTTGTGTTGACTTGCTTGTTTTGATTGACTGGCAGACATAAATCTGACCGCCCGCCAACGAGCACTTTTTTGTGGAAGATTTGTTGATGTTGTTGCGGCTGCTTTGTTGCCAAGCTACAGTTAAATTCACGTCTGACTTTATTTCACTTTATGTTTATAACCTCGCTTAGCTTTTTTATTGCAGCAGCTCTCTATAATAAAATCACCGCACTAATAAAGCTTATGCTAAGCTTATTTACTTTTGCATAAATTTGAAATTGAAATTGAATTAACCGAGGACGAATGTTTTAAGTGTGAATTTAAAGTAATAAAAATGAGTTTTTTGTATTTTGGAGAATTTTTCCTCTTTTGTTTTCAAATATGCGTAAAAATTTTTGTAAGATTTTTAAAGTTAAATGAATATATTAAAATGTTTTTGTAGCTAAAGAACTTACAACAAATCATATTAATTCCTGAAGGAAATCTTGGGAATAATATGACACTATAATGTTACTCATACGCCTAGTATTTCTCATATAAGTATTTTTATTCTGAACTGCACTACAATATTGCTCATACGTCTAGTACTCCTAGGAAACAAATACTTATTCAGAGGGTTTATAAAACTCTGATCGTTTCAGAATATCTTTTTATGATTTTATTGTAGTATTGGTCAACTTTTGAACATTTTTATTCATATAGTAAGTTCAAAGGTTATATTTAACAGCTATAATATAAATAAATTTCCACAATTAAAAAATAAAAGGTTTCAAAATATTTTAAATTATTAAATAAGAAGAATTAAGTAACAAAAAGATGTCAGGATACATACAAAAAATCTAACCAAATTTTTTTTCATTTATTTCTTTTTCGAGTGTCAGTTTTGTCGTTCAAAAGAATCATTTGAATGTAGGCAAACTTATTTCTTCACGGTTACTTATAAATAATAGCTAACCGCTTTGTTGATTTGACAAAAACGAAAGGAAAATCAATAGTAGCGTTGGTTTTGAATGGAAATTCTCGGAACGTGCTTTTTAGTGTAACGAAAAGTGTAATGCGAGAAATACAAAACATGCAGTCTGCGAAGGAAAATAATATATGTATATCTGCGTATCTTTTTATAAACAAACTTGCGATTTAAATGTGTCTTTTTGACTCCTGAACTCATTTGTACTTTTCCTTTTACTCAACTTTTATTCAATAGAAATTTGAATACATTCAATTTGCGTGCAATTAAATTACACATGGAAAATGTCGCGTCTAGACTGATATTCAATCTGACAGAGGAAGTGTGCAATTTTTTATTATTATTTTTTTTTTTTTTAATTTAAGCTCAGTATTGATTTTAAATAAATAAAGTTAATAGATAACAATATTCTTTGCTCCTGAATATGCAAGTGTTTAATATGTTTAGTAAAACATTTTCATGTTTTGAAAGTTAGGCACAATTTAAATAGAAATTTTTGAAGTCAAAATCTTTTGCACAATTTTTTTTTTCTAATCCGCTAGGAGATTAAATGAACGAGTGACAGATATTTTTATTAGAGCGAAAGCGGGTAACATAAATGCTAGCGATTCCATGGTGTAGTTCTTGAATGATAGACTTAAGTGCTTACTTTTTATACCCTGAACAAATTATATTAAGTTTGCAACGAAGTTTGTAACACCCAGAAGTGAACGTCGGAGACATTATAAATTATATACCTCAATGATTAGCATATCGAACTGAGTTGATTTAGCTATGCCTGTCTGTGTGTATGAAAGTTATGAGAGGGCTTAGTTTTTGAGATAATATTCTGAAATTTTGCACCCATTCGTTTGCCTCCATCAGATAGTACTTGTAAGCAAACCTTGTTTGGTTGCGCTATAATATAAAGCTGTCATAAAACTGACAGAAAAAATATTAAATTTTGATTTTAAATAAATAAAGTTAATAGATAACAATATTCTTTGCTCTTGAATATGCAAGTGTTTAATATGTTTAGTAAAACATTTTCATGTTTTGAAAGTTAGGCACAATTTAAATAGAAATTTTTGAAGTCAAAATCTTTTGCACAATTTTTTTTTTTTCTAATCCGCTAGGAGATTAAATGAACGAGTGACAGATATTTTTGTTAGAGCGAAAGCGGGTAACATAAATGCTAGCGATTCCATGGTGTAGTTCTTGAATGATAGACTTAAGTGCTTACTTTTTATACCCTGAACAAATTATATTAAGTTTGCAACGAAGTTTGTAACACCCAGAAGTGAACGTCGGAGACATTATAAATTATATACCTCAATGATTAGCATATCGAACTGAGTTGATTTAGCTATGCCTGTCTGTATATATGAAAGTTATGAGAGGGCTTAGTTTTTGAGATAATATTCTGAAATTTTGCACCCATTCGTTTGCCTCCATCAGATAGTACTTGTAAGCAAACCTTGTTTGGTTGCGCTATAATATAAAGCTGTCATAAAACTGACAGAAAAAATATTAAATTTTTTCTTAGAATTTTTTGTAATTGTGAACTAAAGGTATATATTCTTTTTTCTTCTTGTTATAATTTGAACTTTGAGCCAAAACTATCAGTAATTATCTACTCTAATAAAATATTCCCACTAATATTTAGTATTGTGATTATTTCCTTCCATATTCGTCGTACACATTAATGAATGTATAATGTCATATCTTGACATATTTTCTTTTCGGTCAAATCATAAAGACTTCTCCCCGGAGATCATTCCAAAGATTGTGAGAGTAACTAGAAAGTTTCTATACAGCTAAACCATTGTAAAAGAGACACGAAAAGCCGCTTTCAGAATTATTTACTTTGGCGATCGCTTGAAAAATTGAAAAAAATACAACCCCGAAAGGGTTGGGTCTTGACGTAATAAAGATGCTGCTCAATATCCTGCTCCAAATGCAGCAAGCTGTTGTAAATAAATTAATAGATATAAAGAGATCCTTTATAAAATGTGTTTAGTGTGTGGTAGTCTCTGATCAGAAAATACTCTGTCCTTGCAGCATATTACATTTTTAGCCTTTGGAAAATGGTTAAGTTTTCTATGAAACTGTTCAAGAAGAACTTATTTCACATTTTTTAAAGGATTTTAAGTATATATTTATATTTTTGTTCATTTGAATTTTAACAACATTCCGGGTTTTAGCGGAATTGCTTTAAATTATGAATGAATATGGCAAGGCTAAGATATTCTCATTTTCGCCACTG
Organism: Bactrocera zonata; assembly: GCA_037783105.1. Classification (NCBI taxonomy): domain Eukaryota; kingdom Metazoa; phylum Arthropoda; class Insecta; order Diptera; family Tephritidae; genus Bactrocera; species Bactrocera zonata. Next base: position 441,425 of record JBAWJQ010002772.1, on the reverse strand, counting down.
GGCATGAGTTGCTTCCCAATTTTCTATCAAAGCAGACTATCAATAGAGTTACTTTCTCTGTGAGTCACACCTTTTATTGAACATTGCAAGTAGACGTTGAAAATCGATTTTATATTTTCCTGTAACTGACTGGTTTAGTTATTACTTATGACTCAAATTTACACTGGGAAAAAATGTGAAAGTATTAGTTTGTGTGAAGTAGATGTACTGACGAAGTCACAACATTTTTGAAAGGAGTTAGTCAAGCATTTTTTTACAATTTTCGTTATTTTGTCACAATGTATATCTGATTTTTTATCTAGTGATGACTTATGGTTGCTAATTTTCTTTTGTTGTATTATTTTCTTGTTTTCATTGTGGTGTCGGCTTTGAGCTAATAGTTTATATATCGCTAGAGGCCAACCCGGAGTGTATATTTTCATATTTTTAACCTTTTTTTAAAAAACTCATAGCACAATTATGGAATTTATTTTCAAATCTCTTAAAGCAGCACGGAGCGCGGAAGGTTTTTAACACTGAACTTAAATTAGATATTTAACGCAAGAGGTCTCAAGTTATTCTACTATAGTTTTAAACTCCTTAATAACGGTATATTTTGAGGGTTCTGCTTTAATTCTGGAAAAGACCTAGAATATGTTTAACTTCGTTGGAAAAGCATTTCATATTTCTACTTAACCACAGCTTAAAGTTGTTTATTTTTGTACACAGTATTTTTATATTTTCAAATTTCAAACCAATACCAGAAAATAGACAAAAAGTGTATATGTTTCTGTGTCTTCCATTTTATTTATGCATTGTACATAAAATACACAATAATGCTTGTAATGGCCTCAGGATAGATATGAATTTGGCACGTTTTGCCCATTATTGACATGAAGAGTGTGCAAATAGGAGCGCAAACAAATTGTAAGTGGGAAAAATGGTTAAAAACCAACTGAGCGAACTGACGGTCAATAGTACGGGCAAATGCTAGAAATGTCAATATCAATATGTCTGACTAAATTTTTTGCAAACACCAAAACACTATAAATAAAAAGGTAATAGCTGTGCAAAAATGTTTATAGGAATATGTATATTTGGTTGATAAAAATAATTGTGACTGACAATGAACCGACTATCAAAAACTCGAATTGAGAACTCCTCCATAAAAAAGTAGAGTATGGCAATCTGTTTTCGACACCCACAATTACTGAAATCTTGAAAGCTTTACTTTACAAAAAGCGCTTCTTCGTTTCCTAAGGGGCGAAAAATGTATAAATACTCAGCAAGTACGCGAGTTCTTTGTTTTTGTACTAAGTTCTTTGGAAACGCATGTGTTTATTGTGCTGCTTGAATACAATAATTTCATATAATCTTGCCTTTGTTGTGGAAGCTTGTTTACTTAATTTAAAGTATTCGAGAATTCAGGTTGCTGCGTTAAGTTTTCTTATCAACATATATACATGTACGAGAGCGGTGTAATAAGTACTTCGTTTGCTCAACCGATGACGCCTCTGTCGAAACATAACCGTGACACTACTTCGCAGCAGTGTTTGACAGTATAGGGATCCACAAAATAACGGCTTTCAACCGATAAACTTGTTCCAAAGAAGACTGTAAACCAGGAAAGCGTTGACCGCTGTTTTGTGTTAAAATCTACCTCAGCCACCGGCAGCAAAGTACAATAGACACTATGCTCTTCTTCTTCGTTTTTGGCACATAACCGAGTACAAAAAACTTGGTCAGTTGCCTCTAAATTTTGCAAAGTTACGCCGGTCGTACAGTCCAAGTATACACAGGTCTCTATGCCCTTCGTCCTTTCATTGGATGCGTAAGCACTCTTATTTCCGTTGTATATCTTTGGATCTCAACTTGTAGGAGGATCCAGTACTATATCTCAAGACGCAAAGAATCCTTGTGTGTGGACTTCAGACACTTTGTCTTGCCTTCGTTCAGTCGCCGGTCGTACAGTCCAAGTATACACAGGTCTCTATGCCCTTCGTCCCTTCATTGGATGCGTAAGCACTCTTATTTCCGTTGTATATCTTTGGATCTCAACTTGTAGGAGGATCCAGTACTATATCTCAAGACGCAAAGAATCCTTGTGTGTGGACTTCAGACAATTTGTCTTGCCTTCGTTCTTTAAAAGACCAACCTCTTTCGCTGGAAAAGACTGTGCTGATGTCTTTGTTGGTAAGGCCTTCGATGTGTATGCTATCATATTATCTCACTGTTATTGCACTTTTAGAGTAGATAATGGCACTGTGGTTCAGATTAGCACCGTGCATTACTTTTTCCAGCATTACACATATTTAAAGAGAAAATCACCCTCTCTAACATCTCGTCTGATATTGAACGGCTTGGAAAGGTTATTGGGTTCTCCTAAGCCTAATTAATGGGCTAAGAAAATGGTATTCTTTCATTACCAGTCCCTGAAACAATCAGCTCATAACTCCTTTTGGTCGATATAGGCTACGGATCGAACTACTCTGCAGATCTCCAGATAAGGTATTTTTTAAAAAGGTTGAAGAAATTGGAGTAAACCCTGGTCAAGTGTACCGAGCTTAAAGGAATTTTTTTTTAAGAATTAAATCGCCCTTTTTCCAAAATTGTCGATTATTATTGCAAGCTTAATTTTTATCGCACCATCCTCGTACCTCTACATATCACTAAGGGCAAAAGTCCAAACAAGTATGATATGCGTGTAAACACATTACAATAGCTATATATGTACTTACATATATGTATGCATACACATATCAAGTATGTGCTCTTATGCCACGTATATTGTACTCGCACATAGTTGAGATTCTTTATGCCGATGGCTGGCTCGTACATACTTTACTCTTGTTCTTACACATGATTTATAACTTCTTCCGTAACTTGCATATGTGAGGCACGTGTGCCGCTGCAGCGCCGTTTAAACTTAATTTATGTTTGCCAAGTGGGCTTCTCTCGTTCATATGCTTGTGGCTTTGTTTCCCAAGTGTCTTGGCTTTATATATGAATATGCCTTAATGAGTTTCTGGGCAGGCGAACTACAAACTTCTGGTTAAAGTGCGACATTATTTTATTTAGAAATAATTTAGGCTGCTGATTTACTATATATAAATTTGTAAACTAACGGATATAACAATTAAAAGTTCGAAGAGCAGTCGTATGAACATTTTTGAAAAATTTTTTCTTCATTTTATGTTCATGACGGTTCCGTGACGTTTTTATCGTACAGTGCGAAAATTACCGATATCGTGTAATAAATCGATTTACTCCCATATGACACCATACAAGTCATACCAGATTTTTTGTCGTGTCAAAATGGTAAAAGTCGGATTATACTTCTCAAATTTCTAGATGCTAACTACCAGAACTTTAGTGTATGTGGTTAAATTTTTATCGGATTATAGGTGAGTGAAATCGGTTCAAAAAATATTCTGCATCATGTTCTACTGTATGATATTATATAATTCTTGCTATTCTAGGGAACTTAATGTCGAACATACCTGTCTGATTGTGAGTTATCTTATCTTATATGAAAAATTCTTATTGGGCATTATTTTTTGATAAAAGTGAGTGAACTCAAGCAGCTCAGACCTTCTCTTACTAGCTCCAACATATGTACTCCTTATAGTAATTTCTAACTTCTCGATTTACATACATTATGTGGTATATTAGGTATGTCTTTTGTATTGTTTTTGCGTATTTCTAATCAAACTTCAACTTATTTTGTTTTATATTTTTATATTTACTATATAATGAACATTAAAAAACCAAGTATGTAAATACTATTTAGGTAGAACACTTTTTCCGCTAGAGACATTATTCCATCAGTGTAAAACTTTTCTGGTTTCTCGGCGAAAAATGGCGACAAGTAATTTTGCAGGCTTTTTTGGAAGTCAACTTTCCTCCACTAACTGAGTTCTGCATTGATCGAAACCAATAATAGTCTGATGGCGCAAAATCAGCGCTATATAGTGGACGCATCAAAACTTCTCAGCCAAGCTCTCTCAGTTTTTGCCGAGTCATCAAAGATTTGGCCGGTCCAGCGTTGTCCTGATGGAAGAAAAAACCCTTTCTGTTAATCATTTCTGGCCCTTTTTTTCGATTACTTCCTTCAATCTCATCAGTTGTTGACAGTAAAATATAGAATCAATCGTTCGACCAGGCTGCAGCAGCTCATAGTGGATGAGACCTTTACAATCCCATCAAACAGTCAATAAAACCTTTCCCGGCGTCAATCCTGGCTTTGCACCATTTGTTGACCACGATTGGACCATGATTTTGCACATTGTTCTCGTATTTGATCCACTTTTCGTCTCCTGTTACTATTCGCTTCAGAAATGGTCTTAATGGTCTTATTAAGTTTTTCATGAACAATTCATTTGGTACCCAAACATCGTGCTTTTTTTGTAGCCAGCCTTTCTAGAATGGTTCAGAACCTTTTGATGATGAATGTTAAGTTCCTTACCGATGTCATTGTTGTGCTACGCCAACTGATAAAACATCGTCTCGGTAAACTTAATAAATTTCACCTTTTCAGCAATAAATGGTATGACACAACTACAACGACATCTATTGAAAAAATACGAAACGATTTTTTCGACTACCAAATATTTGTATATTTTAGCTTTCAAATTTGAACTTCTTCTTTCCCAGCGAAGAGGACGCATACTACATTACTTCATTTGAAATGCTCAATCATACGAATAATTTTGCGTTTCAATCATAAACAACTCAGGTGGATTGAATAAATTGTTTCCGCCAATAATTTTTTCACGCTAAAAGCAAACAACATTTGCAAATTGCCAATAGCTTTTACTCACACCGTTATGCGCGACCGAGCTGTACCTATCCATCTCCGGAACAACCGCAAAGCTTTCGAGAATTGCGATGATAAATGCTGTGGATCTGCAGAGAGTCTCGAGGCTTGCAATTTCTGACATTTATTTAACCTTAATTTCAATAACCCTGCAGAGCTATACGCACAAAGTGAGAACACCAAACCATCCGTATGTGTGTCTGTGTTATACGCTCTTCCTTTATGTGCCTACGGAAATATTTTTTCGCAACGAAATTCTGTGTATGCCACAAGGCATCACAAAAAGTGTGTGATCTAAGGAAAATTGATGGAATGAAAAACGCGTCGTAGCCGAAAGGCAGAAAAATAATGGCATGCCATGACATATGTTAACATAAGGAAAGCACTCAACTCATATATCTTCGTCAGTTCGCCGGTTCGATTTGAGTGCTTGATTTATGTTGCCGCTGATTGTAGCACCAACGGCATACCTGTAGCGGAAATACGAATTTGGCTCCACATACATGTACACTAGAGCATGTGTATGTACGTATATTTGTGAGACAGTAATGAAAATCAGCCAAGCGTTGCACAAATATAAAGGCTTCTGCTGCTTGTTTGACCCGGACCCAGACTCGCCAGGAAGTCATCCAGCCGTTTGAATCGAAGAACACCTTTAACTGGTGCGTCGACAATGTAGACTTCCGCTCCGTTTTGTTTACAATATTCACCTCTTGTTTTCATTCTCTTTCCGCTCCTTTCGTCAAGGTATATTTTTTTCTTTCAACTGTAGGCATCCATCGAATCGCCACACCTTTATTTGTTTCCTTCGATGAGCACTTCTGTCGGCAATTTTCGCTGCGAGCACATGAACAATTACCTATCGGGTCAAAGGGTGGCGCCGTCCGGGTGGGGAGTGTGACTTTGTCATTGTTGTAGCATGTCTGAACGCGCTTTACGTGTTGCTGCCATTTTGGCTTTTATGCTCATTTGCTTTGTTAGCTCAGCTGGAAAGTTAAATTTCCTTATATTTATTTTATTTCAGCGCTTCATTCATTTCTTTATTGTCGTTTTTTTCACGTAGCGCGTGCACGTGTTTGCCGTAATTGCAGGAATCGAAGAGGGAAGCAAAAAAAATGAAAACACAAAAACAAAATTGATCAAATTGCGCGGGCATACTAAGTATAGGGGATATAAATAAGTGTAGAAAGAAGTGGGAGGCGACACAACGACTTAAAGTACTTCGGTTAAAATTACAAAACCGCAAATTATCGCTGCCTTCAGCACTTTTTAGCAGGTTAGCAGGCACCGTTATACGGTTCGTCTGTTGTATTACTTTAATTGCCTGTGTTTCCGCTTTCCGTAAAATTTTTATATGAGGCTCCTTGTGTGGGCGCGCTTCTAAATTTTAGGGAATACTTTTATTGAAATTTAACCTAACCCTAATTGTTTTCCTCTCTTCATCCTATGACAGAATTCACATTGTTTCATTTATTTGATAACAAGAAATTTTATATTAAAATCCATTAAAATCTTCCTCTATGAATTATGTAAGCTAACCATAAGCCACTGAGCAACCATATCCGCCTAATTTTTATACGCTGAATAAAGTAAATTAAATGTATAACACCCAGAAAGAGATACCGCAGACCCTAAAAATTATATAAACAAATTTTCTAATATTTTTATTGGAATATTATCCCATTGACTTTTTGGTATTTTGGAGTCTAAAATTTATCACAAATGCTCAAATGGATGTCCGGTGACAGGGCCAATTCAGTTTTTGGATTAAAATTTCTTCAAAAAAGTGAGTAGCCAGGCAAGATGTGCGTTTGGTGTAGTTATCGTGTTGAAAAAAAGCAACCAAAAACTCATTTTTTCCGCATTTATTGACAAATTTTCGCTGACAATGACAACATATAAAGCACCCATCATTCGGCCATCGAGTTTACCAAATTTTGAGAAGCTGCCCCAAACCATGAGAGAACGTCCTTTATGCTTCACTGATGATTGTATGCACTGTGGTTCTATGTAAGCGATCAGAAGGTATACACCAACTTTTTTTGAACTCCTTAGCTGAAACTTAGATTTATCGCACCAAATCTTTTTATTCCAAAATGTGGTTTGCATATTTGGTTATTGTTTTGCAAACTCTAGTACTTTTTCCTATTCGTAATGGAAATCATAGGTCGTTTTTTCCGACTCTGTTTTTCAAACCAAATGTTCGTAGTTTCCTTTGCATTATACTAGTGGAAACATCAAACGAAAACTTTTGATCTACTTTCTTGATGAAATTTCAGAGTTTTCAGCACTTTTTTTTCATATAAGTCCCTCAGCCTGTAAGGAAATTTGTATTGAGTGTTGCAAGTTTTCCTTTTCTTGAAGTTTTCCTAAAATCATGCGCCTCCGATCGAAATGGAATATTTTCAGGTATATTTTGTTGCGCTTCAATAATCTTCCTATCTACAATAAAGTTCTAAATTTCTTAAATTTCCCGTATGTTTCACTAAGAAAAGAACAAACAAAAATTCACCATAACCAAAATTCACCATAGCCAAAATTCTCTTAATAAATTCAAATATATTACATCTGTAGTAAAATTCGGTTTTACCTTGAAAGAAGTGAATCAAAACTAAAATTTTACCTGCATTTGAGGTGCCCTCATAGGCTCACCAGCAAAGACTAATCACTCTAGATCGAGTAAAACAAAATATCAAAGAAGCTGATCATTTGTCGTATCCACCGGTATCGAACCACACATATACATATACATATATAGTATATAGCTGCCATACATACCGTTTGGAATCAAGTGATTGTAGGGGAAGGCTTTTTCATTTGAGGAGATAGCTTCTAGATTTTTGGATTGGATTATATCCCAAGGAGAACTGTTCAAATCCGATCACCCTACCTAAAACGCACATACAAGCCGAGCGATCAAAATCAAGTCCCTGCAAAAACTCTTTTATACTTGTGAATAGCATTAATTTAGTTGCAACCGAAGCTAACGTTGTGTTTTTTTTTTGTTTGTACCAGTGTTCCAAGATGAAGAGCAGGAATAATTTAACAGCGGGTGGTGCGGTGCGATTGATGTCACACTATAGCTTTTTAGTCTTACATATACCGACTACGTGCACCCTAGTGTCTATGTATGATTTTTCACCGGAACTATTGATTAGTCTTTGATAAAAGATAAATTAAGGAAATACAGCTAGCATCTCTTTTTGATAATAATATTTCCTGGTATTTCATGTGGGTAAAGGCGGGACCGAAGTTTCTCTAACCCCCACATAATTAATATACCAATTTTTTGTCTTACAGTACAGGACTTTATACTAAACGTTATAAGTGAGTTATGTTAATGACTCATTTATTATATTTCAGAGACCATCTTTCTGTGATTATGTGGGTCATTCTGTCGAAATTGGTTACAGTGGAGTCAAAACTACTCCTAGCCTCCTATATACCTACTTAATACACTGATTTCCGACTTTTCGATTTTGTCTAGTTCAACATATTTTAATGAGAGCGAGTGTTTACTCAACTCTAAGTTCAATGCAAATGAAAGCAGTCTAAACCCCAACAACCACTAACAATATAATAATAAATCAGACTAAGTATTTATATGTTCTAGAGCGTAAACTAGGTAACGAATATTGATGTGATCAATTCAAAATTTAGTCAGATAACGGATATTGAATTCTTTCGCAACATTCTTTAATAAAATTTTTGCCAACACTTAAAAATATGTTCCCAGTTTGATTTTCTTCTTTACTTGTTTTAAGTGAATTTTTCTTACTCCAAACAAACTGATCTATTATATATAATAATAAGCCTACAGGACGAATCGAAATATTTGTCCCACTGTATATTTAGGAGAACATAGAATAGAACTCGGTTTCATCGGGTTTTGGAAGAATATTGGACCAGCTAGTTCATGCTGCAAATTATTCCTTGAAGCATTAATTATTACACCAAACCTCTATTGAAAGGTGAAACTAGGTGATGAAGTTCAAAATCGTTTTAGGACATGATAAGTAGACATGTTAAGGGATCGCTTCTGACTATTTTCAAATAATTACGTAGATATTATATGGAAATTTACATAGTCTATGACCAAGTTTGATAAGGTGGTTTGATAAAATGAAATTAAATCCACAAATTGGATAGCAGGTTCAAGAAATATCCTTACCCAGGCTCATCTGTAAAATTTGACACCTAAGCCTCATCTCCAGATGGCGCCTCTATCGATAGAGAATTTTTCTCTCGTGTAATGAACTGTTTTTTGGCCAGATGTGATACTGAGGAGTTCGTCGGTTGAATACAAACGGAAAAAATCAGTTTTAGTTAGTTACGCGATTCGGGTTTTTGGGTTCAGTGTAGTTAAAGAGAGCTATGATAGCCTTTTTCTTTGATGGTGATTAAAGATTTAAACCAAAATGACTACAATGAATGATAACCTGATCAACGTCCACGACGTATTGAGTTACTGCCGATTGAAGGTGCGAGTGATAGCTTAGGCAGTGGGTATATCAAAAGATCTCTTTGGTAAAATCCTATGTGAAATATTGAGCATTAGAGAGCTGTCGGCGCAATGTGAACAGCCTTTACATACTCTGGATAAAGCACATAGCCAAGAGAAACTTTAAAATTAAATCTGAAATTGTTACACAACTGCGAAAAACTTGAATGAGCATAATTTGTGAGCCCACAAATGATAACAAAGTTTACTGATTACTCATTTTTATTTTTGTTGTGTTTCAACAAATTTAAGTTGGCAACTTTTTACATTATATCTGATTGTATTTCTTCCACTGTCTCCGTATCTCATCGCCCCTGCGCACTTGATATTTTATGACACCGCATTCGATTTACGACTTTTTCACCGCAAAGCAAGAGAAATAGCTACTCACTAGCGCTCGGTTATAATGCTGCAATTTCCGGTCTGGAAGTTTCATTGCGGCGCTAACAACCAACCACGAGCTGCGAAGGCAACAATGCCAAAGACGTCGATGACTTTGACAATGATGACGACGTCTAAGGTGGTAATTGCAGTAATAAATAAAAAGTGAGTAAATAAATAAGAATAAAACTGTGTCAACGAGGTGGAATATCAGTCAACAGAAAGCGAAGTAAAAGGCAGAATTGAAAGTGGTTGAAATGGGTGAAACACCAAGGGAGTCGGTATGGCGAAGGCAGACAAACTCGAAGCAGTTAAAATAGCTATAGTATAATGGGAATTCTAAGGAGCACAAGGTGAGAGCAACGGATGCCCAGGAACTTCGTCTCAATTGTGCTCACCCCCATCGGGTCGCACAGCATGTGCTGCTGTGGTAAGCCCCTTTGCGTCCTACACAGACAACGGTAATGTCAATCAGCAGTGGCGCTTGGCAGCAAAAACTTTTCCTTCGACTAGCAACAGGAGAAAAGTGGCCTTGATAAAGTGTTGCGGTGCTCGATGCCGTTGCTAATAAAATTCTGTGGAGTTGACAATGGCGGCAAAGTTCATTTCAAATCCTATGATTAATGACAATCCAATGAATTCATTGTTGGTGAGTGTACAAGGAAAGGAAGCTGTTGGAATGTGCTGCCAATAAGTGAATTTGAACTTGACTTCTTTCTAAGTTTACAGCCTCATAAAGGATTTTAAAGCACAAAGTTAATAAAATTTTAGGTAATTGAAGAAATGGGATTTGGGGTGCAATTACTGCTTTACAACTTTGATATATATATTTTTTTGATAACATTAAAGATATCTTTATTTTTTATCAAATTATTTGCCTTTAACTTTCGAAATTAAGGTTTCTATAAACATAATTACTAATTACAGTATGAAACATCTTAAAAAAGTAAATATACAAGGACCATTAACGTATTGCTCTCATTTAAAGGGTGTAATTATTCTGTTAAGCACATATGACAGACTTCAAATTCGCAAGCTTTTTGCCTATCCAACCCATTATATCAATCGTTTGAGTCGACCAGCTCAAACTACAAACTTATCACGTCTCCCAAAAACATTTTTTTGAATAGACGATTGAGTTATGGCGGTTATTGAAGGCTTGTAAGCTTTTTAATAGTCTAACGGATATATCTCTGTTTAAAAAGTTGATCCCGAAACCACCAATGGTATCTAAATACGGTTAATAGAGCCTGCAAGAAGGAAACTAGTTACTTTCTTCCATGCTTCCAAAATTAATTTGTCGAACGGAAGGCTTCTAGCTGGCCGTAACTTTCAAATAACGGTTGAAACCTCTTTGTAGAAGAACGCTTAGCCCAGTTTTACCAGCTAAGAGAAAAGTTTAATACATTATAATATAATAAGCGGGGAACAAATTATTATTGACTGTTGATGTCCTCTCTAATGTTCGAGCATGACTGAAGGAAGCTAATTGGTATAAGAGTAGTTTTTTAGAGCAATGATATTACGTGATTACTCTGACCTCTTCATAATTAGCACAATGTATTCATTAATATAGCCTCAATCGCATTTTTTTTTATTTATTATCGTATATTATCGATTAATCTTGCTATTCTGCTTAAATGTATATAAAAACAGAAAAAAAGGCGGTTTTAAATTATTTTTTTTTACAAAAATAGAACGACAATATATGGGTCACCACTGCGTATACGCAACATAAAGAAACACTAAACATCGTAAATTCAAAATTATGTAAAAAAGATATTAAAAGCAATAACAAAGGTAAAGGGATTCAAAAATATAAACTACATTGAAAAGAGAGCAGAAAAACTAAACTAAATCCACTGCGTATACGCATCATTAAACACAACAGCACTACCAGTTAATCTGCCAAGCATTTGAGTAGCTCAATCGCCTAATAAGCGTGGATTGACTAGATTGAAAAGTTTGACGCAGTTCTGCCTAAAAGTATGTCAAAATCGAAACTTTTTTATCCCAGCGGATAGCCAACAAATAGCATATTTCTTATTGCCTGACAGTGGATTTTATAAACGGATTTCGAAGGGATGCTTTTGCTTGATTGAATCCGAGTGAAAAGGACTTGTGGGCACCAAAAATATGTACCGAAAAATTTTTATACAGTTCATTGCACATTAATAGACGATATTGAATGGAGCTTACATGCCCTTGCGCACTCATACATACAACCATACAAATACATTACCAAAAAAGGAAGAAGGAAAAAAGGAAGAATATTTGATGTATAGTATGTAAATATATTAGCCATTCTGAACTGGCTTTAGTACCGACAAATTTTTAAACTTAGTGGCTTTCGTTTTACTAAGAATGTAGAAAAATTGTGTCTCCATCCAGAGTAACAAACAAGGATCACATAGCGTTTTGTATTTACAATTTGCGCTTGTCAAAAACAAACTCACTCACCCAGAAAACTCAACGCCAACACAGAATTAGTGAGTAACTAAATTATCAGGTGATGAAGAGAAGCTCAATCAGCCGCTCTATGTAGTGATCAGACAAGCAAAAGAATGTGCAATATTTTATTTAGTCAAGGGAAAATAAAAGGCTGCATTACAGCGCCTCGACAGTCAATGAAAGCTGTAAATGACGATGAAGGCAAAAAGCAACTGGCCCTGCTAAACCATTCTTGCGCACTAAAAGGTCTTTTTTTCTTATTACTTGTATGCCGCTTTTCTGCACAAGTAAATTTTCGATGCATATATAAATAAAATATCTGAAATAAGCGCATATATATGTGTTCTAATATCTAATATAGTACATACATATATTCTAGCATAGTGAACAGTTCGTTGGTTAAGTATCTGCTTAAACAGTTTTGCATAACAAAGCAGTCGGGCGAATAAGGAAACTGGCATGTGTGCAAAAGACTGGAGCTTAACGCCAAACCGGCATTTGCACACGTGACTGACTTTTGCTTTTGTTTATGTAGCATACACATATACATATATATAGTGTGTACTGCTGGTTGTCGGTACTATCAGTTGGATGTGGATAAAATAAAATTTTTCAATGACTGTGTATTTTTACTCCGCTATGTTTTTGGTCCTTTTAAAACCTTTTCAAATAGCTACCTTGGCTAAACACGTGTTCTCCTTTCACATTTTGCAATCATATACTCGTTTATATAATCGGTTAGTGGAAAGAACCCAGAACCCAATCGTAATATGTTTATCATGTATGATAAAATATGAAATTTTATAAAAAAAATTAAAAAAGTTTTCATGATTAATCTATTTTCACGTAAAATTTGTAGTCAGGAAAAAGAAGATGGGTGACATGGTTTCATTTTAAAGATTTAAGAATGGCTAACCTCGATTTCTGGCAAATTTCTATGGCATTTTTGCAGGTAATAAACAGATTTATAATTTTTCTGTATAGATTTCTTCACATTAGCTCAAAGATTGTTTAAAAAAATTTAAATTTTAATAAAAAAGATTAAATATTAAAAGAAAAACCAAAAAACTTTAATATTTTGGTTATACATATATAGATCTTATCGTCTAACAAACGAACACTTGATTTCTGATATAAATGAACTTCCTATTGCTTGCTCTTAAGTAGAAAACTTTACGATTTTTGAACTTCAAATACAGCTACACTTAACAAATATAGACGTGCGTGTAAAAGCAATAACGCACAAATTACAAATGTGCGCAATCATGACGAAAGACATTTTTGTCAACGAATTGGAAGCAGGTATGTCGTATACTGCATTGAAATTATTACCATATCTGATTAACAAAGATGATTTTCTTGAATAATACTTAATTGATATTATGTATCAAACGAATTCATGTATTTATATATATATGATATTTCAAATAAAAACTAATTTTATATTAATCCTCTTAGGTTATTTATACCACAAATTATATTCTATAAATACATATCAACATTACCCGCCGTCCAGCACAACATGGCGTATGCGTAACAAAAATAGTATTCCAAAAAATGTAAATAATTTAAGGCTTGGTAATTTTTTGCTTCAAATACATGTTTGCGTAGGAAAAATAATGCGAATCAATGTTTCAATTCTGATTACAGCTGCCGATTTCGTTGCCATTAATTTGCATATAAATCACATTTGACGTTTCTCAAGGACACAAATGCGCTTTGCTTTCTAAAGCGCCTAATCTTATTCCAAATTTACAGAACACACATGCATGTTTGTTTTTATTGTTGTATGACATGTGTGCCTAAATATAAATGCTTAAATATTTAGATTTATATTCATGCCCGCCTGCTTGCGCTACGCCGGCAATTGTGGGCCGCCTAGATTAGCATAACATCTTTTGTGGCATTGGCTATCGAGTGTGTTGTTTATTCAAATCATGCAAAACTTTTCTTGTAAAATTCAAACGAATTTTTGCTGGAATAATTTATGGCGAAATCTGCATATTTTCCATAAGTTAATCGTGCATTATTTGTTTTCTTTATATCAGCTCTTTTGTGCTAAATCTTGCTCAAAGTTAGTTTTTTTTTAAATAGCTTAATCAGGCGTATAATACAGAGAAAATTTAAATGAGATAAGTTGTATTTATTTATGGTCTGTATACATAGTTGTATGTATAGTTTATTGTTCATATAGTCAGTCTTTTTATACAAACATTTTGAAACTAATTTGTTTTTGTGTTATCTTTTTATTTCAGTTTGCCTGCAAGAACAAAAACTGTTAACACATATGGTGAGTCATTTTATTATTTTTTCATAAAATATTATTTTATTTGTTATAGTATAACATATTTCGATTAATTTTCTCAAAAAATTAGATATTTTTTCTATCATGAACCTAAATATGGTATAACATCATAAAAGTATGTCACTTTGTTCTCCAATATTAAGACAATTTTCGTCTGAATTTGGCAAAATCAATTGTTTTACAATATCTCAGTATGCAAAGGAAGCTGAACGATATATTTTACATACCTTCAGATAATTCGTATAATTCCTGATCTTACCTCTTGTTCTCAAGCTGAGTCATAAAAATAATATTTTCTCTAATCTCTCTCTTGCAATATGAATTCTAGATCATGTATATATGAAAATATAATAGCAAAGATTTTAGCAGCACATATTAAAGCTGATTAAAAGTCGTATAATTTCAACTCTATTGTGTATGTATATGAATGCGAAATTTTAATAATATAATATAATATAATTTTATTAATATTTAAATTTTCATATCTGAGCTACGGACTTCTAAAGAGTAACCGTTCGTTTAAATCGTTGTATCAGTTTATCTTTAAGCTCAATTTTATTTGCTTCGAAACAGTAGTTTTAGAATTTGTTGATGGCTCGGAGATTATCAAATCTATGCCAATTTTCGAGAAGATATTGTTGTGCCAAATCTACCTTCTTTGCCCACCCTGTTATTAAAGTCCTCAATCACGGGTTTGACATCGTGGCGTGGGCAACTTTTATAGATGCGCTCTAAGCGCTCATGAAGGGCATCTTTGGTCACATTATCTTTCTCTTCCCAACAAGATTCTCACACCGAATTTATATGGCCTCTGTAGTAAATACCACAAAAACCTCTCTTTCGTCTCCGTTCTTGTCCCGTCCATTGCACTTTTCGGATGGTGTTGATGGCGTGTGTCTTAGGATGCCGATTAAGTTCTCGATAAACCGTCAGCTGTATCTACATATTTCATCAACCACCATAGATGTTCTATGGTTCGTGTGGAGATGGATATTTTTAATATAATAACTGATATTAAGTCTAAGGGTTTTTGAATCACATCTTTGTTTATTTGCTGTACTCCAGATTTGATTTCCAAATTAAAATTTAAGGGATTCAGCATAGTTTTGTAGATAATAATTTTGTTTGCAAACGAAGTGTCTCAGACCAAGTAACCAATACGTTTTCCTACATTTTATTTTTAGCTGTGTTCTCATAGCTCTAATGTGTTTATCGTAGTGTATTTTGGAATTCCGGCCTTTATCTCGTGTAGGCCTGAGATTTCATCTTGAATTTCAACATAGAAATGCCTGTGACTCAATTAAGATCTGAGGAGGAGATTGAGCAGAGTAGGTGGTATCTTATTGATTTTATACAGCACGCCCGTGTGTTAAACTCTGTGAAATGCATACTGAATGTCTAAAAAAAAATTGCACAGCAATATTTCTTCTCTTCTAAGCTTCTGAGTATAGTTTTCATAATGCGGTGACATTGTTTCGGTGTGCCGTACATATGTTTATCTGAAATCAAATTGATTTACTGGAATAATCGATTGTCTTTCTAGCTCTGGTAATAATCTTCGAAGAAATATTCTTTCCAGTAATTTCGAGAATATTGTCAGTAGGCGAATTGGTTTCTGTGTTTTGTTTTTGTTTGTCCAAGCATCGATATTATCATGATCTCGAAACACCTGCACTTGTCTCTGTGTTTTGCTTATTATTCTAATCAATCATATTTTTATTTTCACTTTGTACATTTGGTGATAATACTGAAAAGCGGTTTTATGTATTTGGAGCAATATCCGGCCTTAGTTGTTTTTTCAATAGATTTTTAATGATTTACGCTTTGTTGCTTTGGTCTGGTACGAGTTTTGCCAGCCTCCGCTCTTTTCACACATACCGTCATTGTGTATAGAAACACAGTATTGCAATAAAAATATAATTTTAACGCAGAATTCATTATTGATTATTTTCTACCCAGTCTGTACTGCATTTAAGAATATTTGTTAACAACATGTCCTAAAATTATTTCAATACAACATCCAAAAAGGCTTTACGTTCACTTAATATACAAAGTGTCTTAAGAAATCTCAAAGGAAGAGACAGCTAACCACATAACATGAGTTGAATGCACTTGCGGTTTCAGTACTATTCTTCTAATATATATTTGCGCATGTTGCATGGTCTTTATGTCTAGTCCGAAATGCCACAAAGCCTCTTATCATTCCACCAAAAGCAAAACTCAAATCAACCAAAAACATGGCATCAACCAACGAAAGATACAAATGATGGCGTGCCCTTTGTATATGTGCAAAGCGGATCTTCTCTACAACCACTTTACATTTGTTGTTGCCGGACAACCACACATCAGCGATTTGCCATTAGTCCGTCTGCCTGTTCCGCAATATTTGTAGCTACTAAAGTTTACAGGTTGTTGGTGTGTGAACGATTTCGCATTTTTGCAGGAGCATTAGAATGAAATTCATCTGCAAAATGCAATGGCACATTCGATGAATGCGCATCAACAAGCACTACTACACTACTTTCAGACACATACACACACACACACACACACACACACACACACATGTGCGGACAGGAAATTTTCCCAACGTGAAAATGTGTGCGGTGTTGCATTTGGCATTGCCGCCGCCACCAATGTAGCATGGAAATGACGATTGTGGTCAGTTGAGAATGGCAACAGCAGCAGCAGACTAACGATAGCATTTGCATACCCAAATGAGCACATACATATATATATATGGGAAGAAAATTTACGGAGGTGTAAGGTACCTCAATGGAACTTTTTGGTTCAATCAATATATTGATCTCAATTATAGATCTGCCTTATATAGAAGGCTTTTGATTTTTTCAAGAGTTCTTGAGTTCCTGAAATCCAAATTCATTTACTGTTTTATAAAAATTCCAACAGCAATGCTTTCTAAAAATTCATTACGAGAAAAACCGGCGGAAATTTGGAGAAAATTTCATTCAATAGCGACGACCGCTTCAGCAGCCCATATTAAAGATCAAAATGTAACTACGACGAAAATAAATTTTTCGAAAATCGTGTTTACCACTCAGAAGCTACTGTATTTTTATACCGTGTGTTAATAATTTTAACTTCTTAAGTAAAATTGTTAATAAAAAATATTTTCCGTGTTGTATTTGAAACAAAAAAATATCCGTTTTTCGATCTACGTTTTAGTATAAACTTCAGTGGGCTAAAAATAGCGAATGTTAGAGCTTTTCACATCGATTTTTCATTTTGCCATTAATAAAAGTCTGTTCCTAAGAGTAATCAACAAAGACTAGTCCGACTGGGTTGTGATGCGCTTGACACCTCATTCGAACCACACAGTCGCAGCGTGAACTAAATACTTTCTGCGTATATGCAAATAACTAGCTACAACAGCAGCAACACCTGAAACATGCATTGCGGTAGCAAATTCCACATTCTCTTTTACCCCCTCTCCACCTCAATTGTCCACTGGGTACTCTGTGCTCCCTTATACCTGTTTCATTATCGTGCGAGCTTCTGGAAAATAGAAATGTGAATAACAATTCAAATCATTGCGGTTAATGCTACCAGTCAAGTGGCAGTAGTGAGTTTGTGTAACAACAAAGTTGCTTGTGGATGTACGTAAATTTCAGAGCGCAATTTTTTTCTTAAATGTCATAGAAAGGTATATTTTACTTTTGTGTGATACATTTATCTGTATATAAAAAGGTGTTGTAAAAGATGTTATGTATATAATAATGTATATACATAGGTAGATACTTTTAATTTTTTACATTTTTTGTGGTTTTTGCAAAATTTTTGAAATTCTCTATCTCTCAAAAATTGTAAAAATAATAATAAATGAAATGACATAGTGCATATGTAACAGTATTTCATCTTCTGTTGTGACCCTTTGCTTTGTTAGCTCTTGCTTTTACTAAATCACCTTTTTGTACTTGCATTACCACACTTCCTGCGGTTAAGTGCAATTGGTGTGACAAGTCCTGTTGATGAAAAAGCATGTATTTATTTATTCGAACTTTTTGTAACATTGTCCTGTGGTTAAAGAAGAATTTTTAATCAAACGGTAAGCATAAAACATATTTTCTAGTGAAGAGAAATTTGTTCAGAGTTGTGGTTAATGAAATGTGCCAGAATACAAAACTTTACATCGTTTAAAACTTTTTATTTGTTTGAATAAATTTTTATTTTATTTAATTTTATTTTATTTTCTTTTATTCTATTTTATTTTATTTTATTTTATTTTATTTTATTTTATTTTATTTTATTTTATTTTATTTTATTTTATTTTATTTTATTTTATTTTATTTTATTTTATTTTATTTTATTTTATTTTATTTTATTTTATTTTATTTTATTTTATTTTATTTTATTTTATTTTATTTTATTTTATTTTATTATATTATATTTTATATTATTTTATTTTAGTTTTTTTATTTAATTTAATTTTTTTTTTATATTATTTTGTTATTTTATTCCATAATCTCATTATATTTTTTGAACAATGGGGTGTATTCCCGTATTTTTCTCTTGTCTTTGCTTATAAACCAATTGTTAGCCATCCATGATGTTAATCTTAGAATATCCTTAGGAGCCCGCCCATAGCCGGCTGATGTCTTCTTATTATATTTTATTTCACATAACTCTCTCTTCTGCAATACCTTAATTAGACATGGACTGATTGCCTCTTGTCAAAAATTTGATGCGAGCTGTATATGTCACGCAGCGGAAGAAAACATTTCTGAAATAATTTTGATGAATTCTGCCGGGCTGACAGTTCTTGACCCAATGAAAAATCGTGGGAACGCCGTTCTGTGCTCCTACATATGTATATACTGTTTAATATAGATCAGAAAAAATTGTTGTTAGAAAGTACTTGTTCTCGCCTTCAACTACACCTTTTTCAGTATATTTGGTCCAGCCCTAGTTCTGTAACGTATGATGTTTTCTAAGTTGATTAAGGATAGATATATTTGCGACTCTAAGATAGCTTATTCTCTGGACAGCTTCAAACTTTATGTCGATTTGCATGCAATTTTCAATAGTTATCTTCAATAAGCGCGGAATTAATATTTTAGGTAATAAAGTATAGAAACACTTATATGCAATTTTACTTAACAGAGTATATATAAGCGCCATTACGTACACTCAAATGAGCTAAAGCAATTGCATCACGGTCTTCATAACTGCTTGAGTGCAAACAAACAAAGATCAGTTGCTCTCAATCAGCATGGAATTCACCTATTGATTGACATTCGGCGCGGTTTGTCTGTCAAAGTGATGCATTTGTACCATACTCGCACCTAACTGTATAATAGGTACACATCTTATCAACCGTAGCGTTACGTTATAAGCTCATGCGCAATTCGGGTGAAGTGAAGTGATTGCATCCTTTCCCCTCACGGCTGGGAATTAGCGAAACAATTCAATCCAATGCATTCGCAAAGCGGCAAATTAATACAGTACAAAGCTTATTGAAGCAATGCTAATGCATGTACTATTATGCAAGGGTGTGAGAAGAAAATCGCTAGTTTTCACCAGCTATCCATCCATCTGATTAGGTGCACGACTATTACATGATGATCTCAAATATTTTGGAGAGGTGTATTACTTGGAGCTGTTGAATGCTTGCTTTTGTTGCCATCACAACTGTCCGCGACAGAGATTATTTATTTGTGACATAACAACTGAATGCTTTCGCTTTGTTGGCAGGTTGTTACATTTTTTGATCATTTTCCTACACACAATTTGTGACTTGACCAAGTCGATGGCTTCCAAGTATTTATTAAAGACTTAGTTTTCATTGACCAATTTCAATCAAGAGATCTAACACTGAAAATATGCAACAAATATTTAAGTGGGGCATTGATTATTACAGGGTTTTCAACTCCTTCAAAAAAGTAAGGAAAGCTAAGTTTGGGTGTGACCGAATATTTTATGCTCTCATGATTTATCTCATCTTATAAAAGATTACAAACATAAAAATTGATATATTCGGAATAAAGTCCACTAGTATAACGAAAATCATAACTGTTGTGATTGGAAGGAAGTAAGAAAATCATTTTATTATTCTAGGTATACGGGGTGTATTAAAAACAAGTAGCTCTTTTCGATATATAGTCCAGCAGTAAGATTGTCATATTCATTATGTGGAGGCCATGGAAGGTTGTTGTCTCTGAAGTACATTATTCAGATATCCTGATTCGCGCTTCCATACACAAACTTAACAGAGAAAAGTCACAAACACCTATATTAAATGACTAGCTCGACGAGCTAAGTAAATGTAATTGCGTATATACGTTTTTGAGATATCAATCTGAAATTCTACAAATTTTTCTTTTCCCGCCAATGAGCTGCTTATTTGTTGAAATCGCTAGTATTAGACCACTAAAGGATATTTTTTTGGAGGATGAGGGGGTTGCAAATGTCTTTCGCAACATCAGAGCTGTCGTTACCGCAACGGTATGTGTTACTTCTTTATACATATGGACATTTTATTAAAAGTTTGTATATATTGAGCAATATTTTCAAATTAAAGAGTGCCAGATTTTATTATTTCCCATAACCCTAGTAACCGAAATATTAAAATTTAAGTCAATAACCCTCGAACGCAACCTTATTTATCAACTGATGATTCCACTTGAAATAACTTCAATGCAAGACCAAAAAAAAATTAAAAAAAATCAACCTAATTTAGCTTATTTCACAAAGAACACTAGAAAGTGGAACACGGCTTTAAAACGCTAAACGAAAAATTGTGGATTTTCACATTTTCTATACACTACTATAGCGGATGTAATGCAAAGTACAATTTTCAATTATGCCAACCCAGTTTGCGAGGCAACAGCTAGCAAAAACGGTTAAAAGCACCCATCCGCCCATCATGCAACGCCCTGTTGGCCAACTATTCGCGCTCATTCAACTTTAATTCACTTTCACATAATTGCGTGCACAAGCACAAAAAACCCATTTCCAGCACACAACGCTCGCACACACACACGCGTGTAGCATGTAGCGCAGGGTGAGAGGGGCGCAAAATAAGGGTGACCCAAATAACTACTTTGCACTCACTAGTCGCCTATTCGCACATTGTGTACGTCCCACAACTTTACTAGTTAAGCACGTGGCTTAACCCCACCCCCAGACCCCGAATGGTCGGAAGCCTTTTTCGTTTTTGAAAATCGTAGATTTTTTTGCGAGTGAAAAGCGAAAAAATCGGCATCGGGTTTTGTGCACTCAAAAATTCCTACAGTTAATTAATTTCGAATGGCGCTGCAAAATGCAAAGACAACAACACAAACACACACAAATTGAGGAACCAACAAATTAACTTGCTACTGCAGGTTAACAAAAACGATGAGAGCAGCGAAAAGAATTAAAAAGTAGGAAGTGAAAAACGCGCCGAAAATATTTGTTTGCTATGCATTTTCAACAAAATTAAGCAAATTGCAACAATAAACGCAGAAATCACGCAAAGCAACACTTTGGCATAAGGGAACACGCACACACACGCACACAACTTAAATCTATATTTGTGCGCTGAAAGTTGCTGGCACGCCGCGTCGACGCTTTGACAGTTTTTCGCTCTCTGCGTTATCCCGCACAAAAGCAACAAAAACAGGGGCTCTGATGCAGCAACAAAGAGCATATTTAACTATTACATTGCTTGTGTCAGCAGCAACACCAGCGACGACGGTGGCGGTGGCGGCGGCAACAGGAAAAAGCGCAAACAATTTACGCATGAAATTAAAACTTTCACCAAAGTGTTTTCGCCTGTCAACAGTGTGAAAGCTGTGTACCATAGTGTAGTGTAGACAATGAAGGGCGCATTCCGACACGCCTTCGGTGTTGGGCGGGTGCGCTGCCAAAACACTAGTCGCAGTTATGCTTCACAATGCAGGGGCGCGAAAAGCAGGCCAACACTGCAGTCGAACTAGAGGCTGCGACAAAAGCGATTCCCGCTGCGTAATGGCGCCGATTTTGTTGCCGTACATCCGCATATCCGTTACAAAGCAAAGCTCCGCAAAACACTTTGGTCGCCGCGCTTACGCCGAGTTGCCGAAGTTTTCGGCAAAATCTCCAACACTGATAGTTTTCTGTTTAGTCACCAGCTGTACGACATTTTACTATGCTTTTAGTGTTTGTTGTAAGCAAAAAAACTTACTTTTAATAATAAGCAATGTAATCCGCTCCCAACTGCCTAATTCCGTTACTCGCTAACCCGCTCGCTGCCATAAGTTGAGTGCTTTTGTTTACCCAGCTTCCTAGTTGATTTTTGTTGCTCTTATTTAATGAATAGTTTATAACGGCGGCAAAATAGTTTTTTGTCTGGTTTCTTGTGTGCTCGGCAATTAAGTAATTAAGCAAGTTTTCCCTTTCCACAACAATCTAGTACATTGGAGCGGAAGTTGGCGAAGTGAAAATCGGCGGCAAATACATATTTGTTTTTGTATTTATGTACAGAGTCCGGCAGCAATTTTAAAGCGCTATTGATATAAAATGTTTTGTGGTAGTTTGTAAAGGATACAGTTTATTACAGTTACATTTTATTATTTACTGCAGTCAAACTTCTACATACAATTCATATCATATTTGCAAGGTGTAACCGGAAAGGAAGCTTTGCAGATTTGTTTTCTTTAGATATTGGGCAGTTGCTTAAGATGAGAACAATGTAAGTTGTTCAGAATATTTCAGAGAAACCACTACTTCCTCCCACTATCTCTTGTTGAATACTATTAAATAGCGCTTGGATCCTCTATAGATATTTCGAGGAGCTGCTCCCATAATTCCATTTTATTGTTTTACTTACAACTAATATATTCTGACCATGTTCCAATTCTCTCAAGTTTTTCTATTTAAAATGGAGGAGAGATATCAGAGATTATGTTCGTAGTAAAGTAAGTTATGTAAAGGTAGATGATCGGCATGAAAATACGAATTAAATGTTGGTTGCCTATCTGTTCGCCCGTCCGTACAAGCTGTATCTTGAATTAAATTTAAAATATCTTGATGAAACTTGTTATCCCTTGGAAAAAAAAGATCAGGTTTGTAGACAGGCATAATTGGACCAATGCCATGCCCATAAAACGTCATTACACGAAAACGTATAAGGTACCATAACAAAGCACTAAATTAAAACATAGAACTCTAACCTTGCACAGGCAATCGCAGTGGCAAGGGTCATCTGTGGGAAAAAAATTTTGAAAAATTAGGCGTGGCCCCGCCCTCAAATAAGTTTAATGTACATGTCATATCTCCTAAATCACTAAGCTAACTACCGACAGTATAAAAATAGATGAAATCAGAAGATAATCCCGCTCACTATTAAAAGTATGATAAATCAATAACTGAACATGCCTGAGACGTTAAAATTTACCTCCGAGACGGTAAAAGGCTTAATGGGAGCCGCGGTAAATATTGGACAATGGGCGTTACTCCTCTTACTTTTTGGTCCCGGCCCTACCGATTTCAACTCAATTGGATACCTGACATTTACTTGACTTCAGGTGGCTAATTTCTTTCCTGATAGCAGTATGTCCGTGTTTTACAAGTGCTAAATATATGTAAAATTGGTCTACGAATTATCCAAATTCCCATATAATTTTAAATATAATTATTTTCGTGACTTTAACAAACCTTGTGTCAAATATGGCGGCCAGTTCATGAGTTATACTTATTATATGTATTTTATCCATTTCATTTCCTTCAATGCAATCCCCTCCCGCTCCAATACACTTATGCCATGAGCATCAGAGCCTTCTTCGGTTCAGCTTTTATATCCTCAATTGAGTCAAAACGGTTTCCTCGGAGTGATCATGTGAATTTTCTGAATAGATTGAAGTGACAGGAAGATAAAGCAGGCAAATGTAGTGGTTGCGACACGATATTAGTTGAAAATGTGACGAAATGATCACGAATAAAAAAAGCAGTATGAGAAGGTGCATTATCGCACTTCTTTGTTTAATAAATTCAGACATAGTAAAAATTGAAGAATTCACGTTTATATGTCACTAACAATACTACCAACTTAGAGAAAAGAAATTTACCGATTTCAAAAACACGCAAATTATAAATTAAAAATTCACCTTTCAATTTGATCACATTAGTACTACTGTGCCCATTTGAATTTAAACTGCGCGCGTCGAAAGATTTGGAGAATTATTCTTTTTTAGGTTGGTAGTACTGTCAGTCACATTTATGTCAAATTTCATGTAAAAATATTCATTAGTGTTTGGGATACGTGTCGTTTTGTGAGCTGCTAAAAGTGAGTTTTTTGTTTTTTGCGATGTCGAAATTTGTTGAGCAAAGAATTTGAATTAAATTTTGTTTACGGAATCAATTTTCTGCTGCGGATACGTTGAGGATGGTGCAGAAAGCCTTTGGTGGTGAGGCTATGTCTAAAAAAAATGTTTACAAGTGGTATAGACAAGCCGGCCGTGAACGTGTCGAAAACGAAGAGCGTCCAAGGCGACCATCAACCTCAACCGACGAAGCTCACGTTCAACAAATCAAAGATTTAGTGTTGAAAAACCGTCGATTAGCTAGTAGAGACCTTGCTGATGAAGTTGGCATACCGAAAGGCTCAGCCAATCCCATTTTGAACGATGTTTTGGGCCTCAAGCGCGTCAAATCTCGACTGGTACCGAAAACATTGAATTTTTCGGAAAAAAGGCGTCGCGTTGAAGTGTGTGAAACGATGCTTTCCGACTACCACGGTGTCATGAAATGTATTATAATTGGTGATGAGACTTGGATCTATGCTTTCGACCCTGAAATAACCGATAAATTGAGCGAATATCGTGCCAAAAGAGAGCGGAGACCAAAAAAATCGCGCCAAAGTCGCTCAAAAATCAAGGTCATGTTGACTGTTTTCTTCGATTATCGTGGTGTTGTGCATTATTAATTCCTTCCAACCGGTCAAACAGTCAATAAGGAATATAATTTGAACGTTATGCGTTGTTTGCGTAACGCTATCCGCCTAAAAAGGCCGGAATTGTGGAAAGACATTTCTTGGTTTTTACACCACGATAATGCACCATCCCATACTGCCCTCGTAATTCGTGATCATTTCGCCAAAAACTCAACCCATATCGTTCCGCAACCACTGTATTCACCTGATCGACGTGCCTGAGCGCCGTGCGACTTCTGGCTGTTCACCAAGCTCAAAAGACCGCTCCGGGGACACCGTTTTTATACGATAGAGGAGATTCAAGCCGCAGCGAAGACGGAACTGAAGGCCATCCCGAAAAGTGACTACAACCAGTGTTTCGAAGATTGGAAAATCCGTTGACATAAGTGCATTGCATCGGGAGGGGATTACTTTAAGGGGATGAAATTGATTTGGAAGGATAAATAAAGAATTTTCAAAATAAATACAATGTTATCTTATTTTTTGGGCACAGTAGTATGTATAAAATTGCTTGGATTCTGATCCTCTGTTTGACTTTTTACACCTTAAGGTATTTCCCTGGTTCTTGCAAATTGCAAGAGTATAATATGTTTAGTTACACCCGCACATAGCCCTTCATAACTTATTTTATGCCACTTTGTTGAAGTTTAGTCTTTAGCATAATACGAGATATCGCGGAAAACTTAAAACAATTCATATGTTAATAGCTCAAGAATCTAAGGGGTTCTTCGTTTGTGGCCTTAATTCTATAGTTTCGCACTTAGTGCCACCAACAATTACTATTCAAAAGGAGGGATGTTTTGAGAATAAGCTAATTGAACGATGACTGTTAGTTATGTCAAGTACTAGTATTTCAATGTTACATTTACTTGACTTGAGGTGGCTAAGAAAGGATATTTGGCGTAGAACTTACCCACACCCTTGCTTAAAGCAGTCGATAGGCGACCAGGAAGGAATAATTATGTTAAAATATTCGAACTATTACGGAATGAGTTGTATTTCTCTATGACATGGTTTCCTAAAACATCTTCATCATATAAACTTTTTTTAAGCAGTAATAAGCTTGTTCGAATTTCTATAATATAATAAAAATAAGTCATTAAATTCGACGAAAATGTCAAAAAGCTTAACAGCAACTGCATTAGACATCACATTTGAGGTCTTATTAGAAAAATTATTTTTCATAAGATCACAAAAACAAATTGAGAAAATTCAAGTAATGTGTACAAGGTTACAATTGGCATGTGCCTGTATAAATACTGAATTATACTTACAGTTCGATTTCCTAAATTCTTCACTCGACAAGTCAGTTTCACCGTTTTGCCGACGAGCCCTGTTATATTCGTCGGTACGGTTGTATCGAATGTGGGGCCGCCAGTGCCGGGTGTTGGCATGTCTTGTAGAAAATCGGTGAAAAAGCGTTTTGAGGCGCCCTCAAGGGAACCTGAAAACACATTACGAAATGTTAAATAATGGTTAAAAGAATGTTAATTGTTGTAGTAATTAGCAATATAAAAATTGTATGTATTATATTATGGAATCCGGCCACATATTAGTTATTTAGGATAACATAGGCGAAAACGTTATTGCAGTTATAAGTATCCAAGGGTACAATCTCTTGATGTTTAATTTTGAAATTGATGATACAAATATATGGTGATTCATTTCGAGGTTCCCTACTTTTTTAAATACAAAACACTGAAACTTCAAATTTAATGGGAAATGTTTCATTCGAAAGAAAATCTTTGGGATTTATTTTTTGAAGATTATTTCTTTCAAATGTTGGCCGCGACTACGCCTCAAATGGCACATCCGTTGAATCTATTCTTCGATTACTCAGTCGAGTCATTGGTTTGGTTCGAGTTCTGAATCGAAGTGGTCCTCTACGCATAGACTTTAGACTTTACTCATCCCCACAGGAAATAGTCTAACGGTTTTGGTCTGCAATCGGCGGCCTATTACGGAAAACTAACTGCTCACCGCAGCGTTCTCTCAATAAATCCATTGATTAATGCGATATGTGGGAAATGGTGGAGTTTTTTTTTTTGAAACCAAACGCTGTTTTATCTGAATAAAATGGCAGCTCTTGAATCTCTTGAGGTTGCTTTTTGTCCAAAGTGCTGCAATTTTGCTTGTTTACTCGTACATATCTATTGAGCTAGAAATGGGCTTAGGTTACCTTTCATATTTCGGGATTCAAGAAGAAAAACAAATTTGAATCACTGGAAATCACCTTATTGTTTTTCCAAATATTCTCCCATAAGACCTAAACAATCTTGCATGCGTTTGAACCAATTGTCGACGAAATTCTCTTATTAAGGTGTCTCTACATATGTCTAAACGCATCAACCGCCTCTTAAAAATGAGTGAGAGCCCGCATTGTAGTGGTGAAGAGCGATTGTTTTTCTTGATTTCTTGAAAGACAACTTAAAAAGAAATGTTTGCTGCTGTTTATGTACTTTCGAGCTCATACGGGTGTCATAGACGTATTTCGATTCAACGGGAAAAAATGTTCTAGTGTCCGTGCAATATTGAATAAATGCTAGTCCTACAAATTACGATCTTGATATATTTAGGAACGAAAACTGATTTAGGAGGGCATTCACGAAATTTTTCTTGAATCGATCTAGGTTCTCGATTGAATTCACCGTATAATCGATGAACTAATAGTTTTATCGCCAAAAATTTAATTAAGTTCAACGTTGCACCGTTGCTGAGTTAACCCACGTCGAAAATTAAAAAAAATAATCTCAAAAAAATGTTCGCTTTTTAACTCTACTTTTCGGTCGAGATGAATATTTTAAGTTATTGTAAGTAACGCAAGTAGCATTCGTATTTCAAAACGTTTTGAGTTGCCACATTCCAAAACTAGGGTTACCAAATCCTTAAATATAAAAACACATAGCTATCAACCATTCGTAGGCGTTTTAAATATTTTTTAAAAATTGAGAACAATTTCTGCCTATGAAAATCGCATTAATTTTTGGGAGACCTTCCTAGTTAGTAGTGTTACATAAATATTTATATACCATATGTATGAGTTGCCATATTTAACTTAGCTTTTTGTTATTGTTGCCATACTGAAACAATAAAACGAAACAAATACATGAAGTTATTTTTCATAAACTTTTTTCCAATTTTCCTGCTGATGATTATAATAATTTTTATTTCGCCACCAACGCCCATAACTTTCGCATCCAAATCACCCATTCGTGAGCGGCAAATGCCGAAATGACTTGGCATTTTGCATAATTTTACGACCACAGGGGGCAATGCATTAAAGAGATTATGCCTGTATAAGCACATTTGTTTAAACAATGGCGGACTCTATGTGTTTGTAAGCGATCGCTTTTGTGTGTGTGCGTGCGTGCGTTGCGCGTGTTGGCACGTTATTTGCAAACTTTAGCAATTATGAATTATAAAGTGCTAATGTCAGTTATTGTATAATGACTAAGTGTTGTCAACACGAGCGGTGTCAAACAAAGGATTCAACAACAAAAACAACACCAACAAACAATATAATATTTGCACATAGGTGTTAGTGTGTGTGTGTGTGCGGGACCATGTGCATAACGGAGTACAGAGGACAATGCCAGGCACGCAAATGACACAAGTGTGTTCGGACAACAACGTTTCACTAATAAAAACTAATGACAACAGCAAATGGGACAAAACGATGTGCCGACAAAAGGCTGATCCGAGGCCAGCGGCTTAGTTAGATATTACATGAATGCACACATACATAGTATTTAGTTGGGGCCGGTATGCGAAGCACGTTGCATGCTACAAGTAGCAGGAAAAAAGTGTAGATGAGTTCGCCGGCGCAAAGCAAACAACAACTGAACGACCAACAGGCGAATGGCAAATACACAATGAAATAAAACTAACAATAGCAACAACAAAGTGCTTTGTAAGCAAGCGTTAAATGGACTTGTGGCATGCCACAATTACATAAATGCAACATTGTGGATTGCGATTACCAGTAACTCGAGCAAAAAAGTGATTTAAAAGCTTTTACTTGTATTAGTATGATTGTGTGCGCTTTTGTGTGTGTGTATATTTTTGTAATTATCTTCCGCGTGTGATAAGTTGTAAATAACAAATATATAAAATGAATTAAATTTCACACAGCGCTGCAAGCGCAAACAGCGTTAAGTGATATAAAATGAATGCTGCACAATTGTTTTTGTTTTTTGTTGTCAGCGGAAGCTGAGCACTTGGTTGTAAACATGGCCCACGGCTAACTGCTGTCGTGTCAATATTGGAGAGCTTATTTTATGGGAAGTTCTGTTTGGTTAGAAATATAATTAAAATTAAGTTTCCTGTGATAATTCAATATATAAATAGAGATTGTAGTGTTTCGTAAAATAGAGAGAGCTTTAACATAAATATTTTAAATTACGCACGAACGCCTCTTGGAAATATTAGAAGTTAAAGTTGGCAAAAGCAAACATTAAGTGCATAGCTATACTACCCTTCATAGGTACTTATATTTATATGTTATAACGGACCGCTCTAGACAATATGTTCGAGAATTGGAGCACTGATTTGGCACAATAATGTTTGCCAAACTGCTTGAAGACAATTTCTTACAAGGAAAAGTTTTCTATATAAAGACTAAGCTTTGATCGGGCAGTTTATATGGCAGCCATATGTTATAATAGTCTGATCTAAACGAAATATCCGGAAATTATTGCGCTGCATTGGAAAAGAACTTGAAGCAAATTTCGAAAAGATATGCCATCAAAAATAAGAGTTTTCCATACAAGAACGTGATTTTGATCTATCAATTATTATGGTAGATGTAGTACAACCTATAGAGGTACGTTATCGGCAGTTACGACGAATGAGCAGCCACATGGGAAGTAAAGAAAGTGTGCAAGGTTTCTGATTAGTTTGCGTACATTCAGACATACAGACAGACAAACCACTCAACTCGTCGGGCTGATCATTTACATATACATAGTTTACCAACAGGTATGACGTGATTTTGACAGCCCGTGACAGCCATGTGTTTCACGAATTTGTGTTAAACTTTGTCATTGTGTTTTGTAAGGTTTTTATTTCATCATGTCACGTTTCCGCTTGGTACAACGTTTTGAAATTGTTCAAGTTTATTACGAAAATTTACGTTTTAAGGAGGCTACTGTAAGAGGTCTTCGTGAAAAACCCGTTCATCATAATGTTCTTTCTGAGCCCGCTACTCAACTTATAAATTATATATTATATTAAAAATTCGAAAATGATTATAATCCCCGTGATAGTGTGCCGAGTTTCCATTAAAAAGGACTTGTGGTTCAGGCCAATTCGAATCAGATGATTCAACATCGCTCTGCACAGTTGGGTATCTCTCCCATGATAACAGGGCCACTTTTACGATTTCATTGGCTCTGAATCCATACAAGTTTGTGTTGGCACAAGTACTGAAGTCAATAGACCATTTAATTAGCAGCATCTTTACAATTTGGCACTGAAAATGATAGAAACCTACAACGATTTTCATCAAATAATCATCTTGAGATGAAGCTCATTGCTGGCTTAATGGCTTCTTTGAAAAACTAAATTGTTGCTGTTGGGATGAGTCAAATCCTAGTGTAGTTCAAGAAACACAATTCAATTCCCAAAACTTCACCCTTTGTTTCGGGCTTTATTTCTTTCGAAGTGAGACAAAAAATGCTGTTATCATACAAAGCGATCGGTATAAGATGAAGATAACCCACTTTTTTCCAGAATTCGTTACAAGCGATCTCCATTTCTTACAAGACGATATGCCGCCATATGTATTACGTCAAAAGACCGTCAAGACCAAGCGATTTAACGCCTCCAAACTATTTTCTCTAGGAGTAGGATAAATTAAAAGTTTACGCCAATCAACCAGCAATGCTCGAGGAGGTCGAAGACAATATTCAGCCGGAATACTGCAGTCATCGAAAATTGGCATAAGCGGCTGAGATATGCAGTATAATATGATCGGGTCGGTGCTCCCGTGTTCCCTTCCCGAGAGCTTAGCCAGCTCTGGTACCATAGGTACATAAGCTATCGCAAAATCCTTTTGGAGCAAGATTTAGTGATCGCTTTGCCCTCACTAAGGCTAGCCTCTTCCCAGTTGGGGGAGTTTCAACAGGTCATTGCTGTATTGACGACCATTCTGTAAGGCTAGAAATCTTACCAGGTGGCTTCCGCATTATGGAAGAAGACGAGCTGGAAGCAGCTCAACACTATCTTCTTAACTGTGCCACGTTTGGGAGTTCAAGGCTTGAACATTAGGGAACAAATACCTCCACACATCCCACCGAACTGGCGGGAATGGAAATTAAACGTCTGTGCCTCCAGGCGTTTTGCTAAATTATAAGTTCGAAGACAGCAGTTTTTCTTTCCGAAGCTTCGCAGAGGACTACATATATAACAGTCCACGTACGATCTTTTTAGCTGGGATATCTAACTTAACCTAACCCAGCATGAGAAAATGTCCCAGTTGAATACAATTCAAGAGAATGTGTGGAAGTGCCTATAAAGTGATTTGCTGTTTTCTGTTTGAGTGGATGTCTGACGACGATCCTAGGTGTTTAGCAAGCCGACTCCAACTCCGAATTGACTATACTTATTTTGCAACAAATTTAATATCTCTTGGTGTGGTTCAGTTTTTGTTTTCGCTAAAATGTAGCAGACTCCAGAATATAATGAAATTTAATTTATTTTATATATGTACATATCTTATTGAGTTCAATTTACTGAAAATAAATAAAATATTCATTGATTATTTAATGAATTATTCTTTTATTTTTTCTTTGCAATTATGAAAATTAAGTTTTCTATAACTTTGTTGAAAATACATAAGCGAATAATTTATAATAAACAAAATATTCAAATGCTATTACTAACACAACTGCACAATAGAGGCTGGAATGTAAAATTATAATATTTCATATTATTATTGTTTAACGCTGCTATCGTTTTTTCGCTTTCATGCAACAATATTTCAATACGCAGATATCCACTTGCAAGCTATAATAAAAATATTTAATATTTACAGCGTGTTGACATGGCGCAACTATGCCACACGCGTGCAACATTTGTGCCATTATTTAAGTGAATAAGTTTTTATTAAACGCAGATAATAACAGAAGCATTTATAGTTTCTAAACTGCTGGGAATAAAAGTACGCATTCCATTACTATCGGCGCTATCGTGTGCATGTGTTGGCCATTCACGTGCTCGCGATTGTTATTTACCACCACATTGATACGCATAAATGCGCTCATTCACGCATGCAATTGCAACACATTGCGTTGCCAGCTGATATTGCTATCTGATTTTACAATTTCGCACTTTTTATTTTTATTCGCTTTCAATGTGCTCTGTTTATCGCCGCTGTTCTCTCGGCTCTATCGTTGCACGCACAACTTTTCATTCTCCATTATCACTGCTGCTTTGTTTGTTGTATTGGCAACATGCCATTTGCGGTTATTATATTAAAATTTTTATTAAACACTGCCGTTTCCGTGTCGATAGTAAAACCGATGTACGCCTTGCCACAGATTTATGAATATTTAAATTTTTAGATTAATAGAAATGTCGTAAAACACAAATATTTTTTTGTTTTATTTTTTTTTTTATTAAAAGGGAAATATTTATTTAAAAAGTATTATAATTGAAAACTTTGGTGGTAACATTAGGCCCTGCAGAGTAAAGTTACCTTAAATTATGAATAGTTTTTTGTTTTTTGTCTGCGAGAAAAATGTAGCCGTAGTTAAGTGCTGCATACCGTGAAGCAAGAGCTTCTTGCTAAATAATTTAGCTACAGTTTAGTGAGGAAAGCAATGTTTAATTCTAATAGTGAAAACTTCCGCGATTTTCGTCAACAACGATTCTGATCAAATATTGAAGCAATTAGTCGTACCCGAAACATAACCTCATGAATATCAAATATTTGAGTGATAACACGTTCTCAGAGTTTAAGGTAGTTTTGTTAATCCGGCCACAAGAAACTCCAAAACGGTTTAACGGGAATCTCTGCTAGTAATGTATTATTTAATCCATAATTGACCCAAAATGTAGTGAAATGGCACTGTTCTGATATAAGAACTAGTTAGTTAACTTCTTTTTGAAAGACCGTATCGATCATATTCCGACAGAAAGACTGTGTCATTCGGTACTTTATTCATTTAGTCTTTATTGTACATATGTATATATTAGGTTGTCAAAAAGGTCTTCCGGTATTTTCGCTAGTTGGCGCTGAAAGCGGGTAGTTCTAGTTATATTCGTCGCATGGGGTCATGTTATACCTTTTCGGAAAGCTTATTTCACGCCCTAACACGTGTTTGATTGATTGACGTTTCTTTTAAGTCGTTCGTTTAAGTTCCCAAACATGGAGCAAAATAGAGAGAAAATACGGCATATTTTACAGTACTACTACGATAAAGGCAAAAATGCATCTCAAGCCGCCAATAAAATTTGTGCAGTTTATGGACCCGATACAGTTTCCATTTCCACCGCACAACGATGGTTTCAACGTTTTCGTTCTGGTGTAGAGGTGGTCGAAGATGCGCCACACTCCGGAAGGCTTGTCGTCGAAAATTGCGATAAAATCACTGAAATGGTCGAAAGAGACCAGCATAGTAGTCATCAAACCGTTATAAACCATTTCAAGCAGCTTGGAGTCACTAAGAAGCTCGATGTATGGGTGCCACACGAATTGATTCAATAAAAATACTGCAAGACTTTTTTGACAACAAAAAAATTAAAATGGTTACATGCTACTCTGAAGTATTAGCTGATGTCGAAAAGCGAGAGAAACGATTCCGTTTGGCACAGAGAAAATTGTTTTTCCACTACGACAAAACATCGCCTCATGTTTCCGTCGACGACACTGCCAAGTTGGTCGAATTAAGCTATGAACTTTTGATTCAGCCACCGTATTCTCCTGTTGTGACCACTTTTTTTCGTTTCCAAACTTTACTAAAAAGGAGATTGGAGATCCAATTTGTGGATATTCAGATATCGTACTTATCAGGTGGCTTAAACAAATTGCTTTGTATAAAAAAATTACAACTGACCCGATTTAACCCAATATGATAAGTATGGTAGCATGAGTGCGTTTCAAACCCTTTTTAGTAAAGTAAGAGTATAAGAGGTTTTCAAAGGGCAGTTATTTCAGGAAAAGTCATATGAAACCAACTGCAAGTATTTCTTACATAAAACCTCGTTTATGACCTCAAGCTGTTCTTCGGCGGTGGTTCAGAGCATCCATTTTGGTCCATTTGTCTCATAACAGCAAGGCGCACACCATTAACAGAAAGTTAAGTACGGCCAAGCAGCTAGCGGTTATGTAAGCGTCAATACACACAGATATATACACGAATATTGATTCAAAATTAGTGAGAGGTAGAGAGCAAGTTAAGTGAGGCAATCGCACAACCATAAATTCCACTACAAACATACAACATATAGCAGATTCAACATGCCATGTTACATATTATGCAAATGCCTACTTACAGTATGAGTGCAAAGTGCAACTACATTCGACTGCATTACAATTTAAATGTGTGGTTTTTTAAAGCATACTCTCTCTTGCAAGGCTTCACTGTTTATATAAGGTGCCTGTATGTGTGCTTCTGTACGTACAGCGGTTTGCAAGCCCTTGACTCAAAGTTCAAAGTTTAATTAATTGCATGCCATAATAACATTTGCAACATTTACATTTGCAGCGAATGGCAGGTTAACGGTCATATGGCAGCCCTGTGAACATATGGCCATAAACATTTTGTGTGTCAGAGTGTGCGTTAGTCTTTACGTAAGCACTGGCAAGAAAATGAAATTAACGCCGCAGGTGGCAGTGGCAGCCGCAGAACTGCATTTTAATGTGTTGCAACATGCAAGGATAAGCGAAGCCTAACTTAATATACTTCACACATCTCTGCGTGTATATATATACATATGTATATACATGTTTTCATACCTATTTGGTCGTACGTAACTATAAGTGATGAAAAATGCTTGGCAATGCAGTCTTCTTTTACACATTCCTCTTTCAGAGAGTAAAAGAGTCATCTGATTATAACACATTTGCTCTTGGAACCGATTTAATGACGCCTTTTCACGACAGCGTTTAATTAGCAGCATTACTTATAACCATCGATTTATATTTAGATAAAACCACTACTAATGATCTTTATATTTGTGCGATATTTCTCTATAATCTCCCAGGACTAATATCATGTTTCCACCAAATGGTAGAGTAGGTTAAAGAACATTTAATAATATATTAATTAATATAGACTGTCCTCGCTGTCACTGAAGTTTTATAAAACTGTTCTTATTAACTAGCCGATGGAAGCTGTGAAGTGTTTTCTCATCACAACTCTAGTAGATCTATTTTGGCAGCCTCATTCCTCATTTTTCTTTTTTTTTTTAGTAGATACATAGATGTCGTTGTAGTCGTATATCTCCAGTGCTACCAATCACATTATGTTACACCATATAGTGTTGGAAAGAGATTTTAAGTTGAAAAAAGCTAAAGCTGTTCAAAAATTAGTGAAAGTAATTAAAAAAGATTGCTATATTTTGAAATTTTTGTATAAAAAAAGAGAGATAATGTCACGAAAGCCACCAAGGAAATTTGTGAAGTTTACAAAGACGATGCTGTATGTAAAAATATGGTAAAGATTGACCACATCGCTAAGTCTGGCTACAAAAGACGCTCGATGTTTGGATATCACAAAAAATGTCTGTGAAAAATTTAAAGGACGGTATTAAGGTCTTCCATTCGTAGCTGAAACGAAAGGAAATCGAACCACCTCTGAAGCAAATGGTAACAGGAGACAAAAAGACAATAATGTGCGAAAAAGATCATGGTCCAAGCGTGGTGAAGCTCAAAAAATGGTCTCAAACCGAGGATTGACGCCTCTAGAGGTTATGTTGAATATTTGGTGGAACTGGAAAAGAATCATACATTACACAGTACAACAGCTAATCTGGGAGGTGAGAAATTCCAAGTCAGGGAGATGGTACTAGGTCAGTATAGTAAAACCCTCAAAGGGTTTGGCGTTCGTATATGTCAGTTTTTTTATGACCTTTTAAATTTTTTCCTCATCTTGATGTTTTTTCGCTTAGTTGTAACATTTTGGCAAAAACGTAGTTTAACATAACTCGCGAACCACTTGTCCGATTTTGATGAAACAAATTTAGAAAAATTAAGAATTACAGTATCTCTAATCTGTTTTTACACCGTTTTCCTATATGTGCAACACTTTCGAAGTTAAAAATGAACGTATGAAGGGAAAAAAGTATTTTTTTCATAAAAATTTAAATATTAAAAAAATTGTAAAAACATTTAAAAGGTTATAAAACAAACTGACACATACGAACACCAAACCCTTTGAGGGTTTTACTATACTGACCTACTTAGTACCTGGTAATAATTATAGTAATCAACGTAATAACCATCAACGTACTGTTGGTAAAAATCATTGTTGCGTTGATTATTGTCACCAGTACCATCACCCTGACTTGGAATTTCTCACCCCCCACACAATAATCCCAAAAATGTTCCACTGTGTTATGAGCTGCTGCTGCCTTGTCGAACGATTGATTCTACATTTTACTGTCAACAACTGATGAGATCGAAGCATGCAATCGAAAAAAACGACCTGAACTTCTCAACAGAAAGGGCTTCATCTTCCATCAAGACAACGCTAAACTACACACACTTTTGATGACTCGACAAAAATTGGGAGAGCTTGGCTGGGGAGTTTTAATGCATCCACAATATAGCCCTGACTTTACACCATCGGAATACCATTTGTTTCGGTCAATACAGAACTTCCTTAATGGAGAAAAGTTGGCTTCAAAAAAAGCCTGTGAAAATTCCTTGTCGTAATTTTTCGCCGAGCAACCAGAAAAGTTTTACCCTGATGGAATAATGTCTAAATTTCTTTGGGTCTTCTTTAGGTCTTTGCAGGCTTTACTACTCGTAGACTTGTGCCTTGATAAAACTGAATCAACGTAAGCCTTTTCCAACATTCGCAACGATTCCGCATTTTTATATAAAAATAATAATAATATTATTATTAAAAAATATTAGCACATACATAAGTATGAATACAGATCGACTAGCCGACGTTTTGACTTTTGACAAAATGGCTTTCCAAAAAAGTCCAGCGTTTCTTAAAAAATCCAAAAAATATTAGCCGGAACACCTTTAAGTTTTGCAGAGTATTCTAAAATACACACAAATATGTATGAACTATTTTACCATTTGATATGTAGGTGTGTATAAGCAAAAAATAGACAAGAAAGCATATTATTAACATTGTAAGTTTTTTAATAGGATTGATTAAAATATATTATTATGATATAAAAAGTCTGAACTATTAAGATAGGCTCCGAAATGATAATTATTAAGTGCGAATCATTTTTACAAAGTTCCGAATTAAGATACTCCGATTCAATATACCTTATAAATTCCCTTAATGCTCAAAACTTTAACGCATATTACAAGCATGCACTTAATTGTGAAATAATATATATAGGATATGATTTGCTGTGCTTTTCCATACACGAGCAAATGCAAAGCTCGGAAAGACTTTCCATAAAGCAGGAGCATTATTTAATATTTGGTTACATTATAAAAAATATATGCAAGTATTCCAGCTAACGATTGTAGAACTCATCAGTAAATTGAAGCAATTCTACCACAACCACTGACGATAATACAATAAAATATCAAACAGAACATTTGCATGGGCTTCCTTGCGGCACTGCATAAAGCTGTTTAATTTAATTAGCAAATGCTTCACTAACTATTTAAATAGCAGTGGCTAGAGGTTTCTCAGCAATTCCACAACAAATGCTCCAATCCGACGACCTAAATTTGCAAGCGAAAGTTATGCGGCGATGGGGCCAATTGCAGGATACACTTCCAAGGCTAAGTATTATTTGTAATTTAACTGGAAATTACATTTTAGTAAGGCCAAGTGCCAACGAGCAGACCGAAACACACACACACACACACACTCACATTGATTGTGTGTTAATTCACAAAGTGGCTGCAAAAGCTGCTCAAGTGCACACAAATTCATGCAATGGCACACCGCAAGTGCTCGCACAACAATAGCAACACTCGAGCCGCCGCCTTAGCGCATTTGGCATAATTGAGCCAACAGGCGAATGAATCGTTCGCGAATGATTCCATTAATGGCCAATTGCAGCGCTGTCGTTGCGAACGTGGATAATCCAAACCAATACATGCAACTATGCACACATACATACATACATACATACATATATTTCCGTGAATTCATGTGCCAGTGTGTTGTGCAGCTGCTGGCAGCTAAAAGCTCGCAACATTGTCTGGTCCATACACACACAGAAGCAATGCAAGTGCGCATTCCTTACACGTTAAGTGCCGTTATCTGCAGCCGTGACTTTAATGGCAACTTTATCAAATCGCATTGCACATTTGGTGACTGCCAACTGCAGACGCTGCAATGGCAATTAACTCGTGTCGCCATTAAGTGCTGGCTGTTGGCTTTTGGCTCTGTGTGTCCTGTGTGCTGTGTGGGCGCAACGGACAATGCACGGATGAAATTATCTAAGTGGAGCATTATGAGCAACGCCGGCGTTGAGAGAGATAAGTTTATTGTGTAGACTCACATTCTCTAGAGAATTTGGGTTAGAGTTAAAACGGAGTGGCTAAATTATGGTTTGCAAAAAGCTCGTGCTGTAGAGTTCAAGCAAAACATGGTTTAATGATTTATTCATTTAGCATTAACGTAATATATGTACTTATGTTTAAAATTATAATTTGGAAAGAAAGTTTAAATTTTATTCACCATTTAAAGAGAGATATTTCCCTAAAATAGTTGACTTGCCTACCTCAAAAACCTATCCCTGTAATCTTAGTCCTCAAGAGACTCAAACGAAGGGTCAATCGGGTGCGATAAAACATCGCCGTCTTCCTTGTGAACAGCTACCTAACCAAAGCCGGCATCCTAACGCTTCCGCAGTCGCCCTACAGCTCAGATGTAGCCCACACGGTCTTTTTTTGTTTCCTTGCTTGAAAAGGTCGATGATAGGCAAGCATTTTGAGTTGACAGAGGGGATTCAAGCAGCATGGACCTCGGCTCTTGAGGCTATACCGGAGAATATTTTCCATAATGCCTTCAATCTTTGGAAATCGCACTGGCAGCGATGCATCGACCCAGAGTAAGCCTATTTTGAAAGTTTTTAAAGAATTGTAACGATTGGTTCCTCTCCTATTTCCTTCAAGACAAAGGCTGTACCTAACTAACTTATGGCGATTTAAAGCGCAAGATTGAAATGTTACATGTGTAGCCTTTGAATATATTAACTTATGACAAAAGGAAATTTTACGAGCATATTTTCTTGAATATAATTTGATGTCATACTAAAACTCTCATTTAACTCAGATGTCTGTCCGAGGAGTGAATTTGTCAAGTTTAGAATCAGGAAAAATTTCTACATAGGCAAATATGAAGAATACCATAGGCAGTGTAGCAGTTTCTAGCCCAGTTCGGGTGTGAGTCCATGCGCTCTTAAAGTAGAAGAGCACTTTCTCCTTTGCCAAGTTACGCAATCTTTCCTACATTTTCTTAATTTCTTAAGTGCGATAGAGCATCCCCTTTCCATTTCACTTAACAGCCTTCTCCTTTTCCGAAGCCATTTAGCCCGTAAAGTCCACTGTTTCAACTGTTCCTTGCTTTCTTGTGTGCTCCAGTGAACCCATATTACGCGCGGTCACCAGTAAATTTTTCAAATATTATTTTTGTTATACAATACTGGCAGACACTTTGAAATATTTCACTTTAAATCTTACAAGTCGCCAGTGTATCTAATGTTGGAATGCGCCCAAGCTAATCCCTTCCACACTTGTTTTGAACGTTATTATCATTTACTCATAAGTTTTGTGATCTTCATCAGCGCTCTAAGCCCACTCATACATTTAATATGCAGTTGTATGTTTCATTGTTTTCGTTGGTGCATTCCCACCTGCCTTGCGTGTTTGGACCACATAATAAGCTCTACTTGTGGGCGTTTAAAGCTTAGCAAGTGCTCAGCGCTGCTTAAGCCGTAGTCGGTCGTTCGAAGTGTGGACCAGCCCGTCGTCCGGTAGGATTACCATGCTACTGCGGCATGGAATTAAATGCTGCCAGTAACTACTCGGCCACTTGGCGTATTATGTCCGTATTATTTATAAGCATGCGTCATATTCATTTATGCTTATAGCCCCATCCGAGTGCATTATTTGGTATAATTATATGTCGGCATGGAAATAGATGGGTGGTGCAAAGCGCAACGCTTTCATTGTTTACTGCAGGTGGATTCTATTGTATGGACTAAATTGGCGTTGGACAGGTTTAGCCACATTTATTTTGAAATGCTGTAAAATGTTAAGACTAATGCATGAATTCTATGTAACTTTGTTAGGCAAATATTATCTTTGTTTGGACGTGTTAGTTTTGTGTTACTGGTTTTAAAAAAGTTTGGTTTAAAATTAGCTGTGGATTGAATATTTTCTTCGAGATCAGTAAAATGTTAAATTTTGTTAGAAAATTACTACTGATTTCGAGAATGAGGTCTTCGTTTAAGGAAAAGTAGAGAGGTTAGTTTAAGTCAATTGATACATGTATCCCTCAGCATGGCTGGGTACTACACTCATTTATAATCCCTTGTCATGCCCGATGAAAAAACACCTGTAGTTAGATATCAACCATAGATGCTGAACCTTTCGCAAATTCTCTCATATGCCTTACTTCTGTTTCAGATATATGTCTAAAAGATCTATGAAAAGCAGAAGGAGTAGCGGAACTGTGTACATTGTGATACAATTTTAAATAAAACACAAATATTTAATTATTCATCTATAATTAATTTTTCTAAGCAATCCCCACCAGAGGTAATAAACTCAGGCCTACGATTTTTCTAGTCCTCGAAACACTTTTCATAAGCATTTTTTAGGATTGCCTTCAACGAGTTTTGATTTATCTCTGATTGACTGAAAACGGGCTCCGGGTAACGGGTAATGTACGCTTTGGGCATTATCATCGTGTAAAATCCCTAAATTTTTCTTTCACAATATCGGCCGTTTTGGACGGATGTTGTCACGCAGACGTCTCAATACGACCAAAGAGAACTTTTTAGAGGCCGTCTGTCCTTCAGGAATAAACTCATTATGCATCAAACTACAAATTTTGAAAAACAATGAGTAACGCCTTGATTTTGGAGCAATTTTGGCGTGATTTTTCGGGTTCGGCTCGTTTTTTTCCCTCATTCCAATGAATGAATGGATTCAAACTCATAAACTTATGTCTCATCGGCGGTTATAATATTCTCCATGAATGTAGGATCGGCATTCTCGTGATCTAGCATGTCAAAAGAGTCCTATTTACGGTACTCTGTTTGAAAAATATTCAGCTTTATCAGGACGAGTTGAGCAAGAATGCGTTTCGTACATATCTACTAAAATCATTCGGAAGTGCTTGCGAGAGATATCGAGCTCTCTTATCATCTCTTTAACGCATGTTTGATGACTTCCAAGCACCATATCCTTCACTTTTTTAATATTTTCTTCACTGATCTCTCGGCCGTCTTTGAAGGCTTTGTAGCACTCGTAGGCTTGTGTTTTTGATAAAACTGAAAAGCTGTAAGATTTTCCAACTTTGGCAACACAAAATTTGGTTAGAAATACAAAATTTGAGATAAATTCTTTTTTCGATATTTTTATCCATAGTAAAAATCAGACTGCACTTCAGAGGTGCACCGACTTAAGCAGCAGTTGTAATCAAACTAGTTGACGGGTCGCGTTCATATTTGGCAGAATAATTAAGGACAGTCCTTCCAACTTAGTACGTGGGTTTCGGAAATCGATAAAATAGAGATAATATGTTCGACTAGAGAATGTTTTTGTTACTGAAGCGATATTAAAAAGTAAAGACAGCTTATACTAAGCCCGTTTAGTGTCAAAACTTTCGAGCCCCTCGTTAAGATTAGAGTGAGTAGACCTTTCAAAAAGAACTTTCGTAGGTTTCTAAGCACAAAATTTTCTGATACAATGGTTATTACTTCTCATAATTATTTATAAGTATTTCTAGTAATAACAAGAGAATTTGCTGCTTTCCTAAAATTCTTTTTTTTTTATTAAGCACGTCGTTGATAAGATTTTTGTACTTGTTCGGTAGCTATTGTAGATCACAACAAAAGTTCAAATTGTGCGCTGCCATATTAAGTGCCGTCTACTTAAAAATATATTTATATCAATATTCATTTATATAACTGTTTAATGGGCGGCATATACAGCAGCAAAAAATGTTGTACCGTTTTTCTGCAGGAAACACATACAGTGTGTACAACATTAATTCGGACATGTAAATTTTTTTTGCTTAGTACAATTATTTTGCTCTTCCGCACTGTTGCACAACTACGTTTATACTCGTATGAACATGTGGGCGTAAGTTTTTTCATTCAAAGAGAGAGAGAGTGAGTGAGCTGGCGCTGCCCACTTGAATTTCGTTAACCCACATTGTCCGTTTTTCTCACTGTTTTATTTTGGTTTTTTTAAATTTCCTCCCATAAGTTGGCATTATTTTCGCATGAACGCAAAACACTGGGCACATTCGCTTTTTACTTTACTTTGTGAACAATTTCCCATTCAAATTTATACATTTTTCTACCAAATACCGCCGGACATTTACACTCACTTTCACTGCTCCTCCACGGGTCTACTGAAAAATACATACAAAACGTAAAAGTTCCTGTACTCTTTGTTATGTGTAAGCTTTTTTGCTATTAAAAGGGAAAGGGAAGGCAATTTTTTTCTCACCAGCCCAACCACTGTTTGTTTTACTGCGCAAATTACTAGCGGATTTAAGCGGATATAAAATAATTTATTAATATGCATGTCAAGGTATGCGCACAAATTATTGCCACTGTGCCGCATGCTAGGCCGCAAGCGAACCCGTGGAATGTCCGGTCATTTGAGTATTTATTTGCAGTTCAGCAACGGCACATAAAGAAAGACAGAGGAACTCGAATGGCGCACTGTGTTAAAACGAAGCGAAAAAACTCGGTTGTGTAAAAATTCTGTGACTATTTTGGTTTCGTTGCATTTTTGTGCCGGATTTGTGTGGGATCAGCGGCTAGGCGCTCACCTAAGTCTTTGCAATGCCGCTTGCTCGCTTAACCGTACTTTTCGGTATAATGAAACTTATTTTTATGCCACTGAATGGTTGGTTATTCTCTTATTTCATAATATTTTTATGTTGAGTTTACTCTATAATTTGCATGTAAGCTATGCCTATGCTTTTTATTAAATTTTTTTTTTTATTTTTAAATTTTTTATAAAGTAGTGTTGTTTATTTTTTACTTTTGAATTGACATACATTGCATATAAATCCTACTTAACCCGATTTAGTAACACTGATTGCCTCAATTGATCTCTTTATTTTATTTAAGGTTTTTTTCCAATTTTCTTAGTCTATTGTCACGAAAATATATTTCAAACATACATACTTTAATAGCCTGTCATGGCGATTATAGTTACAACTACATCCATATAGCGCTATCTAGCGTATTATTTGAAAGCGTATCCAACTATTAATTTGCCATGGACTTTTCGCTAAAAATTCGAGATATGCTAATAAAGTCAGTTTAGCCTTATATTGTGATGCATGTAAATGTGACATCCATCCATTTCCAGCATTCTTCAAAAATTTCCACTTAAACCAGCATTAGAAGATTTTATGAACCATTTCGCCATTTGCAAACACAAATCTTTAAAAATAATCATTTCATGGGATATCTTCATGTTGTTCGAATGGCTTGCCAATGATCTCTTTAGTACTCAAGTTTTCAATCAAAAGTTTCATCTCTTCTCTCCAAGCCAGAATGTTTGGCTAAAATAAAGTATCTTAACATATGGGCTGTAATTGTATCAGTGGTGATTACGACAAAAATTTTCTCCCAGGTGCCAAGAAAAAATGCATATTGCGTTTATGACCGGTGATACATTGGGGATAGT
This sequence comes from Bactrocera zonata, assembly GCA_037783105.1. Lineage (NCBI taxonomy): Eukaryota > Metazoa > Arthropoda > Insecta > Diptera > Tephritidae > Bactrocera > Bactrocera zonata. The sequence continues at coordinate 397,047 of JBAWJQ010002772.1, read as the reverse complement.
TTTTTGTCGTGACCAGCGGTGATACACTGGCAGCCAACGTGTTAAATCTTCTATATTCAATATAAGTTATTCAGGTAGAATCAACAAATTAGCAAGTCTGATTACAACAGGTAGAAATTTGAATTATTATGTTCTGTCATAAATGAATATTAAATCCCTGTATAAGCCTGCTTAATTGCCAGTTGTATAATGCGTTCCTCTTAATTACTCTTCACTGAACTCATATGGTTCTGGGATCTTGTTTTTTCATTATTCCAATAGGTGTTGGCATCGTTTTTAGTTCGCGCTGTATGGACATTCTTCATTTTGTTGTTGTTGTTTTTTTTTTTTTTTTTTTTTTTTTGCTTTTATGGTCCGCGACAATTTCTGCTTCCATATAGTAGATTTCAGTCATGCGGCATCATCGTGATGCTGCCTATGTTCGCCACTTCCTTTATTCGTATCTGTACTGGTTCCTCTTTTCGTCATCAGAGTGTTACATATAATATTTTGAAGTTGATTTCCAAATATTTGTTGCTAAATGCTTCGAATTCATGTATTCTGAGATATACTGCACTTTAAGCCTTCGAAGATTTCACCTTGTATTTTATTCATTCCTCAATTGGCTGCGGACTCTGCTCCTTTATGAGTTGTTATAATGGTTCCAAAGTGGCACAAGGTATTACCGAACGCGATCTTACCGATCTCAATACTCAAGATCGTATATCCCTCGGACTGATCGATAACAAATCGATGAAAAAAAAATTTCCGGATTATTACAACCTTTTTTTGGGTTCGTGAGAAGTTTCATCGCTATTTCTCTATCGCTTTTTAATATGGAAACAACAATGAGTTTATAAGAATTTTAGTGTTTCCAATGAAATCGCTGCTACGGAATCATAGAAGATGTTTCAGAAATGTTTTAGAGAGTCTATTTTATCCCGAATACAACTCTTTTGGTACCACAATTCATTCAGTGTTAGTCATGAAGTCATCAAAAGTTCGCCTCGCGCGAGGCGGCCTATGTTTCCTCTGTTCATGACGATAGCATCGGAATCGTTAAGACGTTAAGGAAACAGTTTTTAGAAATCGTTATGTTGGCATTAGAGATATAGCAAAGGATACAGACTTCTATAAGAATCGACTGTCTATTTGAGTATAAAGCGAGTAAGTGTTAGACTCCTAAAAAAAGTCTTGAATGTGCCCTCAGATTCCAACATGATTGCAACTGACTTTTTGGCAGAACACAAATTGAGCACCATTCGCCAGATTGAGCTCAAGGAACAATTTTTAGCAATTCGGTTGGAATGCGCAATTTATATAGACATGTCCGGGTCAAATCTGATCTTGAGCGCACAACATTACGTCAAAGCTTTTTAAAGTAATTATTTAGTGGCATATATCATATATGTATGTATTTAGCTTGCAAATATTAAGTGCTTGAAAAATTTGCATTTAGTTAGAATTCAGCCATCATTCCAAACATGAAGAATGGGGGCAAATTTTAAATATTATAAGTCAAAAATTTCTATAAAACAAATCTTTATTGAATAGAACAAATCCCTGTAATGCTTGTTTTTGCGGGCATAATTGAGTTCTTGAACTTAAGCTTGACAACTGGGCTTAAGCAAATCAACATTATTGCAGAATTTTGTCTGGCGTTAAGTGACTTACAGTTTGTGAGTGAATGAAACTTGCGTAATGTGCTAAGTACTTATGAACATTTGACTCGACGAAAGGCAGCTGAGGCCTCACCAATGAGTGCTGCCACCGAGTGAACGTGGGTTTGCCTAATGCGTAGCAGTTAAATAAATGTTCGAGTGGAAGACGAAAGTAGTCCGAAATGAGTGCGCATTTGCAAACCAATTTATTTAAGTAAGTTTTTCACAAACATATGCATATGGTTACGTACAGTTATTTATATGTTAACATACACACAAATCTTCTGCGCTAAGCAACCTGATGTAAGAGAGAAAATAAACTTTTATTTGCACATCGATTTCTTGTAGCGTGAAGGACACTTCCTGTTATCGACAGCTATCTTGGTGTGAAAACCGCAAACAAGTACGGTTAGAACAAAAACCAAAACCTCCTAACACGCACTCACTTGTGTGTGTGGCTTTCCGCAAACCGCACAGCCTTCACACTTCAGAGCATCAGAAAATGTAATTTTCGTGCCGTCCCACATTCTTTAACTCGCCTCACCTTTGCCAAGTTTTATTTGCATTTTCATGTTAAGCAAATAATACACGCAGGCACGCACACACATATCACAGGTACTTACTGTATGCAAATGCAGTGTGTCTATAAAAGTCAAAAGCAGCATTCTCATGCGTTCAACAAACAAAATGTGTCGCCACAAGTTAATCCAAGTCTTATGCCTGACTTGCCGGGCGTATGAGTAACCAAGGTAGCGAAAAAGCTAAATACACATACCATACATATATATCTAATACAAACACAAACGAAAGAGGTAAAGGCAGTGCGGTGTGAATGTGTGTAGCTGTATTTGCTTATTTGTTAACATTTGGGTATTTTCGTGTAAATAAACAAATGAGCTAAGCAACGGCAGTCAATTGCGTATGTATTCAGTTGTCGTCGTACATATAATATGCACATATTCGGTTGCTTCTATGTCGTTCATATCCACATATGTGTTGTATATGTGTGTTTGAAAGAACACATTTCTTATTGTACTTTTATATTGTGCCTATTGCTATAATGCCTCAAGCAGCTACCCTGTTTTAATTATTTCGTTAAGTGATCTTTATTCTACCTTTTGAATTGTGATTTTTAAGATTTCTAAAACATTTCGATTCGTAAAATATAGACTTTTTATGCCTTTGGAACACGTTGCTACGAAGCTCAATAATTTTGTTCAGCGAACGGTGTTTATTACCTAAAAGTAATTGAGATAGATATAGATGTATATATAGTTAAAGAACGGGATGACAAGTCCTGTCGGTCCGAGTCCAAAATGTATGAGTAATTGAAGTATTATTATTACTATTTATTATTTATTATAATCGAAGTTACAATAAAAGCGAAAAAACTCTTGTAACTTGGGCTATCGGTTATATTTAGTTAAATAATATATAACGTATATTAATTTATGAATTCACAAAGTTTTAAGGGGTCAGAAGGGTAATCTTTTTTAATTTTTTTTTTTTTGCATTTTCTAATCTCTTATACCCTTAGAATTTATGTAGAAGCTCACTTTACCATTGGAAGGTTTCGAAAAAGGCCAAAAAATAATAATACCGTTCGACATTCGGAGCGCTTGGAGTGCACACCTAGCACTTTAAACGCGTATTTCTCAAAACACACTTTTTTTAAACTGTCGGACATGATTTCGGTCGAACTACTCAATCGATTTGCTTAATTTTTTGTAAATGTTCACAAAACGCATGGCTGTCGACGTTACTAGTTTCATAATTTTTCTCAATTAATTGACAAAGTTATGACAAATGACAAAATTTATGTAAAAAAAAAACAATGGGGAAAAATTAAAAAAAAACGTTAATTACTTTTACATTTATCAAAATTTTTTCATGATTCTAGTAAGGACGATAAACATTCACGAACTTTGTAAGAATAAATTAGGTTTTTGTGTTTCAGATGATCCAAACATGAGAAATCGTGTCCGCCAGTGAAAAAATGCATCTCATTAACCCAGCCATTTCTTCGACAGATGTCGTCGAAAATTCCGGAAAAAATTGTTTATATACTCCACAATATACCTCATCAAAAGTTCTATTGAAGAATAAGAATTTCTATGAAAAAAAATGTAAAAATTACCCTACTGACCCTTTAAGTAATTGGAAGTTTTTTTGACGTTGTCTTCGTTTAGGGTGTTTAGTATGGATATGGTCTTTATAGCTATTAAGGCTTTTGTTTACTAATGTGTTAACGTTCCCAGCCACTATTTCAAACTTCTTTTTCCAATGGAATGTTTCTGTTCCTCTGCTTCCCCTGCGAGTACTGCGTCGAATACTTTCAGAGCTGGATTGTTTTCATCCAGTCAGACTGCATTATTTAGACAGCGTGGGGCACTGTCTCTTAATCCGCTTAACTATGTCAATGTCGTCATATATCTCGTGCATATCATTGCTCCATCGACTTCGTTATTCACCGTTGCCAACGCGCAAAGAATCATAAGTCTTTCGCGGAACCTTTCTCTCGAAAATTCGCAACTTTGACTCATCAAATATTGTCATCGTCCATGCTTCTGCATCATATAGCATGGCGTTGATGATTAGTGACTTATAAAGTTTGGTTTTTGTTCGTGGAGAGAGGACTTTACTTCTCAATTACCTACTCAGTCCGAAGTAGCATCTGTTGGCAAGAGTTTTTCTGCGTTAAATTTTTACGAATGCTTTAATCTTTCACACAATACGCTCGATAGAACCTTATATACAATTTTGGGGAGGGTTATCCCACTGTAGTTTGCACAAATTTTGGGGTCTCCCTTTTTATGAATTAGGCAGTGCACACTTAAATTGCAATCGTCCGGCATGCTTTCGTCGGACCATATCCTACAAAGAAGCTGATGTATGCCCCTTATCAGTTCTTCGCCACCTTTATCTAACTAGCATAAGCCCTTCTCTCTATACTAAATATAGTGTGTGTTCATTCTACCTTCTTCCTTTTATGGTGGAGGATACTTAACACCAGAAAGTGGTTTTGTTTTAGAAATGTTATCTAAATACAGGTTTACCGACAGACATTTAAGTGTTTGAGAATTTCTATCACGTGTATTAAGATTATATAATATTTTCAGTAATATCGGTATTGGTCTTCAGAAAAGGTCACAATAATTTTTTGTTAGACTATTTGTTTTTCAGAGCTTAGTGAAAGCTAGACAATTTTTGAACTACTTCTGTATTTTATTTATTTTTTTTTTTTCATATAATTCAAAGGCAAAACTGTAAATTTTAAACTGAAAATTAAGCAGGAAATTCAGTCTGCTGTCTTGAAATATTACAATAACTTTCCACCTTTGCGAACGCTTAGCGCAGCACTGTTGCAACTCAGTTAAGGAAAAGTTTAAAAAACCATTAAGTAACGGTAAACAGTATATAGCGAAATGTGAAAGTAAATACATGGAGAGCGGCAGGGGATACTTTAAATTTTAATGTCAGTTGAAGGTACACAAACACAAACAACAGCAGACCACGAATCGACCGCACAGCGCAAACAGTAACGGTTAGTTGTTGCGGCAGTGACAACATCAATATTCATTATGTCTATTAAGACAAGCAACGAACGAAGTTAGCTACAAATCGTCGCGAGGAGGGGGGTGGCTGCAACACTTTGTAGTGCGCGAGCGAAGAACGAACGCGAGAACGCACCAACCATGCACAATGAAGTTGTTAGTTAAGTGAAGTGTGCAAAAGCGCTGCGGTCGCCACCAACTGCGCCTGTATGAATGCTTGTAAAAACGCTGCGGAAGAATATATACATAAATACACACGACGATACATAAAACATTCCGCTTGGCTGTAGAGGTAGTGACAGCGCTCTCGCTTTGTAGTGTTTGTAAGTGTATTAGTCTGAAGGACATTTTCCGTGCTAATGCAAGCGAAACAATTCAAAAAAAAAAACAAAGAAACTAAATGATGTTGAAGGCGCAAAACAGAAGAAACTGTAGAAACAAAAACAACAACACAGCAAAAACTGTCAACAGCAATGAGCGCAATAATAATACCAACAACAGTAATAACTGAATGTTACCATAAAATGTAACGCCATGTAGCACCAACCATGTGGCACGTGCTGAAGCCTGGCGGTCGCGCTAGAAGTAGAGATAACACTGGCAAAAACGGAGTTTAGCAGCTGCAACGGCTGTGTCGCTTACTGATTAGCAATCATTATGAATAGTAAATTATGTCTGAATCCGCAGAGCAGTTAAGTTGTTGGCAACAGAAACATTGTTGGTGCACTGAATACATTTGCCACACTTTTCGCGGTGATTAAAATTCGTTGGCAATTCTTGTGGCATGATCGGCGTTGATGACAGTTGCCATCAGACGGTGCCTGAGCACGTTCGCTTAGCCATCAAATTTAACTGCACACAGCAACTATTAGAACTTTTTTTATGAAATATTTTAATATATTTTTAATAATAGCCAATGTGGCGTTGTTCTCAAGGGGTCTCGTATATATGTATTTTGTCGATTTTTTGTGTAAAGGTATGTGAGCATTTTTTCATATGTGTATAACTTATCCTTCAATTCATTAATCTTCTATCATTTCTATAAAATTTCTCACTGCTATTCTTCTTTACTGACACGGTATTTTTCTAAAAGATTTCATTGAACCCGAGTACTTTTTATGTGGTCTTTCCAACTCTAATATAGGACCTACAGTTATACTTTGCTTTTACGATAAATATTACTAGCATGTGATCTGCGTCAAAGTTCTCAACAGCTGTACAAAACTACGGATAGGTCTTGTAGAAATAAATTATTGTGGAGAGGTTGAGTTTTACGTAAAAAGAGATTTCTCCATGTTTCGAAATTAGTCTCAAAAATTGAAATATTGACCTTTGAGTTTAGAAATTAAATTGAAAATAAAATTAATTAATGGGAAAAGGGATGAGGAATACTCATTACACCTTGGTCGATAAATACGACGGTTTAATTGACGTTGTAATTAAAAACAAGATATTGCACATAAATTGTTGAAATCCCTTCCTTCTCGTCCCTGTGTCAGTGTGTTCATAATGACGTAAAATATTAATTAAATTATGTAAATAAAATAGGATTGCACCGCGACCTGCGGTCTATTGTGTCCTCTCCTAAGGTACAACGGCTCACTTAGCGCCAGCGCTTTGATAAATTCCAATATTTTGCTAGATGCTACTAAAGCGATGTGATCACTATTTGGAAACATGGATCCAAGGCAATTTACACAAGAAGCTAGGCTCTTGTTATATACGTACCTCTTGAGCTTACAATGACCAGTGTAGAAAACGACAAGTAGCTTGAGTTTGTTCCATGTAAGGTTGATTACATACTTAATTCTTTTAGGTTTGTAAACATCCATTAGCAACTTGGCATGGCGCATGCTATGAAGTTGTTGTCAATACCCCTCCCTGCCCACTCCTTCATCCTTCAGCCTATATATTTGTCACCGGGCACCCAGATAAGGTGCACTCGGTTACGATGTTAAGCCGTTCTACACACTCCTGCACCAATAGCTATTTCATCTCATACACAGAGACCGCTTTACCTGTCGCTTGACTGTCGCTGAGTATAATTATACATTCATTGCGATAGTTGCGTTGTAGGATTATCGCTATACGCTGACTTATGGCAATCTGCTTGGAATATGCTCGGAAAAATTCCCATAGGTATGTAGAGTTTGGTGCGTAGTCCTGCGACTCCTGCACCAATTCAGTCTGACGTTTTCGAGTCGTTGGGGTACCACTTGATTTTACTTACCCTAAGCAGTAGCTCGTGAGCGGAATCATCCCATTTATCTCTAGTGCTAAAGGTAACCTTGAATTTCTTACTAAAGTTTACACCCTTGGTTATGCAGTGCTTGGGAGAAGAGCCAGTGGTATTTCGAAACGTTAGTCCTTCATGCGCTGGCAACGGTTAACTTATTTCTGCCAAACTCTTCTGCTGTCATTTGGGGCAGCATACATTTGGCTACCTGACCGATTACTAGGTGAAGCGGAAGGAGATCCATCATTCAAAGTCCTACCGAAGTCTGCGATGCTTTCGAGGTCCAAGCCACCGCTCTATATGTGAAATTCGGTCACACGATCATTGTGTGCAACCCTGTCATTCATTCGCTTGCAGTCCCGGGATTTACCAGCTAGCTTGCACAGCATAAGGCTTTAATAGCATTGGCCAGGTCAACATGTTGCCACAACCGCAGAGTGGAATTCAGCGTGAGACCAAGATCTCTATCAATCTGCTCCCGAAAGGTTAGGTTACTGAGGTCTCACAAACGAGACGATGGTCATATTCGGGGGTTTTTCGTTTAGTCCAACACCTCTCTATCACCACTTAGCTAGGCCTAACATCGTTTTTACGATATCGCGGAGAGTGTTCTGAAATTTTCCTCTAGCTATAACAACGATGTGCTTCGCGTATCCTTGGCAGCGGATTCCATTGTTAGTTAGCACAGCATCAAAGATTACGGACCCAGTATTTACGAGTTGATGTATTCTATATGTATACTAGTAGACCCGGCAAACGTTGTTTTGCCATAGAAATAATTTCCTAGTAATTTTTAGTGTAGACAAAATATAGCTTACTTATTGCAAGTATGTATGTATGTTAGAATGTGTATATTGTATGTATGTAAGAATGTGGTATATGCGTGAAATAAGCATGGAGCGATCTTCTGGCTCTTCTTGATGCAATTGCGCCATTCTGACACGTACATCAGTATTTTGTTGCTGGATTTGTTCTTCTGTTCTTTCGGATCTGCTATTTCGCAAGTTTCGAGCTTTACTTGTACTGCGGCTCAAATCAGCCCCTTTGCGTTTTCTTGGCATTATTTAATGATGAAAAATAGTTTTGCAATGATTAGTTTTAATTTATGAAATTATAACAAAAATATAATTTTTATTGAAAAATTTTTCAAACAAAATTATAAAATTAAATTTTATGAAAACATTGTCTCTTATAATTTTTTCATACAACCAGTATTTTCATTGACATTTCAAAATAAAGATTCATAATTATTGATTTTTTGGAAACTATGAAAATCTTAATTGTTCTATTACATTTTTTTAATAAAATTAAATTAAAATTACATTTTTATAAGATCAACAACATTTTCGATATAAATAAAAAAAGTATACTTACAACACAAAATCCGTTGTTATTGGAAGCTCGTGTCACGTGTTTAGTACTTTTGAGGTTATAAAATCACTTGATTAACTAATCGTGCAAAATACTCTCAAAATAGATCATTTAATTATTATTTATAAAATAGGAATGCTTAAAAGTTAATATGAGAGTTACACTGAGATAGCAAAATAATAATTGTCAACGTTACTACTACACTTGATGCATAAACTATAATGATGGCCGACAACTGTGTAGGTAGTGAGAAAGAAAGGAGACCTGCTTCGTTCTCATCCCTACTCCGTGCTATTTACTGGTTCAGAAGTGACACCTGTAGACATCTTGCGGGGATAACTAATTAAATGACGATTGATCAGTTATCGACCGGAGAGGAAAAATGATTAAATTACTAAAATGGCTATTAAAAAATAATGGTTGATTGTAGAAGGGTGAAAATTGAGGATTGTATGTATTTTTGTATGTTGTATCATAAAAAATAGAAATTAAAAATTTTGTCTAAAGAATAAAAAAAAATTTTGGGATGGACTACCCCTAACATTTAGAGAGATGAAAAATAGATGTTGGCCGATTCTCATAGATACCGGATAAGCACACAAAATTTCATCAAAATCGGTCAAGCCGTTTCGGAGGAGTATGGCAACAAAAACTGTGACACGAGAATTTTATATATATAGATATTTTTTCTTTTTTGGTTTTGTATTTTTTTTTTGTTTTATGATCTGTGGTATATTACTTGTATCTCTATCAATAGTGCTAAGTAATGAAATAAAATTTTTCGAGTTCTCCTCTCCTGCCGAAAAAATGTCTTTCGGTCTCTGATACTAAGCAAAGAAGAAAAATTTTCTGCCTTTTTATACATTCGCAACATGTTGCTAAAAAAGATTTCAAGAGAAGCTATATAAAATTGGATCATAGGCTCAATACTTAACGAATTTCAACAAAACTAAGTGCATAAAATTATCTTTGTAACATTATGCCACAGTATGACAGTGAGCAAAATCGGGTCCATCCACAATTATAATTTAAAAATTATATAAATCTGGAGCCAATGAAATTAGAGAAAAGAAAATTTGAGCACAAAGTGTATTTAAGATTGCGACTTTCTAAAAATAGTCAATATCAACCATTAATTTTTTAGTAGCCAAATACTGAAAATAAGGATCTCAACACTTTTATAGAAAAAAACGATCAATATTTGATATAAGTATCTTAATGAAAGTCCGAAGATATTGTTTTCTGAAAATATTATATCGTGCCACCGAAAACGGACACATCGGTCCAATACCCCTTGCCTCATATACCGGATAGAAAGACTTTACGGTGATGTTTGTATTTTATACAGATCAATATGTGAGATATTTTAATGAAATTATGGATAAAATGAATAAAACCGGTCCCGTAATTAACCTAGCTTCCATATAGCCAATAATTGCATTTAAAACTTCCTAAGAAATTAATAGCGCTTATAGTGGTCAATAAGTAAGATGCCTTGCCAAATTACAGGGCATACTACGGCCACAACGCTTCACTTGCTTCCGTTCTGAAAGTTTCTAAATTTCGATTTACACTGATGAAATAATATCTCTAGTATTTCCCAAGCCAAATGCAAGAGTATAAAATGTTCGGGTACAGCCGTACTTAACTCTTCCTTATTTGTGTATAATGTACATATATAAGTAATATATTTAGTTTTGTCGTATATAATAGTACCTCCCATTTCCTAGCGCTCGTGCAGAACAACTGAGTCAGTCGTTAATAACTTCAGGATATGGTATGGGTAATGAATTAAAATTGTTTTACCACAACAATGCCAATGAGTGTTATTTATAAACAACAAAAACAAGAGCAAAAAAATAAGCCGGAAAAAAATAATAAAAACTCACTCGAGTACGCAATTCAGTGAAGCAGGGTATACGGCGAACGTGGACCGAATCACCTATGAATATCTGAATGGCTGTCGGTGTCAAGCGCATTGTGGCAGCTGCTGTTGGGGCGAGCCCTTATGCTGGCTCTTGTATATACCATACATCCATACACACGTACAAATATATTTCATAGAGGGCTCACAGGGACCGTAAATGTGTTTCTGACAATTTAAGCGTTTTGTAAATTAAGGCATATTTTATGTAAGGAACAAGTGTTACAAAAAAATAAGCAGCAACAATGGCATCGTTTAAGTGTCAACCGAACACACCCAAAACACACAAAGCGCTACGACAAGCCCGGCAAACAAGTCAACAAACAAAACGTTGGAAAAAAGGCAAGTAAACAGGCACTCAACTGGAACTCGAGTGCCCTGAGGGAATGCAGCAACAACACCACACATTGTGACTTAGATTAAAAGCGCACAACCACGAAACACACTGGCAGAGAGAGAGTGAGAGAAAAGGAGAGCCCACACTCGTTTTGTGTGCGGTAAAGGAGCTGTTGTGCGCTGCTTTGTAAATAATAATGTCAGCTTGGCACCGGCAATAAGCACTTGATATGCGAGACATAAAGGTGCAACAGCAGGCATACACACTTGAGTTTAAATGGAATTTTAATACCGTCGCAACATAAAAAATTGTCAAGTACAACATGATTGTGTGTATGAGTGTGTATGCCGAAGGCTACCCGGTACATAAATACATGCCCTGTTAATATCCTCCGTTATGCCGCACCACTAATGCAAATGATCCAACTTTTTGAATTTTCATTTTCCAGCTTATTTGCTTGCAGCGGCAGCAGCAGCGACAATTGTTCTTTGTTTTCGCATAACTTTCTACTAACTTCTCCTTGCACCTTCCTTCTTACTTTGCGCCCTTTGAGCTCATATTAGTACATAGGCGGCCAGACTAAGCAGACAAAGGCGCCAGACCGTGAAAGTGTTGTATGTTTTGCAATTTTAATGATTTTAATGGCCCAGTTGCGTTTATTGTTTGAAATTTTCTACTCCACTGCTCTGAGTATACAATCATGATGGATTTATAGGGAAGATGGAAAGCTCCAAGATATAATTTAATCCTTTTTAGTGTGTTTCTTTAATGCTATGTTGTGTATATATAAAGGTAATAAATGGAAATGTAATATTTAATTTTTTTTCCACACATCTAAGTTATTATTGAAGCATACTAGTGGTTTCATGAAATTATCATCTCTATTGAGTAAAACTATCAGCACGACTACAGTAGCTGTTAGGCAACTGTGTATCAAAATGTATATATGTATAAGGTTTTCTAAACCAAAGACACTGTGAAATAGAATCGACACAGCTAAGTTCTGAATAAAACATCACTCAAACGGCCTCCGCTATTCTTTTGCAAGAACGAATTCAATTAACCAAATTTTCGAAGACTTTTTGCTTTAAACCAAGTCGTATGTCTTGAATAGCACTTTTACCGAAGTGTTGAGTTGTTTCCACCTAATCTTCTGTCATACAGCTTCGACAGATAGCGTCCGGTAGGTTTCCCAGCTTTACTGCTCGGACGCCAATAGGGCAATGACCCGATAAGAGCCCCTCTAGAGGGAGGGAGGGAGAGGCTAGCCTTACCGACGGCACCACCTTATCGTTTGCCATCGATCTTGGGCCAAAATGCTTTTGCGACAGTGCATTTACCTATTGTGTTCCAGCGCTGAGCAAGTTTTTGCAAAGAACAGCTATTTAATAGTAGACCGCAAGAGGATAAGGGAAATCCTCTTCCACTCTACCGATAACGGCTCTATGGTACCTTGCCTTGCTAGCTCACCCGCTTTACAGTTTCCTGCGTTTTCGCTGTTGCCTGACACCGATACCACTTTTATCACTAATGCATTCGATGTTATTGATAACGATGTTCGGCAGTCTTCGACCAGCCCTGAACGCACTGTAAATGAATTTAAGGCTAGTATCGCCGCTCTGCTATCTGAGTGGATGGTTACTTCTATGAAGGAGGTTGCACTTCAGAGCAGTAAATCTACTGCTACCTTAATGGCTGCAACCTCGGTTACAAGTTAGACAAAACGACTTCGAAGTTGTGAATGTCAAGAGTAACGTTGGAGCATTGTCACCTGTGCGACGACTATTTTTTGACAGGAGATATTTCGTCTTGCCCTCGTTCGGTACCAGACCCATTTGCTTCGTTTCCTTATCCATTCTGCTGAAAGCAGAACTAAAGGCGCGGGTGTTGAGGCCAATGATATCAATATCATCGTCATACGTCAGCAGTTGTACACTCTTATAAGAGATACAAGTTTATCCTTGTGTACTGCTTTTGTTTTCAATTATGCGTTCATCACTTTGTAATTAAAAAATTTAATTATAATCACTATGGTGCTCTTATATCAATATTTTGCATAATCCTTTTAAGAAGATATACAGAGATGATCACTTTTCTAGAGTCAAGAACAATCTAATGTATTCCATCACTACTGTGCACATTAGTAATAAAGAGCGATAGGCTTCATACCAAACATTGAAAATTTCTTTAATTCCGACACGGCACATAAGAGGCTGATTTCAATTTTTTAAACCTTTCCACAAAGGTTGGAGTTTTTATTAACCTTTTGCTGCATCGTTTGTGATTCAAAACAGGTGCAATTAAATTGCAAACACATTCTTTATTTCTGTTTAGCAATATCTTCACTTAAATGCATTGCCTTCGAAAAACAAAGCTTAAGACGGTGCAATTCACTTACCTTGCAAACGGGTCGAGTTTTACCTGCCTGTACTTTCTGAAAGCCACTTTGAGGCGATATGATAGCTTAAGTGAATTTTTCACATGCACAAAGCAAAGCAATTATCGATGAACTCAAAGGAAACCAATAAATAAATGCCTGCCGAAAGAGGATTTTTCGTTAGAAATTCCTGTGCAGCAACTATCGCTGTATGCAAGACATTTTTTTCTTTTCTCTTGTGTTCCAAAAATATGTCCGTAGCATACAAGTAGGAACGTAGTAGCTTTGACTTAAGAGAAGAAAAAAGTCGGTACATGTAGAGCCGATTTTTGTTGCATTCGCTTGTCGCTGACACTTTGCGTTGCATGTCTGCTTATGTCAGTAAACTTGCCATTGATGCTCATATGCTTTATATTATATAATATGTATACGTCTGTGTATGTAGCCATATAATTGCTACTAAAGTAGTATCCTGTCACAGACATGAACTTTGCCACTACATTGCACACAGTAAATGCCATCTTACAATAGCATTAGCTCAGCACTATTTGACAGCGTATATTTGAAGCATGACATAATACATACATATATAAACTGGAAGACCTTACGTATGCATGCCGTCGTGTGGGCAGATGAAAGTTGTACCCGGTATAGAAAGTTCAAGTTTCCCATTTAGTTTTTCGCTTGAAGATGCTTGAGTGGCACGTATACCTTTAGTTGAGGTTATGAAGGATGGAACAAAGTGCGGAGAGTTCCATAGTTACCTGCTAAGCTCGATTTCGAAATAATGTTATTAGATGTGATGGTGAGTTCCACAATACTATTACATCGAATCAAGTTAAATTTAAACGAGCTTTTCGTTTTGAAAAATCAACCGATAATCTTTTGGTAAAGAAACACAAAAAGTTTTAGTTATGGCCCTGCTTTTGGGCATGGATCACAAATCATATCAACTTTCCTTTTGAAAATTTTCTACAATAAATGCACAGTGATAAATATTTTTGACAAAGATTTTGTCTAAAGTCGTTTAAGGCTTAAGTACTTTTAAATAAATATACTAGTTTTCAAAATTATTGGATTACCTAAAACAATTTCTATTTTTTCCCGATCTACAAATATTATTAAGACTCGAACGTAAATATGATCCATAAAAGTATCCAACAGTTTTCGTCACAGCATAGAATGTGGCAATATCGTGTCTTGTTAAACTTTTGCTAGAGATAGCTGAATTTGAAAACCTAGATTTTATACCGGGTTAAAGACCTCCAAAAATACTCGTTTGTCATTGTGTATATCCGGGAATGTTGTACATGAGTCAGTTTACCTCAATCGTTTTCTCAGCATAATGACATGACAAAGGATGTGCCAACATGAAACATAAAAGCCAGTGTTGTGTAGACAGCAAATAAGGTAGCTTAATAATGGTATATTGCAAATTGCATTTGACTTAAGCACTAGTTACAGACTTTTAAGGGGGTATTCTGCTCTAGAAATAAAATTTTGGACAGTTTTTTGAATTTTATTTAAAAAAAAATATATATTTTTGCTATCCATTTTTTCATGGTGTTTTTATTGATGTCTTAAGAATACAGAAAAAAAAATTTACAAAAAAATATTAAAAATTAAAATAATTAGAGGGGGGGAGAGACAGGTGTAAAAAATGGCGCAACCTGGTGACATTGGTTCTGACTCTCCTGGTGGTCTGAAAACAAAAAATCAAAAGAAATTCTTAATCAGTAAGGATGCTGTTATAGTCCGGGAACACGAAAATTTTTTTGTTTGGAAAAATGGCGCCTGCCTGAAAATAAAAATCATTTTTTAAGCTTTTTTTGGAATTCCTGAATTTTTTTAAAATATTAAAAACAAAAATTTTGACACGATGCTGGTAGGAACGATAAAGGATTATACACCAAATTTCAAGTAAATCGGTTGTATAGAACTTGAGATAATGCCGGCACCGTGTGGAAAAAAGTAGTTTCGAGAAAAACGCGTTTAAAGTTTAGGAGAAAATTCTATTGAACACGGACGCCACCTCACAAAATCGGCTGTATCTCCGAAAATAAGTCGAATTTTGAAAAATCCTTCCAAGGTCATATTTTTGAAAGTCTAAACTTTAAATATATGAAAAAAAATCGAATTTTTCAAAATTTTAGAGTAGAATACCCCCTTAAATATTTCATATATATGTATATGTATTTGTGTAGGATGTGAGTAGGCATAATATGCAATTTTCTCTAACTATTTTAGATGTTACAATTTAACACATGCAATCTGTAATCAAGTAAATTGACAACCCCAGCAGGTGCATGATGTTGTCTCGTCTATTAATTGAATTTGAGGAATAAAATTTTAATTTTGATTTAAGTAATTCTCATAATGCTTAAACGCTGCATATTAACATTGACTTGGTGGTGTTCAAAATGCGTAAATATCTTGCTAAATTTGTAATAAAGATTCCCCGTGTAAATGATATTTGAAAAAAAAATGCATTTTGCTAAGTTGTTAGCACTGACCTTAATTACCACGACAAATAGGAGAGCGATCTGTCACCCGTCCGTTTACAGCAGCTACTTAAGTCGATACACCGCAATAGTGCGTGGCGTGCCTAACTAAATTTCGTGTAGGGAATCGTTGCAAATGAGTGATCAAAAGCTTTCAAAGACGATCGAGAGATCGTTGAAGACATGCCTTCTTTTGGGCGACCATTAACCTTTTCAACTGATGAAAATATTAAAAAAGTTAAAAATAAGAAGTTCTAAACGGATCAAGAAAATAT
The DNA here is from genome assembly GCA_037783105.1 of Bactrocera zonata. NCBI lineage: Eukaryota > Metazoa > Arthropoda > Insecta > Diptera > Tephritidae > Bactrocera > Bactrocera zonata. The sequence continues at coordinate 380,832 of JBAWJQ010002772.1, read as the reverse complement.
TAGTGAGATGGCAAGAGAGCTCAACATCTCTAACATGTTCATTCAAGTGATTTTGGTGGAAAATTTGGGTATGAAACGCGTTCTTGCTTGACTCGCCCCAATAAAGGTGAATCTTTTTCAAAAAGAGTACCGTAAACAGGACCAAATTCGTAGTTAGTGATCTCAACTTTAAGAGAGCAATTGAGCGTCTACTAGAAAAATTTGGATCCACAGGCATAGTACCGTGCCAGTGAGACAAAGGAGTGCCCATAGTCTCGAGAATATTGCTGACGCTAGCGCATAAATTGCGGAAGACCCAAATCAGTCTCTCACACGCACGTTCTCAATCGTTCGGCATTTCTATGATGTCGTTGTGGCGAATTTTGTGAAGAGATCTTGGCTTACATCCTGAATTGTTCTGAGCAACAACTTTGGTACTTTTGATACTAAAGAAATCTTTTGAAGTGTCTCTCCAATACTGGTCAAATCCTTGTTAAAAATAAAATTGTTGAAAGTTAACTCATTGTCTGACTGTATGCTTTAGTCGAAATTTTTTTCATTTATTCATTGCATATTGTTATAGTATTAATTTATAGATTTGTAACTGTAATATTTCTGTATAGATTACAATTTAGTTTGAAATTAGTTTTTATAAAAAAAGCTATATGATTTATCATATTTAGCCCTTACAATAAGGTTCTGAGACGCAAATACATTTGATATTAATTTCAAGCTTAATTAAATGTTTGCTTTAAAGCCATTTAATTGTAAAAAATTTAAAAAACTAACGCAATAATAACAATGTCCTTACGCCTTCAACACCTGAAATTAGCTGCCATTTGGCTTGTCAAAAAAATTTTAATCGCTTGTAACCTAAAGCAAAGAGAAAAGCGGTTGACATCACCTCAGCTGCCAAGCGGCGCTGCAATTTATGGCACACTTTTTCAGCCAAAATATCTTTTCATGGTTGCTGCCGACACTGATACGCAGTAGCACTGTGTGTGTTTGTGATGTTGCAAGATTAAGGGTGTAACGGTTTCTGTTGGTTTCTTGTGAAAAAAATGTTATGAAAATTTCAAAGTGATAGCAAACATGGTCAAAAAAATAACCGAAAACTAGCAGTGTGAATACATACATATACGACACATGGGTTCCCTTGCAGCACATTTTTTGGTTAGTTGGCTTGTCGAGCCGCCAACATGATTATACAACCTATCATTTTCTTTGTACGCTGTTTGGAACAAGAGTTAAAAAACTGTTTAATGCCTAAGGACAAAGACATAAGAAAAAATTTGCTCTATAGGAAGCACTTTCCCTCAAAAATATCTTTATAAAAACATACATATGTACATATTTCTGTCGTATAGAATGTCTACGTATTTATGCTCAAGGATACTGCATGGGTCCTAGAATGTCAGTGGATTGTTGCTGGTTTATAGCTAGTTGTACCACAAACTTCGTGAATAAGTTTGGGTCTTCTCACTGGAACAATATACAAAATTTCTTTACTTTTTGTACCAGTACTTCTTGTCTCTTTTCCAATATATATTTTTAAGTACAAGTTTTCTTCTAGAAATTTATTAGAATGCTATTTTTTAATACTAATAATACCATCGGCCTGCCCATCCCTACTGGCTATATTATATAATAGGCTTAATTTCTAAATGTGGTTGCAGTATCAAAACTTCTGCGTTGTCTCTAACCAAAAACCTGACGCTAATCAATCGAGTGATCACTGAAATTCATTCACTTAAAACGACAGAGTAGTTCAAATACAAAAATCCTCCAACAAAAAATTCTTTAAGATAAATTCTAAAAATAAAATACATTAATTTCATCCACGCCAAAATTAAACAAAATAAGCATTTGCAAATATTTAGTTTCCAATGGTCAACTATTTACAGTTGCATTTTCTATAACAGTAAAGATCTTTATCTTCATAGTGATCGGTCAGTTTAATTTGAATGGCATCTATATAATACATGTTACATTGAAAAGACCCTGCCTGCCACAATATTTTTTTTTGGCAAAATTCGTTTTTTTTTTTTATTCAACATAAGATCGCTGATTATACGACCTTTCCACATTTCGACCCTATTTTTATATTACAATTTTTCCTTTGGGCTTGACTTTCGACGATCTCTTTTAGATATCTAAAAATAGCAAATATAGATATAGAGAATGCGATAGATGCGGAAGCAATTCGAAGCACAATTCATGGATTTTTGCTATCATTTTCACTGACTAGTGACACGATGTATTTCTTTGATGAAGCAGACTTTCTTTTTCTTCAAATGCCGCCGTTTTTCGGTGATTTCGTTCTTCAAAGGGTCCAATTACGTTATATAATGTTTGCTGTTGATGGCTCTTCCTTTTTCAAGGTAATCAATAAAACTCAAACTCACAAAAACCTCAAACTTAAATACAGACGCCATTACCTTGCCAGCCGAGTGTTTCGTTTTTTCACGCTTTGGCTCTAGTTTATTGTGTGCAGTCCACGCGGATGACTGTCGATTGAGCTTTCGAGTGAAATTATGTAAGGATCGACACAAAAGCTCGGGCTTATTACGCTCCAAACACTCTCATCATCAACTTATCTCCTTTTTGGTCAAAAGTGAGCTCCCGCGTCACTCACTTTGCACAGAGCATTTTCATACTCAAATATTTCTGAACTATGTGATCTACACATTCGGTTGATATCTTTAGAGTACCTGCTATCTTAAATAACTTCACCTTACGTCCATCCAGATTGCTTTGTAAACTTTTTTTATGTTTTCGTCTATCAACACGCGAAATACCTCTCTATCCATTGTTTGACAATAACAAAAGTTACTTCTCTCAAAATTATATAATTCCGGAACTAATTACTCGAATTTTCTTTACAAGCACATGGTTCCGATGCTTTAGCGGCAATATGCTATAGTGAACGGATATCGGCGCTTCCGACATATGGCAGCTCTTTGGAAACAAAAGCGACTGTGCAAAAATTTAGATCGATATCACGTAAAACCTAGATAGAACGTAGATATTCAAAATCAAACTCAACTTTTATAGGGTCACCGAAGTGTCCTTCTGTCTGCTACAAAGTTCGTGGCAAAGTTAATATAGTCTGCTCAGGGTGGACAATATCTCCGCAGGCATAATAGCTCAGCTTAGATGAAGCCCTAGACTTAAGAGCAGACAGTTAAATGCAGAGATTGCGGTGAATGTTGAAACAACCCATACAATTTTAATATTTTCTGATTCTTTTGCATGGTACCAGTTTTCCGTGGTTTTCTTCAAACGATCCAATAATGTGTTGAATACTTTATCTTTCAAAATAGTAGATGGGCTTTATTTCGTGCGCTTTGCAATATATAGGTCTCAAAAATTCAAGCTAAGCCCTAGATTTTAAAATCGTCTTAAAAATAAGATCCAATATCTTCCAGTAATATCTTTGCAGTTTCGGGTGTATTGATCAATTGCATTTTTCAATCTTCCAAAATGGATAAGTAATCACATAGTAGCAGGTATTTTAGCCAAAAGAGAGTGGTTCACTAGTACATGAATTCGCTCAAGTATTCATAAACAAAATCTTACTCTGCATACATATAAAAGTATAAAGATATGAGCAAACTAAAAGCTTTTTTTACCTTTGACTGCTTTTGCTAAAAGCCAGCTATTATATTCTCATAATTGGACATAGATTGGCAGATATCAATATCGTATGTAAATAATATGCTTGTCAGTTTGCTGAAATGCGGCTATGCAGAAGTTCAAAGGCCAATTCCAGCTAACAATTACACAATTTATGCTCCTAAGATCTTTGACCAATGAAAAATTGGCCCAATTACCGCTATTTGCAATTGGAATGAAGAACTGAAGCAGCAGCAATCATAATGACAATGCAACAGGTCCAACAATACTAACAATAACAAAGCCTAGAAGACCAAATACTTACATAGAAATGTTGTCAGATTTGAATGATGACAGTATTTTTTCTATTTTCTCTTGCATCAATATTTCAAATGAGCATAAGCGGACAACAAAGCACTTCGTAGATGCAAATGCCTCTCGTTTTCCTATTCCCATTCGTCCTCATTACTGAAGCAATTTCGTTGACGTAGATAGTTGACTGGTCATGGTTGCTGGCCATTTGCTGATTTGCTTTAAGCCGGACGACGTAACCTCGTTTGCTTTGGCTAGCAAATAAGAAGGAACTGCAAAGTATCATTTCACATTATTACTTTTACTACTTTACTGAGCATTCCATTAGACGCTTGTAGCTGTAACAGACATACATACACATGCATATACGTGGTATTAGTTGGCATTTGCGGCGCTTGCCCGCCCACAATCTCATTACGTGCAACTTTCGCATTGTCGTCGTAAAGGTTTGGCATATTCATATCTATACGCTCTAAAATATAATATTTTTAGCATTGATATAATGACATCTGTATAATTATCAACGTGCGCATTACTATTGCCAGCATTGTTATCGGTGCCACCAACTTATTCACAATAATGATTTTTATGCTCTGTGACATTAAATGTCATTATGCTGCCAAGCGCTATTTTTGCGCTTCACGGCTCTCCGCCAAACTGACATTCCAATTATTCTTATCGCTGAATCGCCCACTCGCTGCGTTTTGAAACCGTGAACGTGCTGCCAGATCCGCTGCAATGGCAAGTCGCACTAATACTTAGACGCGCACCTTAGTATCTTTTGCTTCGTTGCACAATTTGTTAGCGTCAGTAGCTTTTCGCCATTATTCGCAGTTGTTCAGTGGTTTCGAATATGTCGTGAATTCGGTTTCTCAGCTTTACTCTTCTTTTATTCTTTTACTTCCATTACCTGCATATTTTTGGCGCCATTTTGACAGTTTTCTTTGCTATCTTTGTAGTTGACGGTCCGTATTATGAACGAACATATAGTTGACGTTTTGTTAGAGTTGCAGAAATGTGCTGCATATCGCACACCTTAATGTAGAAACAAAGACATTTTGTCCTTCTCTGCGTGCAACGTTTGGAACTGAGTCGAAATGGTTGAGAAATTTTGATAAAACTTCTACACACTTTTGTGGTTTTCATAAATTACGTGATGGATAATACTTAAGTCTAATACTGTTAAGAAATTGCTGATGGGTGTTGAAACAATCAGATTTACAAATACAAAATAATTTATTTATTTAAGCACTTAAATAAATGGCTTTAAGAGGTTGTGCAAATAATGAAGTAGTATGAGGCATCTACTTTGTAAGTCATATTTTTATCGAGTTTCCATCGGGCAAAACAACTCCACATCGAATTTAAATCGTTAATATATTCTAAATTAACTAGACATACTATCCCCCGCTTTTCACTTTGGGATGTTTTTCATCTCCACGACTACGGCAATAACCAAGCCATTTTGGCTTTATATATCAATGGCTTAGAGCTTATAAGGACGCCAATCTCGACTATCTTACTACGGATGTCGCCACTCACCGATTATTTCGGAGCAACATATTAGTAATCTAAGCCCATCAAATACACATAACACAACCGACTTGTCATGGATGTAGAAACGGTTACTATGAAACTAGAAACATAATTCGCCAAAGAATCGTAAAGAAATACAAGGAGCGTTACAAAGTAAACAGGACTTTTTGAATCCAGCGTCCCTGGTGGTTAGAATCTGCCATCCATATCGGTTGTCCAGTGAGAATTTCATGACATTTCATTGATTGGAAGTGAAGTTATTGCGTTTTAAGTGTCAGTATGTTTGTGTTATCGGCGCGAAAATGAGCTTCGAACAAAGAGCCAACATTAAATTTTGTTTTAAAATTGGTAAAACTTTTACCGAAGCGTTTCAATTGATGAAAAAAGTTTGTGGTGATGATTGCATTTCCCGTTACAGATTGCTCGAGTGGTTTCAATGTTTTCAAAGTGGTCGCGAGGACATTAATAACGATCAACATCAAAACGTGAATTCATTAAAAATCGGCCGAAATCATCATTGAAATTCATGAAAATGGAATAGAATATTCTTTTTTTCGGAAAACTGTATTTGCTCATGAAAGAAAAGCATTATGCAGTCACAACAAGCGCAACAAGCTTTTGGACCGTGAAAAAGCTGTATTGGAGCAGAGGGTGACTATTTTGAATAAAATAAATTGATTTTGCCGAAAAACCCGTTTGATCTTTTTTTTTTTTTTGAAAGACCTGTTTTCTTTGGAACAATCCTTGTACAATGTAAAATAAAATTGATTTTTGTTGTAGTTTTAGCCTAGAATACCTCTTACGATTGTAGAATTTCAGTGGTTACCTCCTAGCTTACGGGCTTATGAATTGCTATGAAATTCGTTAGAAACAGGTACAAAATCAAATTAATTTTTTCGCTAAACGTTTTCCTTTCGATAGGACCCCCGAATTATGGATAACACCCCATCTAATCGTTTAAGATTTTTAAGGGGTTACATGGGTTTACAGGTTTCAATAAATCGATTTTAGGTTATGTCGTATTAAATTCTAGAGTATTGTCGTAAATTTTCAATTTGACCCGAGTTTTTCCAAAGTTTTAAGAATTTCTTTTCTAATAATGTATGTTTGTAACAATAAAATATTATAATAAATAATAAAATATTTAATGTTTTATACATATAAGAAAAAAATTATGAAAAATGCTGGTTTTGTGATAATTTTTTTTTTTTGTAACACATTCCAGGTAACTTCGCAGGTCTTTACGCTGACATGTTGGAAGTTCTGATTGACTCTATCTACACATTCGTGGAACAGTATGAAGTAGAAAATACCGTAATGTTGACAAACGAGACACCATTAATTTTACTAAAATTGGATGTCATTGGCGAGAGAACACAATCGTGAAAGAGATTTGGAAAAGCTTTCCACACATGCGCTCACAAGGTTTCATTACACATTGGGTTGAAGAACGCGTAAAACCCACTTTCCGGCTATGACAGATAAGAATCACCGTTTGATGTATCGTTATCCCATGTCCGGAACCACTAACTATTCACTCTCGCTTATATGCCGCACGCTGGTTGCCGACAAATATTACACGTAATTAAAGAGCATATGGAGAAGCTGCGCTTCATTATTCATTACAAATGTACAACTCTATATTTAGTTGTATTTAATACTTTTTTCTTAAATTAAAAATAAAAAAAATTGAAGGTAAAAAAAGATAAAGAAAACAGCCGAAAGACACTCAAGAATTTATAAACATAAAAAAAAAATTAACTCTTACTCTAGAAATCATGTATTTTTTAGAAAATTCCAACATTTGGATATTAGTCAAATAAAGATTATTAAATATAAAATATATAATTTTATTTCTTTTACTTTATTTACGTAGAATCATCATTTTCTTCATTTCTTCTAATTTAGCAAAATTCTTCTCAAATCCCTTTAATTTGATAATAAAATCATCAAAATCGGTTAAGGTTTTCCGAAACTATTAAAAAAGTGCATTTTTCTTCGTTTCTTCCAAATTTCCAAAACTCGACTTCAATCCCGTCAATTTGACACCAAAATCATTAAAATCGGCTAAGATTTACCAAATTTTGGAAAAATCGTAGTTTTCTTCATTTTTCCAAAACTTCTCTCAAATCCCTTTAGTTTGACGCCAAAATCATTAAAATCGGCTAAGATTTGCCGAAATTACGAAAAAATTACAATCTGGTCACCCACAGCCACACGGCGGGCGCAAGCAAAAAATTTCATTTCCCAAATCGCCAATTTGCACCAGGCACCCAGAAGCGCCCAGTAGGTAGCTGCCGTAAAAAAATAATTTTTCCTGTAGCCTACCTCAAAGGCGCAGTATGAACTGCGCTACCGGCACATGCAGGACAACCGGAACTGAAGGCTGATGCCACGTTTACATGAATAACTTCCATAATTCAGCACCGATTTTGATCATCCAGGCACCAAATGAAAGGGCAAGCGTGCAGCTACACGATAAAATTCTAAGAAATTATAACAAACTACAAATATAAGATAATTTTTGATGCAAATGTGTCGAAGCAACTGTATGATAAAAAATGAAAATTTCATATTAATAAAGTAAGATGGAAGGATCTTCGCATCATCAATCACAAGAGTTACGCTTAATAAGTATTTTCTGTTAACAGCAACATTTCAACTTTAAAACATCCTTAATTAATGCATGTTTTTGAATAGCTTCTTTCTAGCTGAACGTAAGAGATGAAAGTAAGTGCTTACACTAATGTGTTCTAGAAGCAATCACCTTTCATTTGCCATAAAAATCATTGAAATCGGCAGGGTTTTACCAAAGTTCTTAACGTGCACGCAGCTACAGGAAATGGTGGATAATGCAGTACCAATGCATAATGATCGCATATTCGCTATATATCTTTGCTAAAACTGACCCGCTTTCAATGATTTTGGTGGCAACTGAAAGGTGATTGCTTCTAAAACACATTAGTGTATGCACTTACTTTCATCTGCTACGAAAGCATGGCAATTCAGGTAGAAAGAAGCTATTCAAAAACACATATTAACTATGAATGAATTGAAGTTGAAATGTTGTTCTTAACAGAATATACTTACGAAGTGTAATTCTAGTGATTTATAATGCGAAAATCGTTTCATCTTCCTTTATAAATACGAAATTTTTATTTTTTTATCGTACGGTTGTTTCGACATATTTGCATCAAAAAATATCTTATATTTGTAGTTTGTTATAATTTCTTAGTATTTTATCGTGTAGCTGCACGCTTGCCCTTTCATTTGGTGCCTGGATGATCAAAATCGGTGCTGAATTATGGAAGTTATTCATGTAAACGTGGCATCAGCCTTCAGTTCCGGTTGTCCTGCATGTGCCGGTAGCGCAGTTCATACTGCGCCTTTGAGGTAGGCTACAGGAAAAAATATTTTTTTGCGGCGGATACCTACTGGGCGCTTCTGGGTGCCTGATGCAAATTGGCGATTTGGGAAATGAAATTTTTTGCTTGCGCCGCCGTGTGGGTGTGGGTGACCAGATTGAAATTTCTTCGTAAACTCGGCAAATCTTAGCCGATTTTAATGATTTTGGTGTCAAACTAAAGGGATTTGAGAGAAGTTTTGGAAAAATTAAAACAATTGCAATTTTTTCATAATTTCGGCAATTCTTAACCGATTTTGACGATTCTGATCTCAAATTGGCGAGATTGAAGAGAAGCTTTGGAAAAAATGGCGAAAATAGAGATTCTTCATAATTTCGGCAATTCTTAACTGATTTTATTGATTTTGGTGTCAAATTAAAGGGATTTGAGAGAAGTTTTGGAAAAGTAAAAAAAAAAATGCGATTTTTCCACAGTTTGGTAAATCTTAACCGATTTCGATGATTTTGGTATCAAATCAAAGGGATTTGAGAGGAGTTTTGGTAAATTAGATGAAATGAAGAAAATGATGATTCTACGTAAATAAAATAAAAGAAATAAAATTATATATTTTTTATTTAATGATCTTTATTTGACTAATATCCAAATATTGGAATGTTTAGTATATTCTTGAGTGGCTTTTTTTATCTTTTATTTTTTTATATTTTATTTAAGGAAAAAGTATTAAATACAACGAAATATAGAGTTGTACATTTGCAATGAATAATGAAGGGCAGCTTCTCCATATGTGCTTTGATTGCGTGTAATATTTGTCGGCAACCAGCGTGCGGCATATAAGCGAGTGTGAACAGTTAGTGGTTGCGGGCATGGGATGACGATACGTCAAACGGTGATTCTTATCTGTCAAAGCCGGAAAGGGAGTTTTACGCGTGCGCCAACCCAATGTATAATGAAACCTTGTGAGCGCATGTGTGGAAAGCTTTTTCAAATCACTTTCGCGATTGTGTTCCCTCGCCAGTGACATCCCATTTTAGTAAAATTAATGGTGCTCTCATTTGTCAACATTACGGTATTCTCTACTTCATACTGTTCCACGAATGTGTAGATAGAGTCAATCAGAACCTCCAACATGTCAGCGTCAAGGCCTGTCAAGTTACCTGGAATATGTTATGAAAAAATTATCACAAAAACAGCATTTTTTCAAAAAAACCTTATCATATAAAACAATAAATATTTTATTAGAATGTTTTATTGTTACAAATATATATTATTAACAAAGAAATTCTTAAAATTTTTGGAAAACATTACTCGAATAGGATTGAAAATTTAGGACAATGTTCCAGAAATTGATAAGACATAAACTAAAATCGATTTATTGCAACCTGTCAACCCATGTAACCCCTTAAAAAATCTTGAACGACTAGAAGGTGATATCGATAATTTGGGAGCCCTATCGAAAGGCAAATGTTTAGGGAAAAAATTAATTTAATTTTGTACCTGTTTCTTACGAATTTCACAGCAATTCATAAATAAGCCCGTAAAGTATGGAATCTCGGCTACTAGTACTGCTAGGATGTAACCACTGCCATTTTACAATCTAAAACTAAAACAAAAATCAATTTTTTTACATTGTACAAGGATTGTTCCAGGACTTTTCAAAAAAAAAAAAAACAGAATAAAAGGTTTTTTCGGCAAACTCATTCCTTCTGCTTCAATACAGCATTTTGCGCGGTCCAAATGCATGTCGAACGAGTGTTTTAGATCGTTGGCCGGTATGGTGAATACGGGGAGTGATTATTGGTAAAATGTGATTTTTGGTCAAATAATCGGTCACAAGCGTCGATCGATGAGAGCAAGTTTTGGTCGTCAGTCAATTTTGTGCGGAATAAACCATGCACACAGCTTTCGCAAGCCCAAAAGTTCTGTCAAAATGCTATAAATCGATGTTTTGGAGACATTTTCATGAATTTCAATGATACATATATAAATTATAATAAATTAAAAATTATGGTAAGTTTGGGACAAAATTTTAGCAAATATTGTAGATATCCTAAAAATGCTGTAATATGAAGCTTTAATAAAATTTAATTTTTATAGAATTACCAAATAATAATAATCAAATTATTATAAAAATTTTTTGATAATGTAAAATAAGTTTAAAAAAACTTTATTAAAAATATTTATATTATAATAAATAAAATCTTCAGTAATTTCAATAAAAAGCGTTCAATACTTTTAACATGTTCACTAAATTCTAGGGTTGCTGTCGGAATTAAGAACAAAACAATACGACAATTTATAAAAACAATTAAATTTTCAGAGTTTTAAATAAATAATATTTGATATTTTCATAGTTTTTATGTTATTTTGATTTTCCGTTAAATTCTATTGAAAATATCGCGAAATTGTATCTATCCTAAGATCAGTAAATGTTATAAGATATCTAAAACTATCTGAACCCATATAACCCAACCTAGTACTGTAAGCATATATGTACATCCCGTACTGATACTATCTTTCTCTTACAATAGTTATACAAATGCATATCCATATACCGCATACTCGTTTTGAGATTTCAATTGGTTTTATTCAAATAATGCTCTTGTGAACCTCAATTTAAGAATAAGATCAAGAGTTGGGCTTATGTACTTTCGTTTATACTAAACAGATATCGGAGAATCACTATCTTTGCGATATGAGAAAGCTATTACGGCAACCACAGTTGTCGGGACAAGTCTGGCCTTATGACATGTGCCTCGTACAAAATTTGTTCTTCGAAAGGTCATGTCTATATAATATGCTTTTGCCGAAATTTTTGAATACGTCTAACGCTTGATATTAAAATAATTTAAAACAAATGCTATTTATTTATTTTTTAAAGCAGTATTAATGATTTCCACAATTAATCCCCTAAAAATGTGATGTCGTATGCGCTACAATTTGAAGTTCACTACAGAAAGGAAAAAAATCCACTTATAAAACCTATCAAGTGCACTTAAGCCGTGATTATTTTAACGCATAACACCGTAATTGCAAAAAAAAACTAATTAAGTACATTTTCACTTGAAATGGTCATTAATGTAAAAATAATTCACACAATTTTTAACTGTTGCGTCAACTGAATTGCTTACGCTTTGTATTAACGGTATATGTGCGTGGCATGAATATTATAATTAAATGCGAAAATACGCTTTATTAACAACCAGATTTCAAAAGAGCGTTAATTGCGATCTATTCAACGTGTATAATGCGCAAGCATGAATATAAATGAGAGCGCGCCTACATGTATGCTTATGTAAATGCATTTATTTAATCACACGCTGAATAACTTTGGAATGATCTTTTCTGCATGCATGAGTGTGTGTGTGTACATATACTTAACCGTAAGTACTCATTATTAGCGACAATCTACACGCCAATATAATGATGTAATTAAAAATTTTAAGCGCAGCGAAAAGGCTGTTATTGCTGCTGGTAATGGCGCCTAACAGTATGCAATTAAAATTCATGTATATGCAACCCGTGGATAATGCAACCGCAGGGACAGTGTGGCAATGACTTGGCATATCATTGACAGTGTTTTCAACTACAGTTGTTACTATCAGTTGCGTACTAAAAAGTTTCTCACTGCAAAATACTCGTAACTGTAGTTGCAATACGACAGCGTGTTTATGTCTGCGTGTGTATTTGTGTGTGCAGTTGCCAGAGTCAGCTGCTGGAAATTGCCGCCTGCAATGTTCAATTTGCTCCAACAATTGCCTGACCGCAAATGGAAAATGAGGCACTGCAAATATACGAGAGAGATAGCAAGAAACAGTGGGAGAAAATGAAAGAATTGACACAAAAAAAGACAATGTCGAAAGCAAAGCAGCAAATTGCAGTAGTGGCAACATGAGTTGCCATCCATGCAGTCAAAAGCTGTCGAAACTGTGCCGTCTACACAAGAAACCGCAAGAACAGTAGGCGCATACAAACACACATACTCACATTGACTCACACCAACGCTCACTACGCATAAATCGTGTAAACAATTTCGTCGGCAAATTCAAAGCTTCCTTGTATGTATGTGTGCTATTGTAGTTCAGCTGCTGTAGCAGTGGGTTCTTGAAGTTGCTCTGTTGCAGTTGCAAAAGCGTTGCACCAACACCCGTTGCCAGCATCAGGAACCGCCACTTGCCGCTCCCATAGCTATGTGGCATTTGCCGCCTCAGCTGGATGCATTTGCTGCGCTTGTGGTTCTTGCAGTGAATAAATTTTGTGACTTGCAAGTCTTGCAAATATTCTATGCGCGGGCATCCAAGTACATATCTATGTGCTTTTCTCGACTTGCTCGCGTTTGTGTGCGTCTGGCGGTGTGGCATGGCTCGGGCTTAAACGCATTTACAAAGTTTATTTGTCGGTTTTTGCTACAGTGGCATCTATGCACTCCCTACTTTGTGAAAACTTGTAAAAAAGCAAAGTATAATTTGCACAATTTATGTGTGCCTTTGTTCATGCCCTGCAGGGAAAGATCACATTTTTTTCTTAAATTTTTCTTTCAAAGACCTGATTTGAATTGAAATATTTGCAAACCCCTTGAATATTACAGAGCGCTATTTCCGGCTGATCTGTTAGCTTGTATACCCTTGCAACATGTTCCTAAGCTTATAATAGTTTTGTTCATCTAACGGTTGTATGCATCAGCTAAAACTAATCAAGATATATATTACCTTGTATATATAAATGATCAAAATAAGGAGAAGAGTTGAAATCAGGATGACTGTGCGCACGTTCGTTCGTCCGTGCAAGCTGTAACTTGAAGAAAAATTGAGATATCTTGATGAAATGGATTGCTGCCACGCCCGAGAAATGCCATTAAACGAAAACCTCTAAAGTTCCAGACCTAGTTATTAAATTAAGATTTCATTTAAATTTAGTATGTGGCATTCCTCTGACATATTTCTATTACAGTGTGAAAATGAGAGCAATCGGACTCAGCCACTCCTACTTCCCATATAACAGAATTTTAAATTCCATCTTACTTTATCCTTTCGAGTGTACAATTCAATAGGCAATTAATACGACGGGATAAAACTTGACATTAATAATGCCTTTATAGTATGCCACCAGATGGCTAAAAATTGCCCAAATCCAACAAAAACTACCGAATATTTGAATCGCAGTACCTACAGTTGACTTTTACCGATAATATCAGGCACTAAATGAGATATATAATTGAAATTCAGAGATAATCCTTTCCTGATAGAAGTGTTTTTGTGCCCTCAAATGTATTGAATCGGGTAAATTCCTTTCTTATATACTTAATATGCATAAAGACTTTTGAATTTCCGGGTAACTTATATATGAGTTATCTAAACAAAATTTGTGCTTAGAATGAATAAAATCGGTTGCAAACTCGCCCTAGACACCATATGACAAACATGCTTTATGAACTTGGAGGTACTTCCCTGGCTTTAATCCTTGCAAGTTGCAAGATTATAAAATTATAAAAGATTATAAAATGTTATACCCGAACTTTGCTCTTCCTTGCTTGTTATCATTAGTGTCTGGAACTAGTATTTATAATTTTGTATAATTGATTTGATTGGAGCTTTATGATATCGCTATTTTATTGTGAAGTAGTCTGTTGCTAAAAATGACGCACATGCATTTTTTCGCCCTAATATGACCCCGAACTCAACCAGAAAACCGAAACCAAAATTGTAAAACTGCATCTTGCTTCCATTTTTGTATGCGTTAGCCCAAACAATTTCAGTTATAGTCTTCTTAGTAATCATTGAAGCGTAAGCCCAAAAATATACGGATGGTTGTGGGATCATTTTCCATTTATTCGAGTGGTTATATCTAATATTCCGATAAATGATGAGTACCCAAATTCAGCAACAAAAGTTGATCTTATTAGAGATCTGGTTTTCTTCGAGAACTATTGTATCTAAAACTAATTTAAGAGTTGCAAAGTTGTAAAGATCTGAAATCTCATTACTCTAATCTGGTTACGTTTGTTTCGAAATTCTTACTACATGAAAGATGTGCTCAAAATATTTTGACACAGCTTCGATCTCGATGCCCAATTGATCAAATGACTCAGATAAATATTATTTATTGGCTGTTTTACAAAGTTTTATGAAAATAATATAAATCTCAAAACATCTATCGAAAATCAAGTCGGCTAACTGTTGCATTTGCGGGAGTCATGGACAACTTTAACCGGGCAGCAACCATTCGGATTACGGATTAGACTCAGCTGTATAATGATGTGTCCATATCTGCTCAATTATCCCAAATGTGTAACCACACTATCCAATGAAAGTGGAACACATTTGTTTGCATGAGCAAAACCGGCAACCCGAAACGCTTTTTAAAATTTGGTGTATAATATGGCAAACGCAATGTTTTGAGATGCCAATGATGTTGACTAAATCATTGCACGATTGCCGACAATATTTCAAGAATTTTCGTAAATTTTTTTAAGATTATTTTAAAGGCATGATAACGACAGTGCAGCAAATCTGAGACAGAATTACCGCAAAACTCATCAAACCATTGCTTTGGAGAACTATAAACTTCAAAATCATAGATGGTTTAAGCTGATCGAAACTTGATAATTCCAAACTGAATTTCTCATCTTTGCCGATATAAATATATAGTATTTTACTACAGATATTCCCTACAGGCCACACAAAAACTTATGTACCTACGTACTTGTAAGCACATGCCCTCCAAATAAGTTAAGCAAAAAGCGCTAAAGAACCGCGGAATTTAGAAAACTTTTATTCTCTGCAAGTAAACGTCAACGCGGCAAAGAACTGTATTAATTTGCCGTAATTTTGTGCGGTTTCTTCTCCTTTTTGGGCTAAACCAAAGTGGCGTACTTGTACTATATGTATGTTGGTCATATATGTATTATGGCAATATTAAGTTGTTGCACTTGTAGTAGTTTACTGGAATTTCCTCTGTCTAATACCCAAAAAGATTGAGTGCAGCTTTGTTTGCTGGCAGACTTCGCTTGCTTCTGTAACTTTCTTACACATTTTTGGCGCAGTGCTTTGTGGCAAAATAATTGATTTTGAAGAGGAAAAGTTTGTCCTACTTCGCAAGCAGTTTATTTATTGTTATTTTACTGTTTTTGAAGAAAAATGCTTCTCCTTCAAATTCAATAAATAAATTTTTATTGCTACTACATATTTTGCAGCTAAAATATAGAAATTCTTTTCTTTGTAAATGAAATACTGTAAATTATCAAAAAGAAATTTAAAACGACTATTCTCTTACTTAAATATTTTATTTTGAGTGTAGCTCTTGAACTCAATTTTATTAAGTTAAAGTGGTATAAATTTTCGTATAGCATAATTTTCATTGAATAGCAAGTTATATACAGAGCTCATGTTTTCTTCGTACTCTTTAAAGGGGCTCTATTCGCCGAATTGATGAAAATTGAATTGCATTGCATTCTTTACATAATGTTCAAGTGCTAATAACACAAAAAACCACTCGAAGAAATTAAAATATTGCTGTTGTTTAGGCAAGTGTTGCTGAAGACCGCAATTTTTCGATTCAAAGTCTTTCTCAAGTATTGAGACGGCCTCAAACTACAACCTAAAAGATTTTAAAAATAATTTCCGCTTGCATCCACTTAAAATTATTCTCAGTTAGGAACTGAAGCCATTGGACCATCGTGAAAGTCGTGAATTTGCTGGCTTTGCTTGGACCAACTTGAAGCGTTAACAAAATCGTTAATTTTGTTAAGAAAATTATCTTCTCCGATTAGACTCACAAGTAAACAAAACTGTCGGTTCTGGTAAGCAGAACATCCACAAGTTATTTATGAACTACCATTATATTAACCTAAATTGACAATTTGGTGTGGTTTTTGTACCGGTGGATTCATCGCACTGCAGTTTTTTGAAAAGAAGCTGGTGAGACCGTTACTGTCTATTGAGAATGGTATAAATCGAAAGAAGTTTATCTTGACAACATCTGGTTCCAACAAAATGGGGCTACGTGTCACATAGAATGTGCAACAATTGAATTGCTGTGATAAAGTTTAGAGTTTCGATTATTCCACAAAATTATGATGCTGAAGAAAATGTGATTTAATACTATTAGACAACGTTTTTGTTCTTTAGCAATAAGCCAGACTCTCTTCAAGATTTAAGGTAGTAGTCTGGTAACTTGGATTCAAAAAATCGAGTATTTTTTTCTGCTTAATTTGAAAGTACAATGTCTTGAGAATATACTGTGAAAATTTCAGGCAAAAATTCGAAACATTTCGGGAGTTATAACGAGTTTCCTAGAGCGCCTTGAAGTCCAACTTTTAAGGTCTACCGAACTTTAAACGCGTTTTTCTCAAAATATTGATTTTCTGGTCGACCCGGGTCGTAACTTTTTTTTTCTATTGAACCGATTGATTTAAAATTTTTTACAGGCTGTTCCACACATTTATAGTTCTCGTCGGTATTAACGAGAATTTTTTTCACCCCTAAATTTTTTTTACAACCTTTCTTTGCTAAAATAAAAGGACATTTTTTCAAAGTCCGCCACTTTGTTATTTACCCTTGAAATTTAACTTCAGTAGTTCCGACCAGAATGACATGTCTATAGATTAAGAATAATCAAGAATATTTGATAATATCAAGAGCCAAAATCACCCGGACCACCCACATACATTTTTTGAGGTTCCAACTTCGAGTGACAATACTAATAGTACAAAAATAAAGTATTAAATTGTTTCAAATACATTTTTTTTTATATTTTCAATATGTAAATAAAAACACTCTAAATATTCAAGACAATTCATTTTTATTTTCCTGTAAAAAAAACCACACTTCAAAGAAGTCATGAAAATAGGCATAAATTACCAGACTACTAACTTAAAAGTCAATATTGAACATGCTATTCAAGACATTTGTTGAAAAACTCATTATATTCTTCAGATATTCTTAAACCTGCGGGCTTTGAAACCAACGTCAAAATGATCGAATGTTTAATAAAAGTCTTTTCTCTAAACACATTGTGGATTCGTACGTATTTTACTGCGTATAACTTTGTTTTGTGTTACTTATTATCATCATCTTACATACTATAAAGTCACAACTTTTAAATAAAACCAGCTAAAATCTTGCACTGAAACCACTGCTAGTTGACAAAGTCAGTTTCTTGTCGCTACTTTTAATTTTTCCATAGAGTGTGAAATTTTATATTCTATGAGAAAAACCTTTTACTCATTACGTTTTCTTAAGATAGCTCAGATAATTGACATGATGAAATCATCTCAGTATGATTTTTTTTTTTTATCCCTTTACTAAGCCTAAAAAACAGACATTTACACATTTTTATTATAATAAGGCATAGATGGCACCACAATTGAAAGGAAATGAGACTATATTATTCTTAACCGTTAGGTAGAAAAAAAAAAAATATTCTTAACCCAGAAAAAAAAAATGATTTTGAAAAAAGTGGCGATTTATTTTTAACACTATCTTTCCGTAGTTCGATATACTTAACCCAGCGATTCTCCAACACATTCAATACGTTAGGAAACACGATTCCTGGAGTTCTTCAAAGTGGAAATTCTTGCCAATGATAATTTCTTCATTGGAAAATGTATGCTCTCACGGTGTATGCTTAGTTGTTCACAAAATGAATGCTTTGGATTGCCTTAGGATAGCGTAACTCAGTGTTGTGAAGTTGTCTCACACCAATATTTCGTACAGAATATGAACTACATAGCCTTGAAATTAGCTAATAGCTAATAGCTATGTAATGAACCTTCAACCCGCGTCTCTTAATACAAAATCCTAGTCTTTCGCGGCACTGTTCTTCGTGGATCACTTAATAGTTTTATATTAAAAATATAGTGTAAGCATTCAACTTGCACTATTCGAAGAAATTCCAATCTAATTTGTTACCTTATTAACTTCTTCTATTGTTTTTTAGCCATAACTCACTTAGGTTGGTTAATACATTATGATTTTCAGAAATTTTTATCTTAATTCACCTAATATCCTCAAAATATCACACATTTTCATTACTTTTCAAAGTAAGATAGAAAGTCTGAATTGGCTGATATCACTAACACGTGTATTGGGGATAGAAGAAGGTCTGGATTGCATTAATTTTAGGCAATATTCAAGTAATTACGATAAATTGTCTATTTCAAAGTAATCCCCCCAGATGTAATAAACTGATGCCAACGATTTTTCCAATTTAAGAAACACTTTTCAAAAGCACTTTTTGCGATCGACGGAATTCGCACGATCAAGCATGACCGAAGAACCTGTTTAGAATACTCTTTTTGAAAAAAAATCAACTTTATCGAGACGAGTTGAGCGTTTCATACATAAAACATACACCAAAATCATTCGAACGGACTCGCGAGAGATATCGAACTCACTTGCCATTCCTCCAACACTTGCCTGACGATTTTCAAGTACCATATCCTTAAATGGTTTATTATTTTCATCAGTTGAAGAGGTCGAAGGTCGTTCAGAAGGTCGTCTGGAAGGTCGTCTTCAACGATCTCTCGACCATTTTGGAAGGATTTGTACAACTCATAGACTTGCGTTTTTATATAACTGAATCACCGTAAGCCTTTTCCAACATTCGCACCGATTCCGCATACGAAATTTGGTTAGAAATACAAAAGTTGAGAAAAATTCTTTTTCATCCATTGAAAAAATCGCAACGCACTTCTGAGGTCTACCGACTTAATCAGTTGCCAAATTAGCAATTTAATTACAATTTCCGGGTGCTTTTATGTCACAAAGTATACGCAATAAATTGGAAATAATTTTGTGGGCATTAAATTTAATTTTAATTTAATTTATATTAACTTAAATTTAATTGTTATGAAATTCAAAAAAAAAAAAAAACTTAAGGTAATCAACCTTTATCCGTTAATATATTTGAAGGGTTCGGTTTTATGGAAAAGTCGTCAGAAACCATTTTCTAGAGCACTCAATTTTCTACAACATTTATTAAACGAGTTAGTTTTAGGTAGTTGGAAGTGATTTGATTTATTTTCTGATGATAAGGTAAAATATCAAACTGTAAGGCGGTTGACCTTTCTGTTACAAATAAGAGCTCATGTGTGAGGAGACTTTTTAAAAAGTGTTTAGGAACCGATGTATTTTTCGAAGTATTTAGCAAAAAATGCTAGTGTACATATTTAATTGCAATGAAACCGTTTATAAAAATTTAACATCCAACTGTTTGAAGCATCCCCGATTATAAAAATATTTTTTTAGCAAATTATTGCTGTAATAACAAGTGCCACAGCATATTTATTACCAACATCATTTAAAATATAAAAGATATAAATTTTTTTAAAAAAAAAAGCGCATTCAACTCACCTGCATACAGCAGCAACGCCAACAGTATCTGAACCCAATGTGTCATGTTGTTATTGTTTCTTGATGGATTTGCGTTCAAGCGATGATTTTGTCGTCGATGTTGCAATAACAAATTGTTAAATGGCTGACAATTCACTCGGCCGTTTGTTTATATTTAATTATGTCCTGTGTTATTACTATGAATTATTGTACGTTTTATCGATATGTTGTGTTTGTTACGAAAGTAAAAAGTTGCTAAAGGACTACAGCACGCTTTGTTGTTGTTAGTATTGTTCTCTGCATCGGTAAGTTGCGTGTATAAAAACCTAATTAATGCAGCGAGTTAAATACACAAAGTGAGTGCAAATTCAATTAAGTGCTGTACTTAATTTTTGCGCAAATTTAACGATAACGCTCACAAGTATTATATGGAGGTATGTGAAAACATTACAAAAGCAGACATTTAAATTCGCTCAAAATTCATAAATGCACTTTCCGCGTTCGTACTATCAAATGGCATATGAAGCCCATAAAGTAAAACTAAGTGCGAAAAAATACTCTTTAAAAACGCCACGAATTTCCGGCGTACTTCCCTACACATGCATGTGAGCATTAATAAATACCGTTAGTAATCATTTTAACCGTTAAAAGCGACATTGAGCAGCCAGCCGTGGCAGCAGTTGGAATCACGCGGCGTTCTAATTTGCGACGTGCTGATTATAATTGCGACTGCTGTTATTGCTATTGTTATTATTATGACTGGAAATATTGGTAGCTTGTAGCTTATATAAAATAAAGTTTAGTTTTGTTGTTGCATTTATAATTTTTAACGCGTTAATAAAAAAGTTGGCCGGCACTACGGCGAAAATTTTATTTTTAAATTAATATCATCCTTTCACCGCTTGTTAAAGCAAGAAAAAGTAAGAAAAAGCAACTAAATGAAATCACAACAAAATCACGGTCGCTTCCGTTTCCGCCTTTCACTTACACTTCCGACGAATTTCACTCAAAAAACGTTGCCGCGTGTCTGCTATTGGCTTGTGTTGCTAATTTTTGTTCACTTTTTCTTACAGAATACCGTTATTTTGCGGAAAAAAGCATGCTTGCATTATTTATCAATCTTTCAGCACAAAAACGGGAACGTGGCTGCTACATGGATGCCAGTGCCGTTGTTGTTCTTGTAAATTTACTTCCGTTGTATTCTGTTTTGTTTTTGTTTCTGTTCGACCTTTAGGCTTTTACATTATTTTGGTTGTATTTTAAAATTACCCGTCGGCTGTTGCCTGTTTTACGCCTCCAGCTTGGCGCGCAGCTGGAATCACGCGCCTTTTTAATTGGTTTCACTTTACAGTATTATTATGGCACGTGATGTCGTTTCTCTTATCCCTTAACGGTTATCCTTTTGTTGCCGTCGATTTGCGTTGAATCGCTGCGCGCGTCGGCTCACATGTCAACGGCGCTCAGCCCGTCAGCGTCAACTACGACTTGAGCTTGTTGTGCACTGTTCATCGCATTTTCATTTAATGCTGACACACACACACTCATTTTCGATGTCTTGAACTCGTCTCTTTCACTTCCTTTTCATTAAGTTGGCATCGTTATTGCTTTAGTAATATTTGTAGTTGTTAATGTTGTTGTTATTGCGCTTGTTGATAGGTGTTCTTGAGTGGCAATTATTTGGAATTGTACGGCTGGTATTTATTTTGCGCGCCCACCTTTTGCCATCTGCAAGTGGAGAGAAGAAAATGGTGGGTAAAAATGCAAATATCTTATTAATGCTGTATGTAAAATGAGTGTCGTGCTATTGAATGACACAAAAAATTCTGGATTGAAGTACGAAATTGTCAACGTGTCGGTGCAAGGTAATTGGAGGCAGCGAGTATATTAGTTTTCTGAAGTATTTGAAGTATTTAATCGCTGACGGAGTGTAAGAATGTGAGAGAGTGAAAGTATTTCTCAATGCGCTCTAACAAGTAGGTAGAAGTAGGTTTTTGCTGAATTTAATAAGGTCTTTCAATATTTAATTAAACAATTTGAAAATTTATAATTAACATGAGTTAGACTCGCTCTTGTCAATGACATAGCTAAGCGGGAGGTAATTAAATAGAATAAAAGATTTTTTTCAAAGACAGCCATTGAGTCGCACACAATAGTAGGACTTATGTAAACGCAATGAACTTAAATTTAACCCGTTAATCTACTCGAAATTTTGCAACACTGCAAAAATTTGTTAGAAATGTATTTCACCGACGGCCAATCGTGCTCTTTATCCTTTGATTTTAAATGTTAAAATATAGAAGTTAAGCGATATAGTACTTGAGCTATAATGAGATTTTTAAGAGTTGCCCACTCTCTCTGGTTGTTTTCTTTCTTAAACTTTTCTTTTACCTAACTGCTCGGCATTCCGACAAGTAGAGATCATACCACTGACATCTTAACGTCCATCTTTCCAGCTAATCCCCATACCACAAAAATCCCTAATGTCCAAGTACATAGGGTATTCTGTAATTATATGCACCTTTTCGTCTACTTTCGCCTCACAAAATCAACCCGACTTATCAGACAGGTCCTTATGATGCAAAAACGCATTCAAAGGTTCATGCCCCGTAAGCAGAAAACCCAGACTGAGGCAAAATATGGAGTCGGGGTTACCCTCAACAAAACCTACCTCCCGAATGTACTCAAACGTCACTCGGCCGTTAGGACATTCTTTCACTCATGGTCAGCTCCAGATATTTGACTTGGGCACATACCTGATCCTGACTCAGTTCACCCGGACAATCGGTGGACGAACTGGCGATAATCTGGCCTGAAGCAGCATTGCCACCGTTTTCTCCATGGATATGTCTACACCTAAAATCCAAGTATTTGCAATCTCTAAAAGATGTCTTCCCGTCCGGTCTAGCTCAGACCGTGAGCGACCTTCGAACAGAAGAAGAAGGTCGTCTGCCACAGACAAGACCACTGATAAGTGGAACCTTGCGGGCAGCCACGAACTGCTCCAATCCCTACACTCCCAGTCATCCCGATTAGAGAGCCCTTTCTGTACGAAAAGTAGATCCGCCAAAGAGTAATTACCGGACAGCAAAGCTACTCCAGTTGTGTAAGGACGGACAGTCAGACCCACACGGCTAATCCGACTCAGCTCGTCGCATGGTAGGCTTAAAAGACCTTGTTCATGATGGAAAAACATTAAATTCACCAGTTGAGTTCGGTATAAGAAAGAATACCAGCTACACTTTATAGTAGTTTAATAGTAGTAGTTTTTTCGTCATTATCTTCGTAATCTTAATTGCCATACTCCAATAGAAAACTCAAACCAGATAAAAATAAAAACTGTCCACAAAAAAGGGAAATTTCCAAAATTTTTCCAAATAAATATTGCCACCGTATGCAAATTTCATCAGGCTATCATATAGGTCTGTGCATTTATTGCACCCCATTGCATAATTCTAAGGTGCGCTAAAAAGTTTGATAAATTGCTGCCTTAAAAGTGAGGAACATTAATAACAAAATATTTTTTTCTGTAAGTCAAAGCTGCGCGTGATAGCTTCCAATGAACGCAGTTGCTGTAGTCAGTTTAAAAATAAAACAATATGTGTGAGTTTCAGCAACTTTTTCATCAGTTATGTGCCTAAAAGAAAACAATTCAATTTTTGCCACCAACATAAGCAAACAAAAAACTGAGGCTTTGTGAGAGAGACACAGTCATGCAAAGTTTCGAGCGTTCCAGCGACAGCTGCATTACACAAAAGTCTCTGGGTGTTTATGTATGCACTTGAGATCTGTAATCCGAAGTCAGACCCTTCTTCACAAACTAACATTTCAGCACTTGTACTTCAAACGAACTACTCTAACGGTATTAAGCGTATGCACCCATACACCAGTGGTGTGCGTGACATATTCACAAGCTGAAGCGGCGGAGTGAAATGGAGGAGCAAAAGTTGAAAGCAGCCGAAATTTACTATGCACTAGACAGTGTCGAAAAACTCTCCGGTTACAAAGAAAATTTTAATGTCCTTTTTTGTATGCGCAAAGCGGCAAACGTTTCAGTTGCAAATGCTGTCTGCCACACTTGCCCCACAACACACCATGCGCTGGCAACACACACTATGTTTTTGGCATACGTATGTTTATACAATTTATCACACGGCGACAAGTGAAAAAATTAGTCAAAGCAGCAGAGCTGGACCGAGGTGAGGAGGCTGAGTGGCATGTCACACACATACACATATCCCAAGCCACTGATAGGTATCCTTGTAGTAGCGAATATTTAGAACCGTAGCCGCATCCCAGTCGAAAATGTAGACTAGCTTCTCATAGTATTGCATTTTAGAATGTATTACCTTGGAATCACTCACACTGATTTTGCTCTCTACTACTGATTATACCAGACCTTACTGCCACAAATCCGCAGAGTGCTCAATGGTACCATAAACGAGAAAGAGGTGACATCTTTTTCTTTCTGGGTTATCATGCCTTTCCTCTTATGCTATTTATACCATTTTACTTGCTGCAAAGAGGGAAGAGGGGTTTGTTCATATGCATGACATAGTTGAGCAGAATATTTTGTGAATTCATATGTTACCGTTATTTTCTATGTGTATGTGCAACGCGCATTGTGCTGCTAAGTATCCACATCCCTCCACTGATTTATGTGGCTGCATATATTCATCTTTTTTGCAAGTGTTTGTTGATTCTACGCTTTTATTTTGGGTCTTTGTTTAAGCGTTTAACTTAGTGGGCGTCCAAAAAAAAACAAGAATTCGTTTATGATTTATTAGTATGCGCTGACTGATGTTGTCAGTTGAATTTTTAAGCAGATTACAATGAATGACTGTTTCAAAAGCTGACAACACAACCATGCTTACTTGCATATGTAGATCTTGTTGTGTGCATTTCTCCTCTGTGCTTATTTTTGGGTACTCAAGGTCGTGGAAGTGGCTTTGTTTTAAAAATTCAATAGGAAAAATCTAGTTGCCCCGAACAAGGACAGTATGATTTTGTGGCTAAATAATTATTGATGTTCTGTATTTTATAGTTGTTATTTAAAGATTTATTATAAAGGCATAGAAATATTCTTGAAGGACTCTTTCGGTGACTAAAATGTGATCAAATTGCATATATGTGGAACTTGTGCGAATTAAAGGCTCAAAACTTAGTTTAAGCTTTCTAAACAATACTGTACAATGTCACAATGATGTTTCGATTATACCAAGACTTAAAAAAAAATAGATTAATTAAAAAGTGTAAAAAAACTAAAAATATAATTAATATAATATCATTATAGCCCTGAAAATATTTTAATTAAGTCAGTTCACCAACTCTTCTGAAAAAAATTTAAACACAATTGTGACCAATTTCGTTTTTTTAATTGCCTGTGTTAGTTCTTTACATAGGTTACGTTAAGTTTAAGGTCGACCCTGTGACAAAAGTCAAACGGATCTCACTTGACTAGCTTGGAACTCCAGTCCGTTGTAATACTCAGAGCTAGCTTTATATCTATCATAAAAACCCTCTTTAATGGACAAAGCAGTTTCAGTCTATCACAAAGTTATTGAGGTGGCTAATATCGGTTACGGCTTTCGTGATTCACCGAAAGTATGCGAAAAACACACACAAATGTTGACTCAGTGAAGAGATGCACAGTTTTTGTTCGATAAGAGTTTTAGTCTTACCGCATGATTGGACAATATCCAGCAATAACTCCTATGATTATGACAAGATGAACCTAGATAAGAGCAGGTAGCTAAGTGAGTTTCCTATGGTCTACTCCAGATCATAAACGAATATCTATTGCGCTACACGAGGTTTATTGGTCTAGCACTAGAACGAAAGAGAACATTCCTAATGCGAAGTAGTTGGGACAAAAATACGTGATTTTGTGTGCCCATGCTCCTTACAGCTTTAGAGGAATATGTCTACAGCTCCTTAATGGTAGCCACTTCAGTTTGAAACGTATTATAGTCAGCCTAAAACTAACCTCGATAGAGAAATCTATACAGGAAACTCCCTCTCTAACATTATCTACGTTTGACCCATCCGTTAAAAAGCTTAATGCGTCTGATATCCAGTGATTTCACCCGTCTATATATCGGTTCCCAGTATATATGTATAGAGAAAAAGCTGTCAACAGTAGACTCTGCGACGCAGTAGTTCAAATATTGACGGGCTTACTTAGATGCTGCTTTAGCAAGAAGTGGTGTGTTTCGGTGTCACCATTCCTTTTTGGAGGGCCGGGAAGAGATCGCTGTTGAAGACCGCGCTGGGAGACGAGTGACTCCGACAAATTTAAATATTAGGTTGTCAAAAAAGTCTTGCGGTATTTTTATTGAATAATTTGTTGAATTTATTGAAATGGTTTATAACGGTTTGATGGCTCATGCCCAGCTCTAGACCGATGCTACGGTTGTTACTATGCCGGTCTCTTTCGACCAATTCAGCGATTTTATCGCAATTTTCGACGACAGGCCTTCCGGAGCGTGGCGCATCTTCGACCACCTCTACACCAGAACAAAAATATTGAAACCATCGTTATGCGTTGGAAATGGAAACTGTATCGGGTCCATAAACTGCACAAATTTTATTGGCGGCTTGAGATGCATTTTTGCCTTTATCGTAGTAGTACTGTAAAATATGCCGTATTTTCTCTTTATTTTGCTCCATGTTTGCGACGCTATAACTCACGAACGAAAAATCAATCAATCAAACACGTGTTAGCGCGTGAAATGAGCTTTCCGAAAAGGTATAGCATGACCCGATGCGACGAATAAAACTAGAACTACGCGCTTTCAGCGCCAACTAGCGAAAATACCGCAAGACTTTTTTGACAACCTAATATATCAAAATCATTTTGAGACGACAGAGGGGGTCCAAGCAGCATGCACCTGAGCTCGCAAGGTTATTCCAAAGAATGTCTTCCGTGACACCTTCAATGCTTGGAAATCGCGTTGGAAGTGCTGCATCGACGTAGAAGCACCCCATTTTGAAAGCTTTGAAAGTTTTTAAAGAATTGTAACGATTAATTCAACAAATTTTTTTAAATTGACTCAGTCCCATTACATTCCGGACATACCGTGTATATTGATCTTAAATACTTTCATAAATCGACACAATACTTAGGGTCTATCACATATATGTTTGGACAACTAATATTAGTTTCGTTTATCCCTTCTGTTTCACCGAAAGTATCATTATGAACTGTTTTGACTTTGGTCTGATAGAGAAGAATGTTGTAAAATATTTCAACACATCTTCCATAGAACTGTGACAATTTTCGTCCAATAAGATTCTTTTTGGACACTGTTCAGTAAGAACTCTTTCGACTAAGACAAAATGAACTTTGCTAAGACCAGAAATACTTCAGTAGATATGTGTGCATGGTCAGAAAAATCTCAAAATCGCACAGAAACTTGTCATTCACCAACGCCTGATTATTTCATGTGACGTCTTTGGGTCTAGCGATAGAACGCAAGAGAACAATAGAATTTCAGTGCGTTCTCAATCACAAGCTCATGCAGTCTCCAGCGCATCTGCTATAGTCAGATACTCAAACGAGTCAGATAAACCAGGACCTTGATGTTGTTGATAGCGCGGTTGCACGGTGAGCAAACTCAAGAGTAGTATTGCCACTTTGCGGTGCTCACCTACTTGAAAAGGACTGCTCTGCGAAACAATACGCCTACAGCTGTCCTAATGGTAACCATTTCTACCTGATGAGCACTGGTCCGGAAGCCTAAAAGGAATCTTGACCGAGAGCTCTTTGAAAAAAACTCACACCTTCCCTCGAGCTTCGACCTCTATGTGAAAAAGGTCATTCCGGCTCATCGCCAGTGATTTTACCCATCCACATATCATTCGCCAGTTATAAGCACAGAAAAACCCAGCAGGGTAGACTCTACGACTTAGTGGTTATTATCTTCAAAAATGCATTTGGGGAAAAAAAGAATATCATAATTTTTTATGGGCAACCTTTCGTTTTCCTTAAATTTTAGAAAACTTAATTTGAGCTCAAATTTTATACATGTTTATTTTTTTTTATTTATCGAAATAGAAAAAATAGTTAAGTAGTTCCCCAACCTGAAGCTCTTCACATTCTTCATGTCAATCAAATTTTCGAATTCTTCATCAACTGAAGTAACATGAAATGAAGTTGGCTGATTAAGCAAGACGTTTTTGGTTACATAGTTCATTGTCACCATTGTATCGCCAAATCAAGAAGCAGCAGACATTTGATAAAAACATTAATATATAACTGAAATCTTTCTGGACACGAAACTTTCCATGACTGAGAGAGATATAGGGATATAATCTATAGAAATCCGTGTTAAAATATGTGTGGGTTTCAAAAGGTATTTCACTCATTTATTTAAAGAATTTGAGCTTTTTCTCTCTTCTAATTTAACCAGTTGTTGTAAGTTTTATATCATCTACGATTTTCTTGTTTATTCCTCATACATTGAATTATTTTTTCCATGAGTGAGTAACGTATTATGGCCACAATTCAGGACATACATATGTATATACTGCCTTGCCAATTTTATTTCAATAACATTTGTTCAACTGAATGTCGGAAAATTTTCATTTTCCGTTAACTATATTACTTTAATCAATTTAATCTGCATGCGTGACACACCAAGCAGCTGCTTTACTCTATAAATGAAATTGCGGTACAAACTGTTGCAACAGAATTTCAACGGAAACGCGTGACAGCTATGCCATACAACCATGTAACTACAAGTGTATGCAATTGTAGGTCTGTATGTGTGTACAAAAATGCCGGTGTAGACGTGTTAACAACACTTCTGACACCTTGTACATACATATAGCTCACATCCGCAAAGCAATTCCACGCAAAAACAAGTGCGTACACAACACAGATATACATGGTGTGTATAGTGTATATGCTAGGAGACATATTTATATATGTATATATATATAACTCTATACGTATAGCGCAGCTAAGTGTACGTTTTGTGTCCGAAAAGTGATAAAATGTTGCAGAATGTCATAAAATTTCAAGTAAAACACAAACAGATAACAGGCACATATAAAATGTATAGCATGCTTTTAGGGGCACATTGGACACAGCACAAGTGCAGGCATATAATATGATAGCACAGTTGTAGCAAGAATAGTCAGGCATACAAATTAACTTTATTTTTACGATTACACGTGTGACAGGCACTTCAACGCACACACTCACGCACACCGGCACACAAATTTGCATTATCGTCTCTACAGTCATAAAACCTAGCAAACAGGAGCGTTTGTCTAGGCGCTAGCTGTTGCTAGTCGTGCACGTACAAATCTTGCTTATCACTTGCTGTGGTGTGTGTTTCAACGTTTTAGCGGAAGTGTAAAATCCACATACAATTAATATAAACTAACAAAACTCTCACTCACGCATCACCGTAGCGACAATGACGTGCTTGTTGCAATGATTTTTGTCAACAACACTGCTATGCTTTCAACTAAATAAATAACTACCGTTTGTTGTGTGACACAACAACAACAATAACAGCAACAACGGCAAATAATAAATGCCGGTGTGTAAACAAAGAGCGTAGATGACACTTACAAATGCACTCATCATTATTCGTCGCTGGTCGGCAGTTGTCGCCGCTTGTGTATGTCATTCGTCATATTATTGCTTTGTTTCGTAGCACATATGTTCCACATAGTTTTTCATTAAAACTTTTTTTTTCTGCACTCTCCTTTGCTGCTAACCATTTCAGCACAACTATTGCCATCAAGCAGTGGCAATTAACAATTGTAGGTAGCGCAGCACTTATATTTGCATGTACGTGTTTGTTGTGGTGAGTTTGTGTGTATGCTTGCTGTGATATATTTCTCTAGCATTCTCAAAGAACTAGCTAGTTTGCAACAACATAGCAACTTAACTCATTCAACTGAATGTAATTTGCATTTTAGCGTTATTAGAAGTTAGGGGTGTTCTTATTTTCCAAGTTCATAATAATTGATTTTTAAGCTGTAATTTTTTTCCAAATTTCAAAGTTAGGAAATAAAACTCACTCATAGTAGAAAATTAAATTACAACTATTATTAGAATGTGCGAGTATCTAAGAAAAGGTAGTTAAAAACGAATAATCACGAAGATAGAAATTATTGATAAGCATAGGGCACCCAGAACCAGAGTTTTATTTTATACATATTTCGTTAGACTTGAAATCTTTTGACAGAAACTTGAATTTTTTTTAAATAAAAGCAATATAAGCAAAAAAAAAATATTTTAAATTAAAAAAACATAAGAAAATTGGTTTATCAAATTTCCTGAAAGAAAAAATATTTTTGTTCAAGACAAAAATAAAAAACGCAAAAATTAGTTTATTTCAGTTTTTCATATAAATTTTGAGGTTAAGTCAAAAAAGTTTGTATACAAAAGGTATATATTTGTTCATTATCTACAAAGTTGGCTTATACTTTTTTCAATAGGAGTCGCAGTTTTGCGAGAAGTCGAAGTAAAGCGTTTTTAACCCTTCAAACACGCCCCTCCGCTTCCTTTTCCTTATATTTTGTTAAATATTTGTTATTTTTTGTTTTATTTTCAAAAGTTATCCACCCTGGCCTAATAAGAAAGGACACGATAAGAATACTGAGAAACAATGAAATCCTTATGGCCACCTAACTCAAAGCTAAATTTTCTAATTAAGAAGCATTAGATTAAATATATTAGTTCAACTGATAATACTTGTATAATAAAGGAATTTTAATATCTGCTATTAAAATTGACGTAAGTGAGCCAAAACTACTTTACGAATACTTAATAACATAAAAATTACAAAAAACTTAAGAACACCCCTAAAGCGAGCAAAAACTTAACTCAAACATGCAAAGCATACACAATCCTTAAAAGGCTTGACTGAGTAATCACTATAAACTAACGCCATGTGACACAAATTTCCACATTTCCGGTTCTTAATCATCATACATTTTCCATATGTTACTCATACGTCCTGGGTGTCACAGCAAAATGTGAATTACCATAAAATATATGCATGTACATATTCATACTTTCGCATATATATAAACAGCAGATGTTGTTGTGTATTAATTGCTAAATACACGCATACACAATCGAGTAGAAATAAAAAATATGTGTGTATTTTGCAGCACATTACAGACCAACGCCACTGCTTGCATCTGTTTAAGGAAATTATGTCGGATATGTTACATATTGTACAGCCATTGCCGCAAATTGCCTGTTGTTGGTAAATGACACAAAAAGTTTGCAACTAAATGTAGGTGACTTGAGTCTCGATCTTCTCTAATTAAATCAATGGGTTGTTATGGATGCTTGGAGGATGGTAGATACTCCATTCAAATATTTCTATTCAAACATTTAATATTTTTTAGTTCTGTCAATTTTGTGTTGGCTTTAAAAATATCTTATTATATCTTAATTATAATTTCAATATATATATATATATATATATATATATATATGTTAGTGTTATTACTGAGGAACTGAAATGGCATTTCCAACATTTCCAACCAAATAAGATTAAAGTTGGTACCTTACGTCATAATTTTTTGTATTAATATCACTGGTAGACACATAATTTGTGACATGCAAATTCTTAAGTGTTTCTAATGCAGTTTGATACAAAATTTATTAGTAGACTAACGGTGGCCGAATCAGTTTCGTGTTCTAAGTTTGAATAATATAAATTGCAAAACGTTATTGACTGGCATTATGTACAGAAGCAGTGAGCAGTACTTCAAGCACTCACTTCGGAACAAAAAAGCGTTACCAGTGAACCTCTCTCTTTGCATATTAAATTGAGTTTAATGAAAATT
The DNA here is from genome assembly GCA_037783105.1 of Bactrocera zonata. NCBI lineage: Eukaryota > Metazoa > Arthropoda > Insecta > Diptera > Tephritidae > Bactrocera > Bactrocera zonata. The sequence goes on along the minus strand of JBAWJQ010002772.1, from coordinate 348,878 downwards.
TTGTTAATGCAATGGACAGAAGTGGAAGAGGGTTCTTGTATCTGAAACAAAAATTTCCAAAAGTCAGCGAAGCAAAAATTAAGGAGGGCATATTTGTGGGTCCGCATAGAAGAGAACTAATGACAGATGAAACATTTGAGGAAATGCTCATTGAAACTTAAATACGAGCCTGGAGTGCCTTTAAAAGCGTTTTTTTTTGGAAATGTGAAAGCTGGCAATTACAAAGATATTGTGACTGAACTACTTACTGCCTATAAAAAATGGGTTGCAACATGTCCCTTAAAATTTACTTTCTGGACTCTCATCTAGATTTTTCCCCGAAAATCTAGCTGCCGTAATTGACGGACATGGGAAACGGTTCCACAAAGACATTTCTGCTATGGTACCAAGGCAATTGAAGTGCCAGTTTACTTGCCGATTACTGCTGGACATTGTTAAGGGATACTCCAAAAACAAAATATCGCCGAAAAACATTTTAAGGTACTTTTTGGTTAATAAAATAATATAACAATGATATATCTATCGCTGTCTTTTTTTAACAAAAATCCTCATAGCAAAAGAACTATAGATGATAGAAGAAATCCGATCCGATTTGTGGCAATATTTTACATTATAAACACTTTGTTCTGTTCATGTAAAAAAAAACTGAATTTTTGTTTACCAATGTATTTTAAGATTGTCGCTAATTTTCAGAAAAATTGTAACTTCAAATATTTCGAAGTAGGAACCTTGGACATTTACTTGCTGACCGTAATTTAAAAGTCTGACATGTTTTTCATAAAGGAGTGCTACCAACCAAAAAGATAATGTAATGTAAGAAATTGAGCGTAGCGTCTTTCTGAAAGCAATTAACAAATCTGAATATTGTTAGAAAAAAGTGCGAATTTAATTTAAAATTTAAAGTTCTTACTACCATTAATACATTATTTCTTCTATAAATACCTTATAATAAATTTCTCTGAAAAACTATTTGTTGACGGGGAACCCTTTTGCTAGAGATATGCTTTTCATATCCAAGGTTTTAATCTCTTAGTTTTTATTAAAATAAAAACACGACACTCAATGATGTCAACCACAAAGTAATAGTCGTAACTTTATGGGTAACCAATATCAATTGTTTTAGTTCTAACTCGTACAGCAGGATGGCACAACAAGCCAAACCATATCTGAAACCTTGACTTTATTTGAACAATCATTTGAAAACTGAATCCTTTAATAAATTGAGCTGCCAATGACCATGCTATTTTACTTGATTAGTCAACTTTTTGTGAGGTTAGTCGGAAAAATAGTCTACGCTGTTAAAAGAGCTTCGACAATTTGGTTGGAAAGCATATTTTATCTACAGGATAAGGGCGCGAAATGAATAAGCCATTGAACCAGAATATCGTTAAGTTAGCAAATGCCATCAACTCTCCATGTTTAAACTCTTTAATACCATTTTTATGTTGGATATGTATGTATGATTTTTTTTTTTTTTTTGCTTTACAATAAGCTTTATTTCAGTTACTATTTCTTCACGGTTAAAGGAGTGTGACACTCCGAAAAATCACAGATGTTCGCGATTTTTTTTTTTTGTAGGTTGAAATTAACCAATCGGTCCAATTTTGGCGGTGATTTCAACAAAAAGTATCGATTTTTCGAGGTTTTCTTAGAAAAAAATAAGAAGGTTTCAAAACAACATAAAAGCTTCCTTAGCGCGAAAGCGAATGACGTTGAACATGTTCTCTCCAAATTTAATATCTTCAAAACTCTTCTTTTGAGAGAGAAATCGTTTTAAAAACACCATTTTGAGAAAAACGCGTTTAAAGATTGGAGTTGCTACTTATATTCCCCACTCTGTTCCCTTTCTACAAGAAACGCAGTATCGACCGTAATAATTTGAATTTTGATTTCAAAACTTGTGATAATTTTTACTACCGTATATATTATATAAACTATCCGGTAATGCAAAAAAACATCGATTACTCGAAAATTGTATAATGAGCCGATCCCCTAATGAATTTATTTACATGGAAGATTGAGTTAAAAAAGACTGCTGCTATAGGTTAGATCTGAAGAAATGGTGGCTTCTGGAGCTATTCGAATCTCAGAATTTTGTATTCATCACTACTTCTTAAATTTCAGATTCATACAATATTGAATTTAGCAAAGGCTAATTAATAACAGATAAATTAATTAATTTCCAGTGATTCATTTCTAATAATTCCTTTCGTAATCCTAAAAACCGTCGATATTTAATTCTGACTGAAAATTATTTGAATTAATTCAAATTTTTAAATCCCTCATACTAAATTTATGCAACCTACTAGCCTAACCGGCTAAAAGTTCGTTCCGACAAAAATCAATTTTATTATTTTCTAACCTAACCTTAAAAGTTCCGATATATTTCTTGTTTCCACAGTAAATGCTTCTATATCACTTCTCTTATTCTAAAATTGTCTCTGAGCCAGACTCGGGGTAATGATTTTGCCCTATGTCTCATTTTCACATTGTAAAATGAGGTGGTGAAATGTAAGAATTTTCACTAAATATGATGAGATAACACCGCCCGATGCTATCAAAATTCCTGCTTATACCCGAAGGGATGAAGAAAGTGAAAGCCGCATGACACATTTTTCATAGCCCTCGCCGTATACTCACGTGTACTTTGTACGTCTGGAAACATTATTTTTTGTTGGACGTTGGAGCACTTCCTGTTGTTGTTAAGTTAGCAAGTGCTAACAGCTTAAATATTGAAGTATCTAATATGTGGAGGAGTGTGTCTAAGAAAGTGCAAGAAGCTGCAATCGCTAAGTGGTGCTACTTGCAGGCTGTGGCACTAAGAAAGTGAGAGTGTGAAGAGCAGCAATAGAGATGCACCGGGTGAGGCGTAATTGGAGTGGGGAAAGACCACACTGGTGACAGCGTTGTAAGTTACCGCCAGCAGGTGTTCGCACTACTTGATATTTGTTGTTGCTTCTCTTGTATTTTTGTGTGCGACTGCTACTTGCCATCAACGGCTGCATGAAGTGCCATGACGTTGGCAAGTATTTTATTTGAAATTGAGAAAATGTTATTTGTGCTCTTCAAAAGCTGATAGCTTGCCGTGGACAAGTGCACTGAAGCACAGTGCAGCGCCAGCAGAATTGCTACGCTAACGGAACTGCAATGAAGTGAAATGGACATGTTTACAAGCGCTAGCTCAAATACTACAAAGACAGACGTGCATATGCTGCTACATATGGGCGAGCAAACAAACACGCACACACACACTGTTATATACATATGTACCTGCAAGTACTCACTTTTACAAGTACACACACAGGTGCTTGTTGTAAAAACAAGAAAAAGTATGAAAATAAAATAAAAATGAAAGTGAGTACCTGAGGAAATTAAATTTTAAAAGTGCCGTTGATATAACAGCAGCTCTCTTGTGTATGTGTGAGTGCTGTATAAACGGCAGGTGCCTACGAAAATGGTGAAATAAATAAAAATTGATATAAAATTACGGAATATTATGTAGGTATAAAGGAGAAAAAAAATTTAATGGAAAGACTGGCGCGCAAAAGGCAGAGAAGAATGGCTGATATTTCGTAGATAGCAGAATTTAGGTCATATCGAAAGGGTGCATATACGAAAGGAGAGAAAAAAAAACATAACTGTGTTTACCCACTTTATGTTTTCGTACGTACTTGCAACAGCATAGCAGGCCAGAGAATAGTCATTAACTAAACATGATAAAACAGAGAGAAAAATGCTTTCAAGCCAAAACGAAGGACAGTATGTGGAAAGCGATGTAATTAAAAGGCAATAACTAAGAATGTGGTTTAAGAAAAATAACACTTAGTTTGAAAGGATTCTATGTGCCGTTATGTGTTGTAGAGGTTAGGTAGTAGTGACCTAAAATTTTTGTATTTCTTTTCTATGGAAAACATACATATCTACATTGGCATGTTATATATATTTTTCAGACGTTTTGAATTTGGCACACCGGTACTGCCATAAATAACTGTCAGCAGAGATTTTGGTATGTTTTTAAGTTTCAAATGCAGCAACACATATATTTTGCTATCCTTTTGTCAGCCAAAGCAAACACTAAAAACTTCCAAGAATCGAGAAAAGGTTGGAGGTCAAAATTTAAAAGCTGCTACTATTCATTTTGTGCTGTAATAATTCATGCGATTTATTTTTACATAAGCAGAGACATTCTAGCTTAGAAATTTAGCCGCTGCATTGGTTGTTTTTTATTTTTTATTTGCAGTGACAATATTGTCTTCTTCTAGAACATATGCATCCAACGGATTTAATGCATAGTGATGAAACAATTTGCGTACGACAATTATGCTTTTATAGACTGTCAGAATCATAACACATTTACAGTTTTTTATTGTTGCATATCCATATGTTATGGTACTACAAGTACTAAATGCATATTTTATCATTCAGCTCCTAACCTTTAAAGACGGATGCATAAATTTGACAGATGTTTTTTTAAATTTAAAGCAAAAACTTGGCTTGATGACGAGTTTTGGACATTGCTTCAGGAAAATCAACAGTAACAGATTCATATGCCAAGTTTAGACGTTGTGAAATGAGGACCGAAGACGATGCACAGATTCAACGCCGATATGATATTAGTTACGAATGAACAGCTGTCAAAAAATAGCCCACAAAATAATTTTGATGACCGTAAAGTAAGTTGTTCGAGATAAAAGGTACTCTCAAGAAAGTTCCGCTGTAAAGTCATTTTTGCCTAAAGAAAACAACCAGTTGATGATTCTGGGCAGTGCTAGGAGATGTTCAGAGCTTAGTACCTGAATTTAGCATCGATATGTGACAATGGACTGACAGTGGTAAAGCAGGCAGGAAACTAGAATGATTATTACCGACAAAAACATCAATGAAGTCCAAAACAATAATTTTGGATGACCGTTAAGCGATCAGTTCTTCAAAATAACCGAAAAAAGCCGCACTTGAAGAAAGAGAAAGCGCTGTTTCCAATGTATAAAGACACTGACAACTATGGCAAATATCTATGAATTAGGCTTCGAATTGAAACCGCATTCACCACATTCTCCAGATCTGCCCCCAGCAACTATTTCCTGTTCTCAGATCCCAAAAAATGCTCGCTGAGAAGAAATTATCGTCGATCAAAAAGGTGATACCCGAAACTTAGACCTATTTTTTTGCAAAGGACAAGCCGTACTACTAAAATAGGATGAAAAAGTTGGAGGGTCACTATAGTCAGTGTATTATATTTAAAGGGAACCATGTTGAATAATAAAATTAATGTTATTAAAACAAATTTGTTTAGCTATAGTAGGCTGCGAACTTTCCAATTGACCCGTTTTGCATGTTATTTAGACCAATAGTAACACATAGCTTTTAAGTGGCTTTTCTTAGAGGCTTATAGCCATTTTATTTGTTGCTTCCATTATCTTTCTATTTAAAAAATTAAAATTAAATGGACGCGGAAATATTTCGTTATGTATATGTTCAATTCATGCATTTTTGAATGAACTTTTGTTAAATATATTTATTAGCCCTTTTCACTTAATTTGCACTGTTTTTCTATGACTTTCTTTCAAACGTTCCAATAGCTCTATTTATAGTGTTGAATCTATATAGCTTGCTTACGAGTTTCGCTTTTTAAATTAGTCGGTGAAAACTATGCTGTGCAATTTATTGGTTGTTGAATTTTCTTCAGCCATTGGATTCTTGGACTTCAATATGTAATGATACAACTATTGTGTTATAACATATCGACGCTAAATTCGGATTTATTACCTTACAAACGCTGCCCAAAACTATTAATTCGTTACTGGTTACGAATGGTGGGCAGTTTTGCCCGTAACTTTTTGCTGTCCACTATCATCTGTGCTTATTTGGCTTATAGTATATGGAGTTCAGCAAATAACTTACGAATCGTTGATTTGTCTGGCTTATACCGCACTTTTATCATGAAGTGCATTATTTTCTTAAAAATAATTAAGTTTTTTAACAGATGAAATTCGCTTTAAGTCGAATCTTTCTAAAAGCCAAAAACTTTCGTCTCTCTAAATGCTTATATGATTATATGAAGCAATCACTCGGACAACTGTCAGGCGAACATGGTATTTTACTAAAAACCATATGAACTAAATTTTGGTGATGCTCTCTCATGGAAACGATACGATTTAACACCCCGATATTGTTTTTTTAGAAGTTATTAATGCTTTTAACTGAGAGTAGAAAATTGATTAGCTTTAGTCAGACTTGCTAAAGTTCTAATACCAAATTTGTATGGTTTGTATGTACCAGATAATACAAATATTTTATATATTTATACTAAAGATGGCATTAATTTTTATATAGACAAATGTAGTTTTTCAAAACATCGATATTAAGCTCTCGTTTAGTATAAGGTTTTCCATCGCAATTTTAGCAAAAATATGTGGCAGAGAGAATTTGTATTATTTGTAGCACCACAAAATACTTTCTTGGATTTAATGAAATATCAAGTATTTTATTTCACACTACTTTGTAAAACTATTACAGCCTGAAAAAGGATTTTCGTTTCCAAAACGTTTTTAAAACTTACAACTAACATGAATTCATATGTCAAACTCCTCATACATCAACTTTAAATGCTACCTAACCTTCATCTTCACTTCAAATACCTATAGGTAATTCGATGGGAAAGAATGCTTCTAAGCAAATATATAAGTCAACTAATATCCAAGCTGATTCTTTAATGTTATCTTAATATGCGGCGCACAAACATTCAATGACGATAAACTGTGCTATTTGGCAAGAGAGGCCTACTACAGCCGATGAGGAAATGCATTAAGGAAATATACATGTATATTTCGACTAATGTACTTGTACAAGTTTACATGCTCATATCATCGAGTAAGGCATTGCTTAAAACACCGCCACAAATATTTGCTTGTAGCTATATGCAGATGTATCATAAAGCGAGTAAAGAACTACTGGATTAGTTGCACAAACACATACGAACGTGCTTAAAATGGCGATATAAAAGCGCAATTTAAGTGCTGCCACAAAATGTAATTTAATATTTATTTCATTGTGTAAGTAAATAATGTCACATACTCTTACACATTTGCACATACACAGCTGTATTTCATGGCGCTGATCGCCGAAAGTGTCGATGTCGTTCGGAGCGTTGTTGTTGTCGCCCTCAATTGCTTTAAAAGGATACACGGAAATGTATAATACGTCCTTAGCGGCAAAAGACATTTGGTGTAAATGCTAAAAGATGACTTGAGTCGAAGCCGGCAAGGATAAGTCGCTCAAATGCCAGGCACACCAAAGAGCACACTGCCGCAGCGCTGAACGCTAGCAACGCGGTGGTGGTTAGTAAAAGACAAGCGCAGAGGGTGCAGCTATTGAATGTTTGTTGAAATGGTAATCCTTTCGTTTCCCTGTTTGCTTTCCGGTTGAGAAGCATGCGATAAAATAACTCTATCATTACACATACATGTCTACATACAGACTGCAGTATATGTGTGTGTGTAGGTAAGCCTATATTACGGGCTTGTATGTATATTTAAGTATATGTGCCTTAAACGATTTTATACTACCCTATGTTTGCGTTTCAGTCGCCGGCGGAAGATAATCAAAGGATTCACGACATTAAGTGCACATGCTGACATATTTAAATGCTAAATTATGTTGTAAACTTCAGTGCCATTTTACATGGCAAATATTGATAAATGGAAAAATAATTGACGTGAAATCACTTCGTTCCATTTTATGTATGTAAAAGATGATTTATGTAAAAACAAAATTTTTATCAAGAAAATAATAAAATAATTTATATTAAGAAGTAACAGGAAGAAAAGTTTGGTTAAAGGCGCAGTGAAATATGAATGTCGAATTTTAGAAACATAAATTGCAGGGATTCTTTAAACTTTTTCAAACTCTGACCTTGACGCGTTTTTGATTGCCAGCACGACGTACTATATTTCTTTGCGATATATTTCAGCTCCTTTAAACCACAAAAAAATTTACTTAATATGATAACCCCTTTTTTGAATAGTAGAAAATCTGACAAAGTGGCGTTCAAAAAAAGTAATTTTTATCCATGTTTTTCAAGCTAGAACAGAAATCGAAAAAATTTCAAAAAAGCTCGTTACCACACAAAGAAAAAGGTTTTGGGAGTTAGACCCAATGTATATGTATGCTTTGAATATTAGTTTTTATATTGCCCGAATGATAGCGCAAAAGTAAAAAAAAATCAGTACTCTGTGTTCGAAGTTCAATGTCTCGTTAATGTGCTTTTCTTGGATCAAATGGTTTACAGGCCATGTTTGTAGTTTTGTCTACAATTGAAATATGCAAACAAAAAAAAAACTGATTTCTTAAACCGCGAAGGTTAACGGACCCATTTTTTTCTTTATATGCATAGACAGAGATAACCGTACTCCTTAAGATAGAAAGTCAGGAAACTACCTTCCTTTAAGCTAAAACAAATGGTAAGTAGAGAGCAGAAAATCCAGAATTACTTTTAACCATTTTATTGGAGAAACAAAACTTGATTTTAGCTAGTTTTTAGGATTTAGACTTTCAGTTACTATATATCTTGTTATGTAAGGCAGCAAAAGCCAAGCCGCACGAAAGTTGGTATGTATATTTAATTCTGCTGTCTTCTACTTCTTTATTTACCATAGAAAGACCAAGGTCTTAATGGATACTTTCATTACGCATGTACAATGGTGAACACGTGATTGTTCTACGCATTTTTCGCTGTTCAGATGCCCTCTTAGCATATTTTCTGCAATACACATACGATTTGACGAATATATAAAACCGTAAGCAAGCCGAAAGCTATGTACATTTAAGCAATCACACTCCCTATATTGTCTCTATGTTGCCCAAAGCAAATGCCAACTCATCATTCATAAATTACTAGAATGAAACCTGGAAAACATTGGCTGAGGTATCAGCTGAAAGTACACTCTTGGAGATTGGCAAGATATGACAAGAAAGAGATCTCAAAAGTTGTAAACAAATTCCTCATTGAACTCTTTTTGAGAAAATTGAATCATAATATAGTAATATTATTGAAACATGAAACTTTGGCATTAAAAACACACACAAAATATTGCTCTGTTGTGTGCAATGTTGGCAATCCATTCTGGTAAGTTAGAGTCGGTCCGAAGACTATTTTTCCAATGGGATTTTAGGTTAAGTCCTCCTCCATGCAGTAGTCGTTTAAAACTTATAAATCTCGCTACAATAACGAGTCGTAGAGAAATACTTGGTTTTACATTATTAGTAAAAATTCTGATTGCACATTTGATTTATGTAATTCACTTTTCGAAATTAAAATCGTTACAATTGCTTATTATGTATTTTAAATCTTGGGCAGTTTAGATATCGATGCTTAAAAACTATCTTGCCTTTCATAACTCTGCTGAGGTTAGTTGTTGGATCATAATCTTATAATGCAGGTTTATGTCTAGCTCTTATTTTTCTTCAAAGAAAGTGAAAAATTTGTCCCTTTTAGTATGTAGCTATGCTTAAAACAGTTTTTCGATTCGGCTATTTGACTTTCAGGAGGAATTGTATGTTCTAAATTCATAAATTTTATGGCTAGTTTGGTGCTGAATTTAAATGAAACTACAATTTTTAATGATTTTGCAATTGATAGGGGAAAAATTGCACTTTCCATAGTGAACTGTAACTCCATTCTCCTAAAATGCGGTCCTAGTTTGATCTCTAATTGCGCACAATTTTTTTTCAATTTTGACTACTTTGTCTATCCAATCAATTCTTTTTATGATTTTGATCATCAATCTTCAAATTTAAATATTATGTTTGCATTCTAATATCAGATGCGCTGCCTTAAGTCGCTATAATAAGTTCTACATTCAGCTGGCCTAACAGAGACTTCTGTATAAACATATATACAAAATCATGTTATCCTTATTATTTCAATCATTATAGTATTCAGTTACCATAATACATACCAAAATATTGGCAACACATCAAATAAAAAGTAAATTCCAACAAGATGCAATATATTTTGAATTAAATATTATTCGCAAATTTAAATACAATTAAATATCATTTAAACTGCAAATGCAAATAAATTATTTTTATTTTTCACCACTTTTACTTTTCTCTCTTTGATACACTAGAGACTCAGTTACAAAAAAAAAATAATTTGTTACAATTCCTCTGCCAAAGTTGAAACGAAAGTAGGTTATAAGAGGCTTACAACTTGTTGGGTAACAAAACGGAATTACAAACCGTTAAAAAAAATATTAAAAGAAATGAAGCTTTGCAGTACGAGTGTGTTGTTCAGAATTAAATTATATTTATGAAATATTATATAATTAAATTATTTTATATTTGTGTATTTGGAAGTGTCTACAGTTTACCATTTTACCTACGCACATGACAAATATAAATTTCTTGCCATTTTTAATATAATTATTGAATAACATGTCAAACATTATATTTTCCTCGGCTTTGCTGCCAAACCAGCCAAACAATATTTGCTTCAACTAAATGAGCATTAAATGTCGTGTGCAGCTGGGCGTATGAGTAATATAGTATCACCCTACAATAAACTAAGCGTTGCTAAGTAGCTGCGCATCTTAAATAAATTTTTTAGCCGTCCCAATTTATTATGCTCATTATGACTCCCGCTTTCGATTTCCTAAACCGAGCACGTTATCAGTCCGACAGCGGTTGGGGCGGCGCGAGCGTCATTAAATACATAAGACGTCAGTATAAATAGCCGGCGACATTTTTTTCTATATTTTTTTTTTTTTCTTTTCTGCTTAACATAAATTTAATTTTTTCCTCGTATATACCAAGGTTTTATCTTTTAGCTTCAGTTTTTCTCTTTTTAAATGCTTGCATACATTTAATTTTTTTGTTTCTTTTTCAAGGACGCAGCCAATTGACCTTTTTTAAATTTTATTTCTACGCCTACCAAGTATTTCGGTATTTATTTATTTTTAAGTACATGATTTGTGGCCCCACTGATATGGTAGCTCAGTTTTCAGCTTAGTGGAAGTAATGCGATAGCCTCTTGTGTGGACATTTGGATTGGAGCTGGGGAATTTAGAAATTTTTTGCAGCAGACATGAATAATTTTTTTGAAGTTTAAAGAAGTGGGTATTAGCACATTTTATCTACTAAGGCCAATGATAAATTTGTGTTGCTAAGCGTACAAAGAATACATAATTTCATACGCGAGTAGAATACAAAAATAAATACTGACCGCGTGTCTGAAATTAATAGTGTTATGATGTGGTATTATTAGAGTCTGCATTTGAGATAATATATTCATAAATTCAAAGACATGGTAGTAAGTTATTTTAAAGTAGAAGCTTTTTTAAGTGCTTATGGTCAGTATTTTGTATTTTTTTCTGTGGCTTCTGCATTTGCCTTTTGTATAGTGTTTTATTTACAGAAAATTCTTTGCTTAACCAGTTTTGGTACAATTGAGCAGTTTGATTGGTCATCAAATATACTTAAGCTGTCCAGCGTTATTAAGCTTGGGCTAAACGGTTCGAAAAATTCACGTTCTGTAAATAATGTGTTTCGCGCGTTTCGCTCATCTTATGGTCAACACAATCGGCCCATCTTGAAATCCAACATTCATTATTGAAAAATGTTCGACCTAATAGACCATGTCCAATACGCAGTGAAGAAAGTATGTCATGACTTGGCGCATTTTGCGTCGAAATTTTGAAATTAAGCATACAAAATACAGCCAGAACTGAAGCCACTCGACCTTTCCAAGCAACATCTTTTCGCCCTATGGACTCTTGAAAAGTTTCAAGAAATTTTTGTTCAACTATGAGGCCCATTTCTGGCTCAAAGGGTACGTAAACTAACAAAGTACCAACATATCGTATCAATCAATGGATTTATTGAGAGAACACTTCGATGAGCCCATAAATTCACGTTCCGGGCAGATCGATTGGCCACCAAGATCGTGTGATATCACACCGTTAGACTTTACCGTGTATTGATATGTAAACCTTAAAGTCTATGGTGACAATCCCACTTCGATTCAGGCATTTAAGCAAAATATCACCTCTCACCTTCGCCTCTTGCCAGTCGAAATGTTCGAACGAGTCATCGAGAAACAGACTCAACGGATGGATCATCTGAGAAGTAGTCGCGGCTAACTTTTGAAAGAGATTGTCTTCAAAATATAAATGTCAATAATGTTTTTTCGAAAAATATTAAACTTTTGTTAATAATAATTTACCTATGGTAAAAATGGCGCATTGTAATGTAGAATTCAGTAAAGTATAAAGAAGAAATAATAAAAAGTAAGTCTTAAAAAGACCAGAGCTCACTTAAGGGGTTGCCTGCTTTAGAAGCTTCAAAAAATCGATTTTTTTTTTGTTTTGCTAAAATCTCTTCAAAAATAATTTAAGAATATGTCCCCAAAGTTTTAGATGGGAATTCGAAATATTTTCGAAGCTAGAAGGAAAATAGTGACCGAGCGTCTAGCAGATATGTATATGAGCGATTGGGCAGAAAGCGAAAAACGAAAGGTCATGTGGAATTGGGGCAAAGTTTGTTATCTTTGGCATTAAATTATCTTCTATTTAAACTAAATAAATCTAAGAAAATTAAAATTACAACATATTTTTAAACAACAAAAGTAAAATTTTTTGGGTCAAAAACCACTTTTTTCCAATTTTAAAAAAATTTGTAAAATTTTACACTTTTTTTTGGAATTTTTTTAGTTTAACTAGAATATGAATTATTAAAAAACATGAATCTCTTTGAATATTTTGTTATCGATAGAAATTGCCTGCGAGATGCATAGGGCAATTGGTTCCCAAAGGCAGAATATCAAAAATTTCGTACCCAAAAAAATGTGCAAATGATGTCTAAATATATAACTATAAGCCCTAGGAATTTCGCTTTAATCACCTAATTCTTTCCCTCCCAAAAAAATCTTCTAAAAAATTTATTTTTTAAGCCTCCCGAGAGATGTTCGACTAACAATTATGTGGATAAATTTCTCATTTTTACTTAATACGACATCGGTAGGGGTCTCAGTAGTCGAGACTATACAAAGCTGCTTCTAACTGTATTTATTATCTGTGCCGAAAATTAATGAAATGCTCTCGACAACATCGCATGTAAGGCTACAAAAAAATAATTGTTTGTTCAGCTATTGTTTGGTCTGCGAGAAAGCTCGAGATTTAATTGTGAAGGATGGTATTCACTAACCAATGCACTGCAGCGAAAACAGTTTTCTCGCTGTATTGCATGTAAAAAGCGAAGTTGATTGAGAATATTTTTCAAAAATATATACTGAATTCTCTGGCTCTGATTGTATTTCGATTCCACCAGTTCAAGGATGTATACATATTCTGGATATCGTCTCAATACTGTTCGGTGTACTTAAGCGTAATTTTCGTTTCACTCACCTTTGTACTATAAGTTCTTCTTGTTTTTATCAGTGATTCCTTTAAGATGCTAACGACCCCCTCTAACTTGATTTAAACTATAAAAAGCATTTTTAATTCAATTTACATAATCTACATGATGGCTTCAATAACAACACAAGTAAGCTCGTTTTCATGATTGCAACGATTTTCTGAAATTGCCATTAATACCACTTTAAGCAATTAAATAGCCAACGCATAAACCAAGAATAATGGCAACCGGCACGGCAAAATAGCAGTTCCCACAACAACCAAAGCCAATAAGAACAAACAACCATTGAAAGATGCTACGCCAAAGAGGGCGAAACACAAGGTATAAGCCTTGGATGTCAGCTGCTCGGTGTTCCACGTATAAATTGCAATTAGCTCGACGCAATTCAGAGTTTACTTTGCGAACGTAAACAAGAAAGGTATAAGACCAAGGAGTACATGAAGGAGCAACCAATTTGAGTAAGGAAGAGCAGCCAGTGTTTACAAGTATGGTGCATACATACATAAATTTACGTAGTTGAAAAATTTAATTACAATCAATCGGAGACCAAAATTTAATTTCCCAATAATCTGCTTGAGGTATTGTATTGCGGGCGGTGCGTCGGCGGGTGAGTAAGAACGTGGAAGCTGCAAGTGCGAATAATCGCAATAAGGTAGTCAAGTAATTGAGTGGCAAACAAGAATGTGTAATTCACGGTTTATTTGTGCTGCGTACAGCGCTGTGTATGTGTGTGTGCGCTCTGCTCAATGTGAAAAGTATGAGGAGAACTGCGAAAGTAGGTTACTCGCGCCAGAAATACAGTAACAACAAAGGAAATGCAATCGATAGTGCACAGCATAACAAAACAAACGCGCACACACACACTTACAAGTAATGGGTGAAGGTGGAAATTGTGGGAATGTAAGAAAAACGCAAGCAATACGTCAGCACCACAATGTTTGAGCGCAATCTCAATAATGTTTCCATTTTGTAGCATCCGCGCTTGAGAGTGGCAAAAGAAAAAACGAATGCATAACAAAAAGGTAGCATAAAAGGAACGAAGTAATGGCAAACAACTGAAAGGAAGAACTTTATGGCAAAGTAAAGCAATGCCAGCAGGATAATAGAAACATTGATATCGCAGCAGCATATCACAGTTGCAACAACACAGAAACGCGAATTGAATTGAAATCACTTTAAATTGTGAACACAGTTACTGATAACGGTAACGGTAGAAGCCAAATGCCGAACTGTTGGTGGCAAATCAATTGTTTGTAGTTTCGCTTGTATAGCAATGTTGCTCTGCGGAAGGAGTTTAAGTTATATGAAGTGAAAGGTTGAATAGAAAATGAATGACTGCATAATTGGAAGTTCAAAGGCAGAATGATTCGCAAAAATCTTCAACAAATAATACCGACCTAAAGCGAGATGGCCCATGAGGTCATGAAATGGCATTGTCCAAGAAATATTTTAATACAAACAAAAAATGGAAATTTTGAAAAATCATTGTGAAAGATCATTTTTTTCGTAGCTAAATGTTGCTTTCTTCTGCAATTGGAGTCAATAGTTTGGTATAGAATCCTGTTCATTGTATGATTGTTATCGGGTGGTGAGAGCTAAAGCCAAGAATGAGAGCAATTCACAGAAATGCGTAATAGGAATATCATTTATGTTACACGCGCATATGTATGTATATTAACATTTAACAAAGGATAAGGATATAGCTGATTTTTTATTACCAAATATATACCTTAACCCTACACCATCTAGTTTCTAAAATCTCTTAATTTTTTTTGCTGAATTTTAATGTGTTTTTTTTTTTCTTCAATAAAATTGGAAATTACATCACCAATTAAGTCTCATCTGCTCTTGCCTGTGTTCTGTGCCCGGCATATATATGGCACTCAAATGATTCAGGATTTGAAAATTTTTCATAATTTTTTGAAGATAATTTTTTTTTTGTTTTCAAAATAAATGTAAGTGGTGTTAATAGGCTGCTACTTAAGGCAGGAACTACGAAGAATCCCACATGAATATGTTTAGTACCGCAGTCCATTTAGTAGACCAAAAGTTCCAAGTACTGATCGCATATATCTGCTTAAATCGACAGAGCTATATCCACGGCTAATATCCACAACGATCTTTAACAAGTAGAAATGTCCTAAGCTGATTTAAATTTTTTTTTTTTATATGTTAAAAAGATTTCTTTTATCTTCAAGATTTTTCAAAAACTAAATGAAAGACTTGATCTAAGGAAAAGTGTTCTTAGTAATAAGCATATTTCTGCCTTCTCCCCTCACACAATCTTATAGGATATAAGAATGAGCCATAAAAAAAATAACCTTGTCATTCAAGCCCCATTTAATAAAATCAACACCAATATTCGCCTTCAACCAAATACACATATGCTCTCTATATGATTTTTGACAAAAACCACGTTATAAATTGTCGAAGAAGCTCGATCAAACAGTAAAGAAAATATCGCTTTCTTTCCAACGTGCTCAGAAAATTTAATTTTTCATGTTAACTTAATATAAGTTTTCTTTATGAAGTAAAACCGGGAATAAAATATGAAAATCATAGTTGAAAAACTTTGGACTCTTTTTAAAGGGGTTAAATGGGTTTACGGGTTTGCAAAAACCGATTTGTTTATTGTCTTAATAAATTTCACAACACCTCCAGAACATTGTCCTAAGTTTTCAAGTTGATCCAAGTAATAATAGTTTCGGAGATAAAGCCCTGATAACTTGGACGCTAGAGGCTAGCTAGGCTATGTGCGTCGTCTTACATGCGTTTTTCTCGAAACCGTGGTTTCGAAGTGAATTGATAAGATTTCTTGAAAACTACTCAACGGATTTTCGTGAAATCTTATACCAGTCTTTGAGGTAAAATCCTTAAAGACTTGAACGAGGGATTTTTTTCGATTAAAAATTTTTGGAAAAAACTATCGTGAAATTGCCATTGAAATTCAATTTTTTTTTTTTGTAAAAATGTTTGCCAAAAATGCAATTTTCAGTTTTTCGTTTTCTTCGTAAAAGTTCTAAGTTAAGGTTTTAACTAAAACACGCATTTTTTAAATGAGGTGATCCTGTAAGACGTTATTCTGCCAATGCGGGCTCATTTTTTTTTCGAGGGGTCACCGGAAATGCCGTCGCAATGGCCGAGTTTAAAATATTTTTTTCCAAAGATTTCAGAATTTTTTTGTTAAAATATTATGTTGGTAACAATAAAAGGTTCAAATAAAATATTTAATTTTTTATATGAAAAAAATATTGTTGAAGAATTTTGTTTTTACCGAAGATACATGGGTTTCCAACAGTAACTTTTAAATTTTCTTCAAATTTTTAAATACACCAAAAAGTGAATAAAATAATAAACGCAGTATTTAAATAAATTATTTTATATACCAAAATGCGCAATTATTGTGAAAAACGCGCTTATTTTCTTCAACACATTAAAAAGCGAAACAAAAACCGTACTTTCGCCCTACTTTCAATGGAAATTCCTTGCCCAATTTCGCTTTCCAAACAATTTCCCATTCAACTGTGCCATTTTCGTACGCATTTCACTTTTACTAAATTTCACTTGAAAATAATATATAAATGGAAATTAAAACGCGAACAAAAAAATTTAACGTGAAAGCAGCCAGCAAACAATAACAATAACATTTTATTATGCACCCATTCCATTAAACTGTGGCACAATGTGTGCGGCCAAGCCAAATTGCACGCAACGTTGTGTTATGTTGCCATCAAAATGGTGCGCGCCTCCACCACTAGTCGACGCACCCGCTATATTCGCTACATTTCGGCCATTCATTCGTCGCCTTGTTCGTCCTTGCAACAATGCAACGGTGCATGCACTACTTGTTGGTTCAGCTCAGCCTCCGCCCTGCACCCTGCACCCTTCAGTACCCACCCACTGTTCTTCTGTGCGTCGCATTCACCAAGCTATGCGATTTGTTTGCTCCGCTATTTGTTTGCCAACATTTTACGCGTATTTATCGCATTGCATTGTTGTTATTGTTGTCATTTTAACTTTTGTTAATTTTATGTGCCAGCCTACCCTACAGCCAGTGCTGCATTTTTGCGCTTTTAATTCGAACGTATGCGTTGGCCTTTCGCTTTCTCTGTCTCCCGTCTCTTTCCTTGACTCCTCTCCCTCTCTGTATTGCAATCAAAATGCAGTGAGGCGTGCGCGATTTTCCGCTTTGGCAATTGTTGTCGCCGGCAGTCCGCCACGCTTATGGGGAGTCATTGTTGACATTTCGCGTATAAGTACATTAGGGTATGCGTTATTTCAAAAGTTGCTTCTTTTTCTTAAAAACGTCTATTCCACAACTTTGAAGAAGCTATACTCTCATACAAATTTTTTTGATACATAAGAAGGTCTTATTGATTTTTCTCATACTAACAATCCTCTATTCGCAGTTAAAGCAGTAACTTATAAATATTGTGTTGCTCATACGACATGGTGTACTGTATGAAGACAGTTTATTTAATGCCTAAATTTAACTGCGTATAACTTTTAAAGGATATTTTATATTTTGCCTTAAATTTTGTATTAGAATATACTGTTTTCAAAAAGTTTATTTGAAAAAATTTTATGCAAAATTAAAATGATTTAAGTAACCGTGCTGAAAAAAAATCGTATTTATATTGGTAAATTTTTTTAACGCAAAAACTTAAACTTCTACGGTATTTAAAAAAATCAACTTAGAAAACAACGATCACCCTAGTGTACACAGAGATTACTCTTGCATATCAGTGCATTTTAGTTTAGTACACCACCAGCATATGGACATAAGTTACAACAATGTTACGCTAAAGTATTCGCACGCATATGCAAATATTTGGGTTGCATACTAAGTTTTGTGTATGTGTAAACTTGAATAAATATTGCATTAATATACTAGCATAGATTTGAAGCATTTGTGTTGTAAGTTACAGCATTAAATTTACTTTACAATAAAAGTAAGAGTTCTAAAAATATATCTTTGGGAAGAAGGCCTAAGCAGCCAGTTTCCCTTTGTTTTGTTTTACAGGTCATATTAAAATAAAAAATAAAAATGTATCTAAATAAAAAATTTCATTAAATATTCTCGTATCATCTGAAGAGTTCCTTCATAAAAGCAGAAATCTGCGGATTGAATACGAATTATTTTCACTATATAAGGTATCTTTATAATAAAAGTATTATCGTTCATTGAACATGAATGGTTAGTTCTTACCGATTTGTTTAAACACTTTATTTAGTATTAAAAAACAAATAATTACTTTTCAAATTTAGGTATTTTACAATACCAAAAAAAAAATGTAGAAAATATGAAAATGATCCCCAGTTTAAAGTATTGTGCCGGATATAAATCTTGACCAGTTGCCCGAATAACTACCATGGCTAACCTGCTTTACAAAAAATGGATTAGTCTTTCGAAAGTGTAACTAAAAAGCTCTACTTGATGTCCTCGTTATTTTCTTTGATAAAAAAAAGATCATAAAGACCATTATGGTAATCTTTGAGTCTTGCTTTTTCCTTCACGTTACATTAAAATTTATATCTACTCTAAAGTTCTAAAAATCAATGAAACTATAAAGATATTAGATTTCCACAGAAGTCATGTCATTTTTGAAATTTACAATGTTGTAACTGGTCAAAAATGTGTAAACCAAAACAAGTTAATATGGGAGATAATAATTTCGTTACTTTAATAAGAAATACGCATGCTCTCTTGTAACGAAGTCAAATCGCTATCCTTTGTTACAGGACAGCATCGTCCGACACTTGCGGGTAAAATAAACTCGACTAAATGACAGCTAATATTTATATTGTCACTTCGCATTATAATTGTGTGGTATGCATATAAAAATATTTACAACAGATCATAGTAAACGTCGCGAATTTGTTGATTTTGCTTTGGAAAAACATGTAAACGATAACGATTTCTTTAAGAAAATCATCTTAACCGATGAGGCTCACTTTCATCTTAGTGGTGCGAAAAATAAGCAAACTTATCGATTTTGGTGCGAAGAAAATCCACGAGTTATTCATGAACAACCATTATTTTGACCTAAATTGGCATTTTAGTGTGGTTTTTGGTCTGATAGAATCACCGGTACGTACTTTTTTCCAAATGAAGCTGGTGACACTGTTACTGTCAGATCGATGATAACCAACTTTTTATGACCGCAATTGGAAAAGGTTGATCTTGACAACAAAACGGGACCAGACTCACACAGCACGTACCGAATTATTGGGAGAAAATTTTGGAAATTCGATTATTTCAAGAAATTGGCATTGAATTGCCTTTAAGAAGAGTAATATAAAACCATTATAAGGTTATTAGAAGTCATTGGTTTAATCAATAAATCATACTCTTTGACTTCTAAAAGTCAATATTGAAAAAGCGATTCATGTCATATGTCTTGAATTATTGGAAAAAGTACTTGAAAATTGAGTTCATAGAATTCGTGTTAGTGCTATTTTGCAGTCATGTTATATTCAGAACTTATCATTTATTAAGTGTACTTCACGTTAAAAAATTATATTTGAATTTCCTTAACAATGATTTATTTTTTTTTAAGAAATTATATGACTCTTATTTGAAAACTCCGTTTATGTAAACCACAGGACTATATCAGAATTAACAACCGCCCTGCCAAATTGACCCCATGTTAAGCGAAACGTAGGTAAGCCAAATATGTAGGCGAATTACTTTCGTCCAATGATCAGATCTCGCTGTTATAATGCTTGTAGTAATGATACTGTTGTGGAAGTACAACTATTATGACGAATAATATTGTCTTCCAATCAACAAGAATTAAATGTACTGGTAATATTAAAACCCAAAGATCATAAGACTTGCAGCTTTAGGCTGAACCCAAACAGGGCTAGTCAAAACAGTTTTTCTTGTCTCATATGCAACTGCCCATAGCTTCATATGTGACAACCCACACCGAACAAGATGAAGCGAAAACGCATGTTCGTGCCTTGACTTGTTTGAAGAGCTGTTGTCGAAATTCTTATGTATTTGCATACGCCAACGCACACCTAATGCGACAAAACTGTCTTTGTTGCCGATCAACACATGCTGAGCTACGACGCAACCCATAAGGAATGGAATGGAACAAGACACGACAGAAAAACATGTTTCGTTGCTTATTGCTGAACCGTTGGTTTTCATAGTCAAAATTACGCATACAAATTCTTTGTGAACCTTGACGCGGAGAAATTGGTGTTTTTGACCGAGGCAAGAAGCCCAATATATAATTATAAAAATAAAGATCACACAAATAAGTTAATAACAGAAAAAATATGGGACGAAATAGCTACAGAAATGAATAGTGACGGTAAGTTTAGTTTATAGTATTTATACCATTTGTACATACATACATACGTAATGTTGATAAGTATTTAAAAATAGTAAAACTAGTAAAAATCAATTGTATATATACAGTACAAAACTAAGCAAAATTAGATAGCGTACTTATTTTGCCAAGAAACTGATCCAGAGGTAGAGTTAAAATATGATAGAAACTGGTCACGTACATATGTATGTAACGCGCACCATTTGATGGCCTTGAGTTTTTAATATTTTCATTTGTAGCCTCTCGGACTATATTTTCCATAGCATCGAGTTCATTATATATTTCATGAAGCAAATGTTCTTGTTCCCGAATCATATTATGTTAAGCACAAGCAGCTAATATAATAGTTTCTACTTTATTAGGCGACAACAGAATTTCTGTATGAAAAATTCGAATCTTTGCAAGAACTGATTTCTTTTCTTCTTTTTTCGTGTTATTTCAATGCACACCAAGCGAGACAAAAAGACAAAATGTCGCATTGTGCTTCGCTTGGTGTGGGTTAGAGCAGAAGTTGTTTTTGTGTTTTATTAGTCAAAGACGTTTTTGACTAATCCGGTGTGGGCCCAGCCTAAGGCAAACCGAATATACATACATATATCAAGACGCGTTATTTTAATAGAAATTTGGAAGATGCTCTGCGCAGATAAAGAGAATATGTTATAGTAGCACTATTAAGTAGATATTTTGGCACAGAAACAGCGTTACTGGGGAAGCCGATGTGGTATCTGATTTGATTTTCGAATTCACAGCTAGTATATAATGAATTACCATCTATTAAAATTCAACTGTAAAATTCTCGAGCTAATTGAATATAGGATTTTAGAAAAATACACTTCTACAATTCAAATGACATACAAAATGGGGAAGAATTGATATATACATCATATTAAGTGGCAATCTAGTATTTTATTCAAGAAGAGTTAATATTTCCAAATTAATTCGAAAAAAATCATATTGTATTAAGTTTTATTCTTCCAAATTTTAAAATTATTTGTAAGAATTTATTAGTACCAACATATTTTCTATTACTGTGACATTATAAATTCACGTTCAGAGTCGAAAATGTTCCTGCCACCAAATCAAGATTGCAGCGCAAACAACATCATTTTTCATTGCTGCTGTAAATCAATGGGGCCGAAAAAATATAACAGCAATAGAACGTAAAAAGACACTGATTACAAATCAAAACTTTTTATTTGCGTGCACCAACTGACTGCAACAACAGTGCAATAAATTCACAGAGAAAAATGCTTACCCGAAAAAAGTGTATAAAATAGATACTAAAAACAGTACAAAATTTATTATCTCGTCGGTTGAGTCAATGGCGATAGAAGCGTGAGCGGAGTGACAAAAATTTAAGAAAAAACTTTCGCTGTTAATAAACTAAAACAAGCAAAGTTTACAAAAACAATGCAACGCATCAGGGTGAAGAAGAGAGGCAGCGAAGCAAAACAGTACACAAAGAAAGGATCATCAGTTGGAGGTCCTAAAAGAGAGTGTGTCTGGCGTTGTTTACGAGGCTGGCGCTCGTGTCTGTGGCTGAGTGTGTATGTGTGTGTGGGGGCTACTTAAAAACCATACGACATCGTTGCACTGCTGTGACAAATTGCCAAACTTTTTTCGGTTATTTCACTAAACATTCGAGGCGCTTCTTTTTTCGTTTTTCCGCTAGCCTTTTTCCAACTCAGCGCACAGCTGCACACAGCTGAACAAAGCGTTGTATCGCAACTCTTGTACATTGCATTACATATTGGTATTTATATATTTTTTTATAGTTTTGCTTTGTTTCATTAAGTACCCGCACTCTCCGACGACAATGCACTTCAGACACTTTGCGCCGTTTTGTTGCCTTTGTTTTTGTTCGAAAATTTAATTCTTACAACATGCCACCGTAAAAAACGCAACATACTGGAGTAGTGCGTAGTAAAAGTTGTGCGAAATTTGAAAGTTCTGCGGCACATAAAGAACACAGAAGAAAAGAAGATTATAAAAAAACTGATAAACAAACTTATTGTTTTGCAAAGCTTCTTTTATATACAACTTTTAAAATCTGCTTTCAAATTTACGTAATGTGGTAAATATAATGGAAGACCATGCATACAACCAGACGATTATTTTTGTTTATTTAAAAAATGTCTATAAATGTCTATTGAGAACTCAGTAGCATTTTAAAATTATGCTTGGTCTGCATATGGTTTTGTATGTACATAGAAGCTTACACTGAGATGATATGAACCGATATATTAGTTTTGAGGATGACAATAATCGTCCCTTAGGTTTGACTGGAGTTTTCCTTGGAAATGTTTGGAAACTCTTTAAATGGCAAAAATGTGTTACGACCATATTTATTTTGCCTTATTCTAAATTTAGCTCTGCTTTCTCCAGACTAGACAAGGAAGCAAAGCAGATGGATCTGGCAGTGAACGAGGGCAAGACAAAATATCTCCTGTCATCAAACAAGCAGTCGTCGCACACGCGACTTGACACTCACGTCACTATTGACAGTCATAACTTTGAAGTTGTGGATGGTTTCGTATACTCGTATTTGGGAACCAGTGTAAACACCACCAACAATGTCAGCCTCGAAATCCAATGCAGGATTACTCTTGCCAACAGGTGCTACTTCGGACTGAGTAGGCAATTGAGAAGCAAAGTCCTCTCTCGACAAACAAAAACCAAACTCTATAAGCCACTCATAATTCCTGTCCTGCTATATGGTGCAGAGGCTTGGACGATGACAACAACCGATGAGTCGACGTTGCGACTTTTAGAGAAAAAAGTTCTGCGAAAGATTTACGCCCCTTTGCCGATGAGCTGTATGAGATATACGACGACATTGACATAGTTCAGCGAATTAAAAGACAGCGGCTACGTTGTCTAGAATGGACGAAAACACTCCAGCTCTGAAAGTATTCGACGCTTTACCCGCCTGGGGAAGCAGAGTAAGAGGAAGACCTCCACTCCGTTGGAAGGACCTGGCATCGCTTGGAATATCCAAAAGAAGAAACGTCTGGCACACTATTGTTAACTCGGCTATAATCGCGTAAGCGGTGTTTACGCCAATTAAGAAGAGGAATTCTAAATTCAAATATCTAATATTAGAAATATTCTGTGTTTTTATATATACTATGTATGTAAGCCAGTCTCTCAGTTTTTGAGAAGCTGCTCATTTGTCGGAAATGTCAATACCGGACCGTAATAACATACAGATATGTACACAGATGAATAAATTGAAGGAGCAAATGTTCTTGTATCGAAATTTTTTTTATTTGAAAGACTAACTTTACAAAATTTTGCATAAACTATTTAAAAAATCAAGTGAGGAAGGGTTCAGTTCGGATGTAACCGAACATTTTATACTCTTGCAACAAGGAAATATCTTAAGGTGCACAACGCCAACCGGGAGATCAGAATCCAATCAATTAAATTGGTAGTATGGACCCAATTTTATCCATTTTTACCAATACTGCATACTATTAACATCCCTCATATTAATAAAATGTTACCAAAGATTGATTAAGGTAGCTCACATGCCTTATCCATATGGATTAAAATTTCACTGATGTTATACACACAGTCATACCATTATCGGGAATTGATTATCTTTGAAATTCGAATATATATCTCACACATTGACCGATACTTGCAGTAAAAAGTCTGCAATTGGTACTGGAGTCCGAGTATTCGGTACCTGGTCGTTTTTGTTGGATAAAGACAGTCATTAGTCAAAAGGTGGCATATTCTAGCACTATTCGTGCAAATTTTGAAGCCGTTATAGCAATTGCTTCTTGGTTTGTAAATTGGAAAAGAAAGTGTCAGATGTTATTTATAATTGTGTTGTGTGGAACGTAGGCGTGGGTCCAGTCCGATTCTTAGCAGAATTGTTCTGAGCAAATTTCGCTTTTGTAGCTTTGGTAGCCTAGGAGATATGTATATTAAACCTTTTAGACGACCCCACTTTTCAAAATAATCAGTTTATAGTTGCCCTTTGCTACCGCGATCCGTTGTGCCAAATTACCGTGACACTTGTTCGATTACGCCCATCTACGATCTCTGCCTAGTCAGACCTTCGGAATTTCACTTGTATTGTCGTTCTGAACATTTATGTATGTATAACTCCATATTAACGTCGATTAGTTTTAGATGAATAAAACAACTCATGGACTACTATAGCATATAGCTGCAAAGCCAATCAAAACCAAGTTTTTGTTTTGAAAACTTTTTCTTTTGAGAAAATGTGTACATAATTTGGAATAGATTATTTTCCAACAAAACTCTACAATCTCTCTTGAATATTTCAAAAACTTTTATTTCATATGATAGCTAGTGCAGTGCCTTTTGCAAAAAAAAAAAAAATAAATTGCGTCGTAACGACAATTATTCCGATAAGCATAATATCTTTCTCAAATACAATTAAATATTTTGCATTTACCCACTTCAAGTCTGTGGTTATTTTCAAAAGTCCGAAAAAAATTCTTTGGGTAGAGGTTTAAAAGGAACTACCATTGTTTTGTAGAGTTGTACAATTTGTTAACGGGTTCAAAGCTTTAAGCCTAAGAGTTACTCAACATGTAGTAACAGTGACAGCCGTAACCGAGTTTTTAGGGTTCAACCAACGGTGCTCTAAAAAAAGTTTGAGATTCGGCGTTAGAAAAATTTAATTTATATTAGTATTATACTCATAACTAGAGATCCAAGTAGAGGTACTTTTTTACAATGGCTTTTTTTTGACAGATCTCAGAAATGTGTTTCGCGCGCTTCGCTCAACTTATAGTCAACATACTCGGCCTACTGAGTGTACTATTCGCAACACCACTAACGTATGCACCATCACCCATCTTGAAAAAATAAATTACCAGCATTCATTATTAAATAATATTCGGCCACATAGTCCACGTCAGCACGCAGTGAAGAAAATCGAATAATATCCACTTACAAAACAGTGTTGTTCGAAAACAATACAAATCTGAAACAAGTATTTTGGAACAGTTGCTATTTAAGTACTCTTCTATTCAGTTTCAATGGAAATCGGACAGAAATTTTGATGGTAGCCATTTAAATTTTTACATTT
Source organism: Bactrocera zonata (assembly GCA_037783105.1). Lineage (NCBI taxonomy): Eukaryota > Metazoa > Arthropoda > Insecta > Diptera > Tephritidae > Bactrocera > Bactrocera zonata. The sequence goes on along the minus strand of JBAWJQ010002772.1, from coordinate 323,054 downwards.
TCACTCAACTTAGCGATTACTTTGAATATTTTCACCAGTTTCTTGGGTATTTCTTTGAGCATTGTGCATATGTGTCTTATGCCAGTCTGCTGTTCTTTCACATAACGATGCATTATTCCAGTATTTGTGTGCAAAAGAGTATTTGTATGCATATGTATTGTCTCTTTCGAATGTAAAGATTGCATAAAGTTCTTTAAATAGTAACTTGAAGAAAAGCCATAACGATAAAAACAATACTGAATGGCGATGAGAAAGGCAGATACTGAAAACGTCTTTGTTGGGTAGAGTGAAAACAAATGCTACATACTATTAATACATACTGTTCATACGTTTTTTAATGAAAAGACACATTGGTGCATAAAATTGAAAACAAATACTTGGCACAGAAGAAAAGTTGCTCAAATAAAGACATGTGTGGAGAAAAATGTCTTGCAGTCATGTCTTCTGCATACACCAAACATACAAGAAAACAAGACGACTTCACCAACTTAAACGAAGAACAATAAACAAATGACAAGCTGATGCTTTGATAGCCAACTATTGTGTGTTGCCAGTCAAGAGATGGCAATAGCCTGCTGATGGCGTTGCGTGCCACAACAGGAAGTCTTTCTTAACTATTGAGGCAAGACAATTGCTGAAGAAAGTGTAAAAACGACGCAACGCAGACAATATGAAAGAGAAAATGGTTGAAAGCTGTTTGACAATGAGATGAAATACAAATGAAAAAACCAAATAGTTGTCTTAAGAAAGCGCAGACAAAAGCTGGCGTAGCTGGTAAACACCATATAACGGCGAAGATGCGTGAAAACAAAATGCTTCAATAATTGCAATAATTATGCGCACCTACGTGAATCCTGCCGTCACGTCTCTCGCTGCAGCACCAAGCATTTTGTGAAAATTGTTGCTTTTGTTATTGCGTATTTGCATTATCTTTCGTTCTCATTTGCGATTGCAATTTTATGCGTTTTTTTTCAATATTTTTAAATACGCGGCGTTGACAGCAAGTGAATGAGCGTGTCGGCTGCGACAGTGTGACGTGTTTCATTGTGTGTGAGTGTGTGCGTTGGTGTACGAGCTCCTGCAGTAACCGGATATTGCATTTTAAAATCTCATTAAATGTAAATTTCCGTTTTGCTCATTTATGAGCTTGCGATGCATTTTATTGTTGCCGTAGATGTTGAACGATGTGCCATTACATGAGTTACATAAGTATGTATATACATATGTATATTGATCTTCACGCATACCACTTCAACGCGTTTACATAAATTGTGCAAGTAAATGAGTTTTTTATATAACTTTAATAATGATATGATAGAGCTTTGGTCAATTCTTTAGATTGTTAAGTGTTATCGTTGATCTTGAGGTCTCAAACAAGAAAAAAAAACTGAAATATTAATAGCTGATGATTTGATATGAATTATTTTTATAGTTGCTACTGGAAATTCATATATTTAATATATTTATAAGTGACTTTAGTTAGGGGTTACATGGGTTTCAGTTTCAAAAAATCGATATTAAATTCTATAGCATCTCTAGAATATTGTCCTAAATTTTCAAGTTGATCCGAGTAATAGTTTCGGAGACACAGCCTTTGAGAACTAGTGCGCTTGCAGCTAGCTATGCTAACTGCGCCGACTTTAAACGCGTTTTTCTCAAAACAATGTTTTCAAAGTCGGTTGTCAAGATTTCTCGCGAACTACTCAACCGATCTTGATAAAATTTTACAGAGGTCTTCGAGATATCATTTACAAGGTCTTGAACGAAGAATTTTTTTTTTAATTACAACTATTTAAAAACATAAAATTGTCGAGAAATTTTCATCGAAATTTGCATTTTTTTTATAAAAACGTCTGCCAAAAATCCAATTTTCATTTTTGTTTTCCTTCGTCCAATACCTAGTTTATTGTCTTTACTAAAACACGTATTTTTTATTTTTATTTCAGATGATCCTGAAAGAAGTTCTGCTGACAACGCGGATGCACCTTGTTTCCGAGGGACTGCGGGATATGGCGTCGTAATGACTGCCATTTTGATATTTTTTTTTGAAAATGTTTGTCGAAATGTTTATTATATATTAGTCTTTTATTAAAAAAAAAGTTTCATTAAAATATTTCATTTTTTATAAAATATGTAAAAAAGATTATTGAAAAAAGGCCATTTTTTGCCCGAGGAAACCCATGTAACAACTTTATCAAACAAAAAAAAAATATTGCCCATTATTACCACTACTGCTTATATGTATGTACACACTTGATATGTGGATTGCAGTCCAGACCTTCTCGGTACCGATTCAATCGATCTTAAAAGCAGTTAGCTGAGGCTCTGCTGATAGCGAAGTAGAATCTCGCGTCTACAACTACATGTCTATTAAGTAATGTGTCTCCTTCTCTGTTTCCACGAACGCATATGTTCTTGCTTACAACTTTAATGTTCTTTTACCTGTTGCTCTGTAGCAGGCGCGACTTTAGAAGACGATAATGGTATTGTTACAGTGACTGATTCCCTTCTCTAATCTGCATCAGGTACCCACGGGTCCCAGCATTAATGGTGTGGCCTTAAGCCGCCTGAACAATGGTTGCCGGTTATGGTGACCGAAGCGCTTAATGTCTATCCCAAAATTAACTAAAAATTATAATTTGCCGCCATTTCCAAAAATATTCACAGTTGTCGAAGTTAAAACGCTATTTCGACTATTTTGTATACAAATTTCGAAGTGCGGTCGCCAAACCTTTATTATTTTTGAAATATTGTTCAATAATGAAGACACGTTGTTCTACAGGGTGACGCACGAATTGTGCTATAAAAACAAACTTCAATAACTCTTTTTCAGTCTGAGTAATCGACTTAGGTTGCTTTTTGTTATTTGGCCGGTTATTAATTAGGTTTTTAAAGCTGAATACCTGGGGCACCGAAAAGTTTTTGATAGTGTAGCGGTACCAAGCTTCCTTCACTCCCTCGAGTAGATGGACCAACGCGCGGTTGGTAAACATGTTTGCTGAATCTGAAAATATCGCAAGAAGACCGCGCAATCGTGGCTGTTGCACCGTAAATTCAGATAAATCCAAGAGTTTCGACTCGGAACTTATCATCAAAACTTTAGTGTTAGCAGACGGTCATTACAACCGATAATTCATGATGACTTTAAACTCTTTCCGGACAAAGTTCAGATAAAAAGCCGGTTAAACCATCTAGATACATCTATTCGCCAGCAATTTTACCAAAAAATGATTGAAATGGTCGAAGACATAAAGTGCCTATTTTTGTATAATGAGGCCCATTTTAATCTACATGGAAATGTAAACAAGAAAATTTTCCGTATGTGGAGTGAATCGTTTTCTTTGTAGAAAATTGTGGCAATGAGTATTGTTACTTAGAAATGTTGAATGAGTTTTTTACCCAGAACTACGCCGAGGACGAATACCTTCGAATAGGCATGGTTCCAGCAACGACAGAGCAATTGCACACATAGCCAGACTGTTTATTGCGGAGCTCCAATAAAAATTTTAAAATAAATTTATATGAAGAAGTCTATTTTTATACGGACATATGTCAAGAAAGAAGTGTACACATATCATTTTTATGTTTTACATTACTTTATAATTCAAAATACAGCTTGTGCAAGAACTAAAGCCATTCGACTTTCCCAAGCGACCAGCGACTCTGCCAAGAAGATTCGACTTTTCGAAACTAATTTTGTTCAGCGATGTGGATCATATTTGGGTATGTAAACAAGCAGAATTTCCAGAAAAAAACAATGGTTTAATGAGGTTTGTGGGTCGGTGGAATCATCGGTCCATATTATTTCAAAAAAGATGCCGGTGAAAACGTAACCGTCAGTGGCGACCTTTATCGCGCCTTGATAACCGAGTTTTTGATGGCTGATATTGAAGCTCGTCATCTCAGCGACATTCGGTTTCAATAAGACGATGCCACTTCCCATACATCGCATCAACGCAATGGATGTATTGAGAGAACACTTTGCCGATCAATTGGCCATCGAGAACGTGTGATATCACACCGTTACTCTTTTTCCTGTAGGGATATGTAAAGTCTAAGTTTATGTGGACATTCCCGCTTCGATTCAGGCTTGGGCCAAAATATCATACGTGTCATTCGCCAGTTACCAGTTAAAATGCTTGAACGAGTCAGCGAAAAATGAACTCAATGGATGAACCGTCCAAGGCGTGTATGCGGCCAATATTTGAAAAAGATGGTCTTCAAAAAATTAATGCTAAAGAATGTTCCTTTGAATAATAATAAATATTTTTTATTAAATTTTAATTTCATGTTTTTTTCTTTAAAAAAGGAACCTAGAAACTGATCACCCTTCATAAAAGTCTTCATCTGTTCTGATTATAATGTATATGTCATTTACATATATTGGCCAATAGATTTTACTTTTACTAGGTAATTATATAAAAATTATGCGAACATTTTACAACTGACCCGACGGTGCATTTTAGAAATAAATATTCTTCAATGTTCTCATATTTTTCTGCAATGCACATTTTATGTACCAATTAATTCACTCCACTTCGAGCAAAAAAAAATGCTTAAGTGGACTTTATACTTTTCAAGCCATTAAGTTCAGTGTATAAGCATGTTCGGTTGCAGCTTAAGTCATTCGCAATTAAAAGTTATTAACGGCGGCATAACTTCTAATTATACATTGCTAAGCTGCTTTCCGCTAAACTTTGGACGCCAGAAGACGTAAAGAATTATTGAGAAGAGCGCGCAAAAAATAAAGTAAAAAAATAAAATAGTTTCCGTGCAACAACTTTGAGCTATTAATTTCATTAACTGGCCATAGCTCCAAAAAGAGCAGTATTGAAGAATATCCAAGGAGGAAAAATTTACAAAAAAATTCCAAAAAAAAAAAAAATATTAAAAAAGCTAAAGCATTAAATGATTTATGTCAACAGCTGCAATCCTTAAATGAAAAGCACTAAAGCAAATATCGCTGCGAAAATGGTCGCCGCCGTCAACATTAATTTTTAAAAAATTATCAAGAACAACTGAAAACTGAAAAGAATAACAAGAAAGAAATGCTCTAAAGACACGAGAAGTGGCAGAAGTAGGGTGTAAAAGTGAAAAAGTATACTTGTTAAAAACTTCTTCTAATGCTGCAGTGCAGATCCACAGCACACCGATGCAACACGGGCGCTGTGGAGTGACGCGAAGTGGAGTGGAGTGGAAGAGAGCGTGAAAAAATGGCGACAACTAATAGCAAACAACTTTTTAATGAACGACAACAAGCCGACAGCAAGTGCTGCAATAACACATACTATATGTAAAAATATATACATATATATTACAGTACATATAAGCTCGCAAAGCCGAAATGAAGACTTTAGTGGCGCCACTTGATAGGACCCATTGAGCATAGCAAAAGAAAAACGCGCAGCAAGGAGACAAAATGAATGGCATTACTCTGCAGAAAGTTGCCGCCTAGGTGGCAACGCCATAACACTCGAACGGTTGCATGCCACATTCCCAATTGCATGTCCTTGGACAAACTCTTTCCTGCATGCACCACAACGTGTCAGGTCATTTACTATAATTACAATCTTTTCTTGTTGTTCCCTTTCTTAGCAGCTGAACAAAAGTATTAATTGAAGAAATTCCTTGTGGTCAACCTGTGGCTGCTCTGGTCACATGCAATGTCCTCTAAGTGACGGCCACATACAGTCATTTTCGTAAACTTTTTGCCTTCTCGCAAATTGCGGCGGGTAACTATAAATTACTTCGATTCGATTGTGGAATTCAAATATGTATGTGTTGTGGATATGTGTATTAAAGCATTGATTGCGCGGCGTAGCAAGTGAGTATGTATGTATGTGCTATTAGTAAAGTGTAATTAGCTAGACTTAAAAAAAAATTAGCAAAAACAGTGATTTAGTGTTGGCATTTATTTGAATTGAAAATAGCTTCCAGCGTTATATTTCTAGTATAAGAACATATTCATACTAAATTACAGTCAGTCTTTCTTTCTATCTATATATCTTTCATGATATATTATTTAACTGAGAAAATCTAAGAAAAGCTCAATAGTAAAACTTGTATTCATTGTCTAAAATTCACGTTATTTTTAAACCTCAAACACACAGACCGAAACATCATAGCATCTATGCGAATGATTAGAGAGGCAAGTTGAGTCGATTTAGTCCGTCTGTCTTTTCGTCCATGCCTCAGTATTCGAGATATCGATCTGAAATTTTGCGCACTTTATTTTTCTACCAAGAAATTCCTCATTTGTTGGTACCACCGATATCGGACAGCTATAACATACAGCTGCCATACACACTAAAATTTCAAGCTCAAGACCTTGAATAAAAACATTTTTAATTTAATAAATTTATCTTCACGCAATTTGGCGCTGATTATTTAATCACTGAGGCTTATAACCGATATTCTAATTGGTCGATCAAAAATGGGAGAATATACGAAGATGTTGGTTAAAATTAAAGTGGAGGGATGGAGGAAATTTTTTGAGAAAAATATACGAGCAAGCGACCCATGGATTCAGGTCTATAAGATCTGCCGTGGTCTTCATAAAAATGATATCACATCTCTTCGCTTCGCTGACAATCTGCTATTGTTGCGAAGAGAGAGTCCGGGGGTTCGTTTTTTTCCTATGTGGGGTGTGCAGGCATCTCAAGCACAAGAAATACCTGTCACCCCATAAGCTTATGGGGATGTAGTAGTACAAAATCTTATGAAAGTTCAATCCAGAATATCAGGACGCCATTTCTGATAATTCCGTTTGAGAGGATTATTTTCCATACTTTCGAGTAGAAAAGTGCTTTTGATTGATAATCTCCTGAAGTACCTCGATAATATCTGGAGTAATCATCATTCTTATCGGGATTTCAGTTTCCTGCCAGTCGTTGGAAAAGTATCAGTCTCCTTTGAGTACTTGGAAAATTACTGGAATGAGTTATTATGAAACGCACAAAAAAACCTCTCTCGGATCGGAGTGATTCGTGGCTACCCTCATGAATCCATCTGCGCTTCATACATTTGGAATCTTATGATAGTCTACTTGGGCAGCATGAGCCCCTCCGTAAATTTTGCATTTCAAATGATGACGCGGAGGATGGCGATATCTAGAGAACAAGTGGTTTCTAGATGATAGGGTCAGGTTTGGGTGGCAAGACGGTTTGGGCAATAGCCCTTACGGTCGGGTGACTTAGAAGTACGTTTTTTGGGTATAACACAGACTTGAGATTTTGTCTGCATCTGGGTTTATGGCTTACTGAGCCTGGGCCTATGAATGCATTTTTCCATCAGAGGTACCTATCTGATAGGTCGGAGTGTTGATATTGCCATTCAAACTGTTCCCAAAAAAACTAAATGATTTTTTGTTGAATTTCTTCCATGCGGCCTTTAATGTTCGTATGTATTAGTGTTATACTACACCGAAAATGTCTTTAAAATTTTAAGAGAAATAAATTTCTCTTTCAGGTTGTTGTGGCAGTTATGGGTATGTAATAATTACAACATACACGCACACATTTTCGCAAATTTTTTCTTACATATTTATTTTTCTTTCTTCTTCATTTGCGCCGAGAAAAAGTTCCAACAGCTGACGCTGTTGTGTTTCGAGTTGATGAAGCGACATCTCGGACAGCTCAGTTCAACTACACAGTGCGCTCAGCAGCCAAGTCGGGCGTAAATAATGCGACAAGCCTTGAAGAATCCTTCAGACTGTGGCAGGACATTGACAACAGAGAAAAAAAAAATGGTTAAACAATAAACTGTGTTTAAGCCAGTGGAAAAGTTGTGCTGTGAAAAAGTGAGTGCGAAGACACTCAACTTGGCGACATGTCATGCTCAACGACAGACAAGTGCTGCGAAGTGGAGGAGTAATGGTTTTGCTGGCCACATGCGTCGCGGAGTGTGCCAATAGTGTGAGAGCATGAGAATTTCTGCACTATTTGCACACATACACGCGCACAAGTAATGATATTTATTTTCACGCTTGCAGCGTATAAAAGTTTTTCAATTAAATGCAATGATGTCCCAGTTATATACGGTGATGTGACGCTGCGGCATCTGAGCCACATCTCCGCTGTGGTACATGCGGCATGTCTGACCTCATGGCAAGCTGTAAGCTGAAATTTCAAACACGTACAAATGAATGCCTGCATAAATGAACAATGTTTGTATATGTATATATAAGCATATATTGGTTGCCCGCTGTTCTACAGCTCAGTTTCGAGCATAGCTGTGCGTATATTTAAAGTCATTCAAAAGTATGAAATGAAATTTCTACAAGCTTACGCAGCAGCGTGCAGTGAGTCATGAAAGTGTGACATGCTGGCAAAGCGGATTCACACACATGCACCCACATACTCATAAGTACACATGTATATACATAGCCTGGTGCATAGCATGACCGCACTGCACCCAACCAACATGTCTGCCAGACACCATTCAGCTGGTGGCCGATAAATGAGCTGGCACATTTAAGCGCGTCATAATTGTGGCAGAGCGGAAAGCTGAGGGCACAGCGTTGATTTGCAGTTGCCTGATTTCTCAACTCCCCTTTTAATTTATTTGTCATCTTCACTCTTTCATTTCAACTTTGCATTTTGCAGCGAGTTATTCATATGTGAGTGTACATGCCAGTGTAAGTATGTTAATGGTGAATTCGGATGCTTAAACGGCGCGATGATTGCTGCATTCATAATATTGGAACGTTCGCGCGAAAAGAATTGCAATATCATTATGTAGTGTGATAAATGTATAAAGTAGATATATATATATATGCATAATGTAATAACACATATGCACAGTTATGTATACAAGGTCTGTCACAAAAGGAACAGAACATTTTAAATATAACTGTTTCTGGTGGCGCCACATTGGGGAAAAGAAATAAAAAGTTTGATCTCTTGTTGACATTTCGTAAAAATTTTAAGACAATTGGATAACTACAATCGATGTTATCGATCAAAAAGTGACAGCAGCTTTTGGTCATCGGTCGTAAAATGCACTTTTAACAAAGAACAAATATTACATTTTGTTTTAAACTTGGGAAAACTTTTGCTGAAACATTTCAAATGATGAAAACAGTTTATGGTGATCAGTGCCTATCCCGTAGTAATATGCATGAGCGGTTTAAGCGATTCCAAGAAGGTCGTGGGGACCTCTGTGACGATCAGAAGTCACCGAAAAAAAGTCGTCATCAGAAGTCAAAAATAAAGACAATGCTGATTCGTTCTTACGATTCCGTCCACCTTCGCCAAACGATTAATGCTGCGTTTACCTTGGCGTTATGAAGCGTCTTTTGTCACGCATTCATCGTGCTCGACCACAATACCGTGAGGCAGGGTGCTGGCGCTTGTTGCACGATAATGCGCCGTGTCATAGGTCGGCGTTTGTCACTGATTTTTTGACAAAAAACTCCACATAGTTACACCATCCACCTCACTACCCTTCTCACCTCAGCACATTATTATACCCAGCCCTGCCAATGCAATTAATCCAGTGCTATAAAATTATAAGTATATAAATAAATGAAAACAAGAAGCATTACGAGCACCCCAACGTAGGAACAACGAACACACAACCAAACACGCAGAAGACTTCGCACAAGCAACACGGGAACAGCACACACAAAGAACACATACGGGAGCAGCAATCAAACAGCATACTCAGTGGAGTAATATTTATTCAACATGATACTGACAATAAATAATTAACTTGAGCATTAATTCGCACTGTCAATATTTTCGATTCGCATCAATTATCAAAATCGTAAAATAATCATTTTTACAATTAAAGGAAATTAAAATGATCATATTTACGACCTGAAGAAATACGGCGCCAGATGAAATAAGATCTTCGACTTTAGATCATGCCACTGCTCAAATGCAGTATAAAAGAATTAGCACCACCGACGCATCAGTTCAGTGAATTCAAGTTAATTCAGTCAGTCAGTTCAGTTTGCAGTTCAATTCAGTTAAGAGTTACAAAAGAATGCGATATCATCACTAACATCAAGAAGACCTGAAGGACCAGCGTTGTAATTGGTATACTTATTTAATTTTATTTACTAATATTTTATTTCTTCTATTTCGACACAATAAATAATTGTAAAACACGAAACTGCATTGTTTTAATTAAAAATATATATTTAAAAGAGGAAGTTAAAAACAACCTCCCTAAATATATAATTATATTAACCATTAATCACTCACCCTGCTCACCTGATCTGGGACCCTGTGATTTTTACCTATTTGGAAAACTTCATTTGCTCATGAAAGGACACTGGTTTCAGGACATTTCAGCTATCCAAAAGGCGAAAAATTACCTTAAACACTCATTTGAAATGCTAATTGACCGGGCTTGACGCTGTATCGAAGCACAAGAAAACTACTTTGAATAAAAAAATATAAATTTTGAAAAGTATTAATTTTTTGTTGTTTTTTAACAGTGCTGTTTCTTTTGCGACAGACCTTGTATATATGTATGTATCATATTTATGCAAAATTATATTTTCCAAGTAGTATTCTTTTTGGATGACTGAGTAAGCACTGACAACTACTTGGAGTCACTGCTCTAAACATATTTTATATGCGAAAGTTATATACTTTATATTTATCGAAAGCCGGGGAAACAAGTATTACAAAATTAGATCCAAATTATGATTACTAAAGTATGTATTTTTAATCAAAGTCAAATTTGACTTAGATTCGATTACTTAACAAAAATTGTTACCAGGCTAGTAGTATTACTGTGAAGATATTAAAATATTTTCTTTTACTAAATTTTATCTGTCTTTATTATTAAAAATATATATTTATAGGCTTTAAAGGGGAATTTCTAAGTTACCCTTTCATGAAATACTATTCAAAATTATTAAACTATGTATTTCTTGGTATTTTTATAGTAGCAAGAAGTATTGAAGCTTTGATTTAAAAACGTAGTAAAACAAAGGTATACATTTTTACGAAATTCTTACGTCAACGCCTATGAAATGCATGTTTATAAAAATTATTTTCTTAAGCGTTTACTTCGGTTTCTCCGAAGCAAAAATGCTACTCACAAATACAAGAAATTCCCAACAAGCACTTGATTCCGATTGTTCGCTAAGTCAGTTCTACATAAATCCGATCTGAACAATTTGTTCCGAGATTACTTACTTCCTTCGAAACCCCTGTACAATTTCTTGAAGATATCTCGTCAAATGAAAAGCTTTCCATGCAAGCACTTTATTCCAAGCATTCAGTTTGTACAGCTACATATATCGGCGGTTCTTATAAATGAAGGAAATGAACAGATCAATACCAATGCAGATAGGCAAACGGACGACAACAACATTTCCTGCTAAATGTTACAAATTTCATGGCAAACTTAATATACCCTCTGAAGGGAATGAATACTGGTTTGAAAAATGTATTTCGTCAGTTGAGGAATACTCTCTTAGTTTTCTCAATCAAGTTCAATATTTATCTACACTAGTGTTATAAAGTGAAAAAATTTTATTATTTTTTTCATTTTTATTCAGATAGGCTACATACCATATATTTTCAAAAAGTTAGAGATCCTTACTGAAAGGTCAATTAACTATCCCTAGGCGTAAAAAATGGCAGAAAAGTCCTTACATTGCATGCGCTGCGAATACGTTTGACTTTAAAACAAAATAAAGTACTACGACTGAGTTTATAAAAGTTGGGACAGTATAGAACAAATTTTTTCTATTTTTGCCAATACAGCATGCTTAACGTGCGAAATACTAATAAAATGTTCCCCGGGTTTAATTAAGATACCTCACATACAATCACCAATATGGAGAAAAATCAGACGGATGTTCGAAAGTCCTGATATTAGTTATATAGAGGCTCAAGATTTCACCCAATTTTATCTGTTTTAGGCACAAAAATACGAGTACACTCTTATCAGTAAGTAAAATACATTCTCTCATTATCAAATATGCGGTTTGAAGTTACCCTGAAGTTCGAAAATCTTTATGTTAGGTATATGGTGGCTCGTGAAACTATTGATTTTTCCACCTTACTCATAATCCTAATCCACTTATTGGCCGTCCCTACTAATCGGTCGTGTCCGGAATTGATTATAAATGATACTACTTCGATATTCACATCTGATTGCATATATGGGCTACTTTCCTTTGAAGCGGGGTGGCAATAATCTGCTAGTAGTATACAATAAGGTATAAGAGGTATTGAAACAGAGATTGGTTTCGCTTGAAATTTCTTATTTCCCGGACACAAGCAAAAGACTAAGTGTTAAAAAAATTTACAGCTGCTTTTTAAAATTTTTGGAAAACTAACATTACTTAGCTGGAAAAAATTATGAAGATATTTATATCAAAACGGTATAAATATTAATATTGTTTTTTTGAGGTATGCATATTATTTATACAAAAATCGGTGCAATTCCTTGCGGGTGGGATATTTTCATGTTCTATGTGCTACGTTCTGTCTCTCTATTAAATTGGTGTATGGAGCTGAAACTTGAAATTGGTTAAAATCGCCAAATATTTCTTGGAACTAGCTAGCCAAAATTTTTGAGAACGAATTTGTAGGTTATTCGAAACAACTGCTTGATAATACTGACACGCGATGTTAGATAGCAAGTAAGGTATATTCTTAGATATCACAAAATAATTTATTTTCTAAATGTTATAATTCACTTATAATTCTTCTTAGATATATGTATGTAATATGACCCAAAACTAAGAAAGCATTTTCAATATCATCGGAACAATGAAGTAAGATGAATGTATATATAGCACTTCTTGTACTGTAGAAGTATTTAAATCATCGGTGCATAGAAGATTCTAATTCTCACGCAACTGTAGTGGACAGTGGAGTGAGTCAGGACGTCCAAATTAAGTCAAATTTAATCACAAAGAAGGTCGGTCAAGTTGACGACAACACAATTTTATACATGTATATGTACATACCTTCCATTATATAGAAAATTATTTAAACGAAAAAAAACAAAATATAGTAAAAGAAAAATATAATTGACCATAGCAAACTTGAAATTTCTTATTAGGTTGCCATTTTTTTTAACCAATGATGACGGTTTGCTGCTTTCTAACAGATTTCTGAGACAAAATGGTTCAAAATTTTGCTAAAATTTTTAAAAAATATTAGTTGAAGCAGACTTATAAGAAACGTAAATGCTACATTTTTAATTATCATATGTGCGAAAATTACATTTAAATATTTTATATTACTCTTCTGTCACCTTTAAACTCAAAATAACAACACCACCTCCCATCAATATGCTGTGCCATAATTAATACAATCTATTTACATAACAACACAGTATCGAATTGTGTATAAACGTATTTCATGCGATGACTCCGCGTCACTTTTCCGCCGGCGGATGAGCCGAGGTGGCGCAAAAATAGATTTACACCTAGAACAGCAGCTGCTTCAGTGTCCGTTTCCGCTGCTTCCATCCTGCTTTCGAGCGTCGAAAAATGTTGTCCTCGTTTTAGAATTGCTCACATTTCCACTGCGCTTCTAACTATTCCCCCCCAGTCATGTTGCAAGCCCTGCTTCGACAATATTTGTGTCGAATATCTTTTTTTTTTTTGTTTTCAGTTATTAATTTTTTCTTCTTTTATTTTTTAGTTTTATTTTTTAGTTTTCACTTTCATGTTATTGTTTGTGTTCGCATACATTTGGTGCGCGTGTATGTATGCGCTTTCGTTGCACTCACTCCCCATGGAGTTAAATGTTGTTGCACAGATACCAAACTGAGATAATATGCAAATGCATTCGGTGGTACCCTGCAACCCTCCGCAGTATTGCGTTGGTACTTTGCATTTCGTGCACTCGGTGATGGCTGGCTGGCGCTGCAACCGGAAAGCAAGCGAGCGTTTCAAGCATCTAGTGAGTACGCTAACTCACACGTATATGGAATTTTCGATGCCACACGACTCAAGAAGGCTGGTGTGAGTGCCTTCACCTTTTATTCCAAGCATGCTAGCATGTCTGCTTCCTCTTCCTGTTATGCCATTGTACCGTTGCGTCGCTTTTTTAGGTTAAACATTTTGAAAAGCATAGAAATGACAGTCGATATGAATCTGCGGCAGTCTCTTAATGATGATGAGTTTTGGGGTTTGCAGCAACGGCAGGTCAGTCTGTGCATCTCCGCCTATGTATTTGAGCCTGCAGGAGGCATAGTGCAATTTAATGCACAGTATTTGGTGCAAGTAATTGTGTTTGCGTAGATTAACCCGAAGAATGCAAACACAGCGTTAAATAAAAAGAGGTTTGAAAATGGCTTTTGAAAGGAAAATGTATTGCCCTTCGTAGATTTGTATAAATTCTTGATCTCTTGCGAGTGACCAAATGAAGCGGGCGTGGCCTACCTCAATTATACTGTACCCATTATTCGGAAACATTGAGTGTCTTCAAATTTATTCCTTTGCAGATCTTCAGCCCACATTGTTTAATGATAATTAATATTCCTAAAATAAATTTTAAGGAATACTGCCGAGTTGGCAATCCTTGGTCGGATAAAAATACGCATTCATTCTAGTTACGTCGACACGACTGTCGTCTGAATGCGCTACTTTCATCAACCTAAAATGTCCCTTTTAAAGAAATAAATGAGTCGGAATTCCATAAAACACAACAAGAGAGTCCACCTCGCCATAGGGCAAATTTCGAAACACTACTGTTTGCTGCGCACCTAGTATCGGTTGGACAAGTTATACTATATATAAGAAACTTAATTTTAGTTGACTAGTAGTAGAGGGGCTGTATTCCTCTTGCTTCGACACCGCCGTAAAAGATAAATATCCAGATCAAAAACATTAGCATAATAAGGAAGACTGTCCTCTGAAGTGACGAGCAAAAATGAATTAATTGGGAAGGTGCCGCTGCCCAGCTGGTTGATGCCATCGTAAGATGAACGTTTAGGTACGATCCGCATCAAAGCGAAGTTCTGCAACATATCGTATTTGCGCCACACCCCGATATGCCCAACGCTCCGGTCTATGAACGCTTGGAGCGCACCTACGAGAGCTGTCCCCACCACGATGTCAAAATCGTGCTTGGCGACTGTTAGCTAGGATGGGCAAAGAAGGTATCTTTGGCACAACCGCCGGTAAATTCAGCCTCCGTTATGATACAACCCCAAATGGGTTGAAGGCGATCGACTTCGCCGGGGACCGAAATATAGAATTCTGTAGTACTACATTCCTGGATAGGAAAAATCTCTGGATCGAAAAGCTTCCTACCAGATCGAACATGTTGTGGTAGACGGAATACATGTCTCCAATGTTTTAAACGTGCGTACGCTCCGAGATCCTAATATTGACTCGGACCAGTATCCTACCGTGGAATTAGTCTCCTCAGCATCGCATATGAATTTCTATTGTGTAAAAGAAGACGAAAGCTCGCTGTCAACGAATTGATTGGGCCTTATTAGAATGGCTTTAAGAATGGAAAATCAACAACTGATCAGATATTCACCATGCGCTAAATCTTGGAAAACACCCGCGAAAAGAGGATCGACACACATCACTTCTTCGTCGATTTCAAAGCTGCGGGAAGGACCTCTCCGAGCCGTTCGATACTAAACGAAGTTTCAGTCAAGGCGACTCTGTTTCGTGTCCTTTCTTCTATCCACTCTTTGAGAAAATAATTCGTGCTCCATCCGTACAATCTTTTATCGCGAATAGGCTCCCACGTTACTGTTGACATTGATAATCAAAGTTCCGGACGTTTTTCGTCATTCGCACACCTCAATTTCCTGTTATTGTTTAGTTGTTGTCGGTATTGTTATACATTCATGGTTTTATCCGATTTTAGAAGCTCATACGAGTAATACAACACGCTCTACATCAGAGCATTATCTGGTGTCATGAATATACGGCATTGTGGTTGTTTGGAGGGTGGGACGTATAATATGTAATGGCTATGGATTTATTTTCTAAAAATTTTGCGAGCTATACTTTTGTTTGCAACAAATTATATCGAGTATTTCTGTCAGACCTCTTCTTTCTTAACCGCTTAGAACGTCAACCGTCTTCGAAACCAAAATCACTACTTTTAAATCGTGAAAACCACTTTTGTCACGTTGCCTAGCTTGAGTATATTTAAAAAAGAATATGTTGACTTTCGGCTGAGGTTGCCTTTATGTGAAAGTAAGAAGAATAACTTATGATATTGAAAGAAAGAAAATGCTCGAAATGCAGTTTTTAAGGCATTCAGTGTAAATAAGCCCTGACTGAAACCTCCGCTATTTTCTAGGAATTCATAAATTTTCTGGACATACATAGAACAATTTCGAAAACCTCGAGACACATTATTCTTATTAAATTTCACACACTGGCGAACAAATAAATTTACAAGTGCTCGAGGGCATGCATAAGCTCTTTAACGGAAGACTCATGAAGACGAATGCCACGAACCGGAAATCCAGACATAGACTGCTTCAGAAAGGTATTAAATTATGCTTGAACTAGCAAGCACCTCAGCAAAATTTACAGTTACTACAAGCGATAAAGAATGCGACAGCGGACAACGAGCAGCCAGCAATTGGAGACAGAGAGGGAGAGCAAGAGCGAAAATATGCGAAGAGAGTTGGCTTTAGTGAAATGTGAAAATTTGAATTACGTGTGAAAATTAACACATTTTACAATACAACGCGCGCCGCCACTCTTCAACCGGAATGCACACGTGCCGCAAATAAAACGATAAAATGATTTACGCCGCTTAGTGTTGGAAAATCAGGGACAGAATGAGGCGCATAATCGTGTATATTATATGTATGTATATGTGTCCGATAGCGAGCGTTGAATACACTTGTGCAGCACATGTGGAAAAGTATCTTAAATTTCAATGGCTGAGTGAGACTTCACCACAAACGGCGGTGTAGGCACCGAGGCAGGCCACAAACAAATGAGCGCCTGAAGGCATAAGCTGATTGCGGCAAATTCGTGCGCACGCAAACACACATAAATAAAGTTGTCTGCGCATATATAAGCGTTTATATGTTCGAAGTGTGTATATACATAGGAACAGATGAACATGCGAAAGCAAGAGTATAGTAAAAAGTCGCGTGGAATCGCATTCGTGCAATCTCAGCGACAAAATCTCCGAGTTAAATCTTAGCGGGAGAAATAACGCAAACACGCGAAACGCCACTCAAACGCAGCAGAGTGATATTTAGGCACATACACACACATTTACTTCGAATTGATTTATATTTACCTGTACTAGGGTGGTAACTACTTTTTGGCGTGATATAGATTTTAACTTAAAAGGACCAGAACAACTTCTTGGACCAATTTGCTGGACCAGAGTCTCCGAAGAAGAGGTCCAGAGAGCTTTATTTACGGATGGATTCAAGAGGAAGGTTGAATGAGGAGTCTTCTGCCGACAGCTCTCAATCAACTCTTGTCCCTCAAGGTATAAGCAGTTGTACCTCTCCTACAGCTTCTTTTATAAAGGCAAGCACCCACTTCAAAAGCAGGGCTGCTATACAGACCTCGAGTTCACTGACAGTGAGCGTACTGATAGGCATCCTGACTGGACATTGTACCATTAGCACTCACTTGGAGAGGCTAAGGTTTTAGAGGACGCTACTCGTCAAAGTTGTAATGAACAAGATGAGGTAGACTATTCAGCTTTCGTGAAACTAAGTTTGAAGCATCTCGGTTGCCATGAATTTAACGAACCCATCGAACTGGATGACATTGATATTATTATGTATATTAAGTTAACAGAGTTTTGAGAGGTACTAATCAAACTTCATTATCTTAAAGTTCGATTTCGTTTGAGTCAAATATGATATGCAACTCAACTCAAATTTGACCGTTTTAGCTTCTCCATTAAATACCAAAATTAATATGTGATAATTCGTCTGTATTAAGACTTTCTATATCTGATATAATGACACATTTAGTGACCACCCTAACTTGCACAATGCTATTATTCAAAACTGTGATTTTCACGTACCTGATTTTAAAATTCAACGTTCTCTTTCTACACCTACAACTTCTATTAGTGTGTCATGCCTTCGTTATGAGTTTTTGTTGCACGCAATTGCGACCGCATAATTGTGAGCTGACGCCTTGTTGTTGGTCGTTTGTGTATGTTGGATTGGGAAGCATAAATTTTACACTCTTTACAACACGTGATTGTGATTCCTTGAGCGTGTTTGATTTGTTCTTGCTGTTGGTGCAATAAAAACCCGTTTGAGTACTAAATGCCTATGTCGACATATTTGACAGGTAATCTCGTCCACACGTCGGCATCGCCATGGTGTATACCGTATATTGTAGCTGTCGTGTAAACAGTGTAAAATAAATATATCAACCTGCACGTAAAGCTGGCTTATTGCGTTTTGACGTTTGGAAATGCGTAGCTTCGCATTTTAAAATATACCGAAGCAGATGATATTTCTTCTTGTGAGAATTTAATTTTTATTAAATGCTTTTCTCAAATATGTAATAAAAAGTAAAGTAATTATGGTGATGGCCGAAAAGAAGTAATAATATTTAAACTTAAAACTGGCACAAAATTTGAGGTTATGGATATTATATACAATACAGTTGACCAAGCAATTTTTATAGCAGAATACTGAAAATAGAAGTATTGGCGGTTTCATTTATTTATGCTTGGTGTTGTGGCCAGTGATGCGTACTCCTAATCGGGATCTATATTTTATTAAAATCGCTTTCTCAAAAAGTAATGAACAATTTCAAAACATCTGCCATATAAAGGCTTCTTAAAAAATCTATCTGTTATGCATAGCTAATTGGAACCCCTACAGTTGCGTGATAACAGTGAAGTGAGTGCACCCATATAGAAAGGAAAGTTCGATGAAGGTGGTGAAGTGAATATACTAATTTTACTGTAATATTGAATTTGAAATTTTTTTCAGATGTTGAAGTGTTGTCAGATATTACTAACGCGAGTCCAATATTTTTGCTTAAGAGTTGGTTATAGCGAATGTCAAAAAAAAAATGAAGTTCATGACGGGTTAAAGGAACATTATCACTAATGAGGCTCATTCACACCTCAGCAAACAAAAAAAAAAGTTTATCATACGGCATGCTGAAATTCAATTATTTGCAAATCGTATATGAGTGATGAATCTCTAATGGCTTTTTCTCATAGAACAGACACTAAATATACTACCATTTTTCATTTGTTGATGCTCTTCAAACCTGTAAGTCTCCAAACAAAGAACTACGAATGTTGGTACGTGTGTACTCATGTATATTCTACAACTAAAACTCTTTTATTGGCTCCTTAGAAAGGCCAAGGCTACTTTAAATGCACATTTTTTCCAAATATGAAATATAAATCACGCAGATAACAGATAAGAACAACACAACAATAAGCTCGTGTTAATATAATACAGATTGCATATGTAAAGTCTTCAATTTGGTGAGAGTAATATATTAATTTTATGTAGTAAAAATTGTTTTGGAACAATTTCAGCAAATCCAAAATTTATAGCTTCCACATATGCCATGAAGTGGCTGTGTAAATATAAAAAGCAGAAGTATGCAAAAGAGTTAAAATGCGCCCTGCAGGAATTAGATTTAGAATATTGAAATTTTATAGTTCAAAAATTTTACTACATTTTAATAACAGAATAGTCTACGATTTTTAAAAAATTAAAATTTTTTCTCATAGTTTTTTTTATGACCTTTAAATCCTAATGCGAGCAGTGAACAAATGTTTAGCAGTCCAATCCATATCTTAAAAAAAACACTGTTGTTTTCATAAAAAATGTCAATAAAAAAACTAGTGTAGATAAAATTATAATATTTTTTTTTTAATATTTTTTTGTGTGTGTGTAGTCCCTCAAAAAATCCAGTGTTTTCTTTATAAAAACTTTCAGTTAAAAACGCTTTTGTAGAAGAAACTGATTGTACTATTTTGGTTTATGGAAATGGGAATTGAAAACTTCGGACTAAATGTCTATAATTTAAAATAATCATTTACTAATTATTATTTGAAATAATTATCTACTTCAACTTTACTTCCGAATTCCCTTAAGTATTTTTATAGTTTTTTCCTACGGGGTATCTTGAAAATATGTTGAGCTCTGTCTAAAAACACTACGCGTTTGAAAATTATGAGCTGTCGAATTTGGCCGAAAATATATGGGCGTAGTAGCTTAGCCAAATACGGAAATGGCAAATATTTCACGGCTATTGGCAAACATTACCATAGCTGCTATGTGATTTTATATTTTCAGATATACATATTTGTAATATATGCATACAAAAGTAGGAAGAAAAGGAATCGAGGGAACTTTGTTAAACAAAGGATTTTGTACATTTGAACTAATGAACCTATCTTTATATGTATGTATATAAAAATAAAAAAATGGTTATGTACATGCGTAAATTCATAAAAAGTTGCTTAAATGAAGTTTAATTTTCAAAGGGTAAGTGTAAAATCACTCATAAAACCTTTTTTCTTGAATAATCTACTACACCTGGCAAGAAATGAAATTCATCACTAAAGGGGTATTCTAGTCTAGCAATGAAATAAATATATTTTTTCATATTTTCAAAGCCTAACTCTTTGGGAATATGTCTACAAGAGAATTCTTTCAAATTATTTTCGGAGATATAGTTATTTTTCCGATCTTCAGGCTCCACTGGACTAGTTTACGTGAAATTATCATAGTATCTTCTTTATAAACTTGTCTGTATCTGGAACTATCCATATCTCTCAATTCCTATTTTTACCATTTTTAAAAGATTCGAAACAGTTAAAAGTGTGGTAGAAAAAATATTAATTATTTGATGCAATTGGTGGAACATATTTTTCAAAATTTTCTGTAGAATCAGACGTTGTGACTTTATTGTGGTTTATTCCTATTTTTTTTAGATTTTTACATTTTTAACCATTTAAATTTGTTGACATTTTTCTGTATTCTTGTAATGTTATCAAATAACTATTAAAATATAGATAGTACAAATATGAATTGCTTTTACGACACTTCAAAAATTTCGAAAAACATTCATGCTTATGGACCGGAATCTCCCCTTAACTTCAAACCTCTCTTCAAAAATTATTTTATAATGGTCTTAGAAAAAAACTATAAATAACGTTTAAATAGCTAAAAGATAGACACATGTCTTAAATAAACTTATTGATTTTGTAAAAATTGAAAAAGATTTTGACACAATTTTAGTTAGTTTGAAAAAACTGTGCTTAAAACTCGATTGACTGTTGGTATGGAAACCCAAATATAATTTCAGAGGGTCAAACCTAACATAAACTTTAACGAATAATTATGCCTCAAGCTAAAATCGTCAAATTATAATATACGATTATTTTTGTTTCCAAACTTAAAAATTACTTTTGAAAAATTTTTGTTAAATTAGTGTTTTCTACTGTGATCTAAATATAATAAAATTTGTTACTCACAATTCCATTATGTAATTTATGTTTTATTGAACTGCCAAACTCACCTGAAAAGAAAATAATCGTTTCCAAAATTTCATTAATATTTTCATAGCAGCTTATAAAATCAAAGTAATATTTTTACAGCACAAAAGTAGATTAAATTTAATGAAATAAATGTTAAAAAAAAAATATTTTCATTTCAGCTAAATAAAAATATAAACATTTGAGAAATAAATAAAAATGTAAAAAAAAATTCAATTAAGCGACTGTCACCAGACTATTTTCCGGCTAAAAAATTCGCTTCAAATAAATGCAAATATTTGTCTTAATTCATTTTATACCAAATCCAGCAAATAAAATTTAGAAAAACCAACTTGTCCTTGACACTTTCGAAAAAAATGGCGACCGTTTTCAAATGATTTCGCTTTAGCTAACATTTTTTGCTGTTACAAATAGCATTTTAACAACTCTATTACAGCATTTAAATTTTTGTTTGTCTGAAATGCATGAATAAGCGCCTAAAACGCGGCCATCAGCCACAGACAATAGCTATCCGTCATGCCATTTGCTTTAAAGTGCTCTCCACTTCGCCTTTTCAACATATGTTAAGCTTTTTGTTTTTTTTTTTTTTGTAATTGGTATTTCACTCGCACACTGTAATAAATTATCAAAATGTCAAGCAGGCTATTCGGCGCTAAAAAATTTAGCATTTTAAAAATGCTAGCACGTTTTTGGGCGTTTTTCCTATATGTTGCGAGAAAAATTTGCTTGTTTGCGTTGCTTCTGATTTTTTACATTTGAAATTGTAATGCGTTGAATTTTTTGTCGGCGCAGGATTAATTCGTACGCTAGTACTCTGATATAAATGCGAAAAGTAAAAAAGTATTACATGTGTATATGAGTATGTTGTAGTAATTTTATAATTAAAATTTTTGTGCGTTAGCTTACATAGCATCATTGAGTTTATTGTTGTGGCGATTATTTCATTATCAGTTTTTGTAAGCCAAACTAATGAAAACTAATGGATTTCAATACATGCTCTTAGTCGTGCGGATTGGTAACTCAATCACCTGCCAATTATTATATTATGAGGACATGAACATAAAACAATTCGTTTTGTTTTCGGTACATTAGGTTTAAAAAGTGCATCAACTGAAAATATTGCGTGATTTTCAATTTTGAATTTTTTTTACAAAAAATTTATGAATGAAAATGTACAAAATATTTGAGTATATTATCTATTATATTTGGAAGCCTTTAAACGATATACATTAAAAAAACTTTTGATGGTTCGAGCAAAAGTATTTCTCAAACCCCAAGCAACAGAAGTTTTTTTCATTCCTTCGAGCTTTTGGCGATGTCTGACGTATTAAGGTTCCTTCATAGCATTTCAAGTGAATCTCATCACATCATACAATATAAAAAAAATTGCATTATATCATTCCACATTCTTGAAGCTAATCACAACCCTTAACACCTTATCAAATAAAATAAGTCATACCACTAGAAAAGCACATATTTCTTCACACAAATTCCAAACTAGTAACATTTTGCTTCAAATATCTAAATTTGCTCATATGATTAAAAAAAAAACATTATTTAAATTAAAATATATATTAAATATATATATAAGTCAAAAATAAATAATCCTTTCATATAACAACAAAAAAGTTACGATTCAAACCAACTGTATCTCGTCATGTAATTTCAAACAAAAATCACATCATATACCTTTAAGCAGTTTAACTTCACTTCAAACAAGTCTCACCGCATCACCTCATATGGCTAATATAATATAAATTGAGTCCCATTATCTCATAGCACTTATATGTACATATTGCGTTATATCACATAAAACAATGTCATAATCACACGTTACGAGTATTCCATATAAGTCATATAAATCTTATCGTTTTATTCAAATATCATCATCGAATATATCACATCATATCATATAATAAAACTCAATATCATATTTTCCTCGTATCATTTCAAAAAATGTTGATCTCTCCATATAACTTTTAAAAAGTCACATCACATCATATCCCTTCATTCAAATCATTTGCTCTAACATGACTTCAAACAAGTCCCTTAACCGTCTCGAACATACCAGAATAGTTAGGAAGAGATATAGATAGAATGGACAATTTTTCAGTAAACTGAAGTAAATTTTGTAATAGACATTCCGATATATTTTAAAGAGTAAAAAAGTGTTAAAGTAGAGATCTATATGTAATCCATCGAAAAATTAATTTCTCCATAGCCTTATTGTTATTCAGATTCATAAAATTTTCAAGTAATTGTCACAGACTTTTCTTGAAGTCAACTTTACTCCATAAGGAAGTTCTGCATTGACAGAAACAAGTGGTAGTCTGATGGCGCATGGTCAGGGCTACATGGTGGGTGCATCAAAACTTCCCAGCCGGTCTCTCCCAGTTTTTCCTGAGTCGTCAAAGATATGCGTAGTCCTTCGTTGTCCTGATGGAAGACGAAGTCCTTTCAATTCTGGCCGTTTTTTTCGACTGCTTGCTTCATAGTGGATGATTCCAATCCTGACTTTGTCCATATTTGATTAACTTTTCGTCTCCTGTTACTATTCGCTTCAGAAATGTTCCGATTTCATTTCGTTTCAGCAATGAAAAGCAAATGTTAATTCGGTCCATTAAATTTTTCATAGACAATTCATTTGGTACCCAAACATCGAGCTTTTTTTTTAGCCAGCCTTTTTTGAATGGTTCAAACCCGTTTGATGATAAATGTTAGGTTCCTTAGCAATGTCATGGCTGCTTATGTGATGATCCTGGTCAATCTTTCCATAATTTCAACGGCTTTTTCAAAGAAAGGTCCACCAGAGCGAAGTGCATCTTTCACATCGCAATTTCCAGAACAGAGCAAGCGAACCATTGTTGTGATACACGAACTGATACAGCATAGTATACGTAAACTTTAGAAATTTCATTTTTTATACAAAAATATCAAAATATAGTGAATTCTTTATTATTTTCACTTATTTTTGAACAGTTATAACTTTTTTCAACTTCCCCGAAGCCTATTTAAATAAAGCTTAAAATCTCATCTTTCCAACACTATATGGTAAGATACAATGTGATTGGTAGCACTGGAGATACACGACTGCAAAGACATGATGATGACATAGATCACAGATGGGCTTTCAAAGTTTCCAACTGAAAACTGTTATGTAACACGTCTTCATGTGCTTAAACTTGACGAAGATCTTTAAAATAGGCGAAGAAGGCTTTCTTGTTATAAATGACTTGCTTTGTCTAATTTGTAAGTAGCAACCATTACAACAGCCTTATTCGACTTAATTTGGAATTTCATATGAAATCACACTACATTTTTTTTGCATCCAGAGTGCATTGTAAGAGCTCGAAAGACACAAGATTCAAGCAAAAACTCTGTAACTGCATTAATTTTACTTAAAAAGTTAACGACTTTGTGTGTCAGCGGAGTATGTGTGCACACGAAAGAGTTTCGCTTTGCCAAGAATACTACGTATGCACACGCTCAGCCTCAATTTCCCACATAAAACACGCTGCAGAGTCGAGCAAAAGTAACAACGGAAATGCCACAACCCAAATTCGCAGGTATTATAAAATCTCGCACGCCAAAAAAACACAGATAGTATGAAAATAAACTGAATAAAATGTTTGAAGAAGAGCACCACAGCTGAACACTGCGACTTGCATACCATACTTTGTAAACATACATACAAAAGTATACAATATATATGCGAGAGCGCATGTGTGTAGACGCCAGTTTACTTTTACTGCATCGCAGTTACCCAATTTCGAGTGGTTGCCGGCTTTGGCGCCCATTACCTTGTTGCCATGCTTCCGCCGACGTCATTTCCTTCATCAGTGTGCACCCATATTCTCGAGCACGCAGTAAGCCAATTTTTATTCCGACCAACTTGCTGTCTTCCGAATCACCGCGACAGCTGCTGAAGTTATGCTGCGGCTCTGTGGGCTTCCGCACGTTTTGCATCCATGCTATTGTTGTTGTTTTAGTACAAATTTTTTCGGCTTTTTGGGCGGCACTCGGTAAGTGAGTTGAATGCGCTCCCACATTGGCATTAAAGAGCAATTAAATGCTGTCATAGCGCGGGTTTATTCAGCACTTTATTGCGAGCTGTCGTTCCTTCCAGCACCGGCACAGGCGGCGCACGGGCCCGTCGCTTTCACACGAATGAGGTGCAGGCGATTACAGATTTTAAATGCATACCTTTTGTAAATATTGCAGCTGGAGGCAAGCATGCATACAATGTTGCATACACAAAGCACACACACACCCATACACATGCAAAGTGGCAGGAGAATACATTTTACTTTATCTTTGTTTTCGGCGGCGCTGGGTGACTGCAGTTAAGATGGTCCGCATGAAAGCGGCGGCTTAGCTGGCTGCGCAAAAAGGCTGCACCACTTTGGCGCTAAATGTCGAAAGTGGGAAAATCTTCTTTACACAGATTTACAAAAAACAAAAAAAAACAGTAACTGCAC
The DNA here is from genome assembly GCA_037783105.1 of Bactrocera zonata. NCBI lineage: Eukaryota > Metazoa > Arthropoda > Insecta > Diptera > Tephritidae > Bactrocera > Bactrocera zonata. The sequence goes on along the minus strand of JBAWJQ010002772.1, from coordinate 297,151 downwards.
AAACAAAGAGTTCCGCGCATGTGGAAGTGTGTGTGTTGCTGAATTTGCAACGTGTCGCGCGCCAGGTGACTTGCCAACTATTGGTTATACCCACAGTTTAAGTTAAGCTGGTGGACTCGTTGCCATGAGCACTTCGCCTCAACAATGGAACACACATACATACACGTATGCAGCCTCAGCACAGTCATATATTCTCTCTACACCCAGTTTTGCATTTTATCTCCTCTTTTAGCGAATTGCCGAAACTCTATGGTTACCCACAAATGGTGAACGCAATCCTGTCGTATGTGTGTGACTCAATAAAGGATGTGAAAATCAAAGAACGCAAGGGCTTTGAAATATTTACGAAAGGCGAATTAAATATGGCTAGTATAGTAATCAATATATATATAGAATATATTTAATATGTAGAAAATACATAGAAGGTATTTTTTAGGTTCCTTTTAAAAAAAAACATAAAAATATATTATAATTTTTTTAACATTAACTTTTTAGTATAATTTTATATGAATGTTTCTAATTTTTACTGTTATAATTTTTACTTTTTATTTTTAAATTACATATGTATGTACATTTAGATAAAATATTTCCTACATCGCTTCACTAAACTAAACACATACCTTGGGGTGTTCTAGCCTAGAAATAAAAAATCGATTTTTTTTATATTTTCATTGTTTGGCTATTCAAGAATATGCCTATAAAAGAATTTTTAAAATTTCAACTTATTTTCGGAGATATCGGCAAAACTACCAGTCCCATATAAAAAGGAAAAACACCAAACGAGCGTGCTGAACTTTTACTAAACCTACGACTTATAGATCTCTTCGCAGAAAAATGCGCAGCAAAATCGGCGGGACGACTACTGGTTACAGGAGAATTTACATATAACACTTTCGATGGGTAATAGCGACTAGGCACGCACAGACTACATGATCTCATTTTCAGCTGGGAAAGAAGGTTCAAAGAAAACTTAAAAAATGGCTGGCGTTAAGGTATGTTAACTCCATCCAACACTCCAAACATTTATGCGGATGACTCGAAAATGGATGATGGAGTGGCTGCTGGAATATTCTGCTCAGAATTAGGCATAAGGCAGTCATTTAAGTTATCGGACCACTGTATTATATTTCAATCTGAGATCTTTGCTGTTATGAAAGCCGCGGAGATGGTCTCTTATGCACCTGCAGGCAATTTCAAAGTCCCCATCTACGTAGACAGCCAATCAACAATCAAGACAGTAACCTCGCGTCATATATCCGCCAGAAAGGAAGCAGGACAGCTGTGGAAAATTTTGAAAAAAGCTTCTACTGGGTGCCAGACCAAAAGGCCATCAAGCGCAAAAAAATAGTGGGCGATTCTCGCCAAGAATGTTGATGGCTAACTTCTGAAAACGTGATCAATATTAGGAAATTGGACGATCTCAACAGAAACATATTAAAGAAAATCAAAACCTGATGGAACGTGCTACCTGAGTGCAAGACTGTAAAAGTCAGGTGCAAAACTGTAGACCGGAAGTACAGAGAATTCCTATCAGCACTCTGTAGAAGAGACTATAAAAACATGAAGGGAATACTAGCTAGTCGCTGTCTGGTGGCAACACACGGCCGCAGGACGGGTTTGACGGATTGAGAAAATTGCATGAAAAAAGCAAAGCACTAGGGGAACAATATTTTTTTCTTGTGCACTTGCCCTCCATTGACAAGACTATGCTGTAAGCAACTGTGGTCCCTATGGTATGATACACTGTAGGTATCGATAGTGAGTCCGCAGAGTGTGTTAAAGTTCGTGTCAAGCACAGACATCCTAAAGGATGACTTCTCCTGTGGGACCTAGCAACTAAACTTCATCTGTTATCGTAAAAGACCAAAACTGGGCTATACGTAGCTTATTGGCCTACCAGATGAATCTAACCGAAACTGTATAAAAATGATAAGATAATAAAACCCCAAAAACTTTTAGATGTAGAGGTTATGTGAAAAAAAGCATGCATAGAAGTTAGAGATCTTTGCATTACCTACAAATTTGCCGTATGATTTTTTTCTATTTGACTTGTAGATTTGAAGTAAATCTAGGTACACCGTTGCCCTTCCCTTCATATTACCAATAAATTATTTATCAGCTTTGTTACTTTATCTTTCATTTCTAATGGTTTCAAAGTCCTACGACTTTATTTTGTGTTTTAAAAAATTATGTATCTGGCCTATTAATAAATAAGTAATGAACAAATGAATCGTAAAAATATTAATTGGTGTTTTTACGACACTTCAAAAATTACCTGAAATTTATGGCTCTAGGCAAGAATACCCCCTTAATTAAACTGCATCACGTTACATCAATCAATGACATATGACATAAAAGAAAAAACATCACACCACCGTTTTTTACACAAACGTCAAACATCCGCCCACATTTCTTATCATCTCAAATCGCATCACCTCTTATAACCCAAAAAGTCACATCAGTACAATCGAAACATAACATATGAACTGAAGAGAAATTATTTCACGACACTTTAATATTATATCATTATATATCTTCAAAAAAGGTATATCCAATAAAAGAAGGAACATCATATCATTCTATATCCTCAAAAAATTTCATATCATCCCGTATAATATTCAATAAATCACATCATCTCATATCATTTCGTTTAAATAACTTGATCTTACAGCAAAGTCAATCAAAATTAATCACATCACTTCAAATACATCGCTTCACATTATATGACCTCAAAGAAGGCACACCACACACATAATTTCAAAAAACTACATCATCCTATAGTGCCATATTCAGGATAACACTTTAAAATATATTCATTCAAGACAATAATAACAAATTAAGTCCACGATATAATAACTAAGGTATAAATAACTAACAACAAATCGCATCATATTAGATAACAAATCATATCGTTAAAAAATCACATCTCCTCTTTTCATATCATAGCATTTCACCTCTCAAAATCACCGCTCCAATATTACTTGAAACAAGGGACATCATATCTGACACATGGCAAATGGCAAAATGTCTCAAAATATTTCTAAATGACACTTCAAGTAGGTCACAGGATATCACACCATACAATATAATTTCAAATTACTTAAGTTATAGCAATTATATATCAATAATAGATCACAACACCACATGACATTTACTATGTCAATATTTATCATTACTTAAACCGTCTAAATATAAATCAGAATATACTTACAAAAGTAAAAAAGGGAAAATTTGGAATCCATTAGTAGGGATTGTTATATAATTTAGACTTTCAACATATTGGATAGAAAATGTGAAATTAACCATGCGGTTTCTTGTAACTTCAGCGATAAAATCAAATTATCACACCTTACTAAAGATTGCGACAGATCTGTCCTGAATCCTGCAAGATGTACTAAATGAAGTAGTCATAGAAATGAGTAGTACTATATGTCATAAGACTTGGTCTAAGACTGGAAGTCGTGAGCTGCTTGAGCCATATGAAAAAGAATCGCTCCTTTCTACTAGTGAATGGCAATCAAAGAACTTTCCTCACTTGTGTGATCTTCTATAGATGACTCATCCTCTATCAAAAACTAAAAAAAGCATACTCTAAATTCGTTAGTTAACGTACACAAGATGTATTCCTATAATACTTGATTTAGTCAAGAAAGAATTAGGATTTGCTTAGAACGAAATACTACAAAACTACTAAAACACTGAATATTTACAATTTCTTTTAAAAAACTTTCAGTATCGTTTTTAACTTTATCCCTACTTTTAGCATAAATACACCAGTGCGTATGAGCAAAAGCGCGCTTTAGTGCGTAAAAGTTGTTTTTGTTGAAATTTTACTAAACATAAACTTTAAATAATATTCTAAATAACTCGCTGCTGCGAAAATGCAAACTAACTTTATTTTAAAAGTGAACTGCAGCATTAGATTAAAACCATATTTTCCATACATGCACACATGCACTGTTGTAGTATTTTGCAAAACATATTAATAATGTTTTCTTTATTTTTAAATACTAGAAAAATACTTAATTTACTCTAAAATAACTAAAGTTTGCCTTTGTTGCATAAGCGAGCGTATGCAAATTTTGCTCTGTTCACAGTTTTTCATATTTGCACACTCGTGCATGAGCGCAGTGTACGTGCCTAATTGCTATAAAATTAAGCACAAAAGGTAATATTCTGTGAATAACCATTAACGAGTGAACTCCGCACAGGTACGCACACACTAACACACAAATTTATATACACAAATGCTCGAACACATGCTTGTTCTTGTGTTTGCATCTGCATGCATAAACTCATTTATGCAAATGTTTTTGTTATTCTCACATAGTGTGTTTTTAATACATTTCAATACATTTTTATAAAAAATGCGATCTTTTAGTGCTCTTATTGGTCGTTAAAATGCTTTTAAGAGTTGAAAGCTTGTTGCAGCACACAAGTGCCATAGTTGAAATTTATGACAGAATAATGCACTTGAAAAAAAGCGCAAAAATCTAACCTTTGTTCATAAATTTATTAACATATTTTTTGTAATCATTACACAAAAAATTTCTAATATGTTTACATTTAATTCTAACTTAAGCGTTGTATGGATTGCATAACAAAAGTAATATTTTATTTGCATATTTTGACTTTTCAGTTTAAACAAAAAAATACTGTATGTTGTGCTTTAATATTTTATATTGCAGACTAATTACCTTCACATGCATTTTAATACTTTTTAAAGCTGACTTAGGAAGACATTAGCATATGTTTAGAAAATTTTAGTAAAATGGATATGACTTTTAATCGACGTCTATGACACACTAAAGTCAGACAAAAAGGCAGGAAAAATTAAGATATAGAAACGATAGAAAAACAAGTAAGGAAGGGCTAAGTTCGGGTACCACCGAACATTTTATACTCTCGCATGATAAAGTGATAATCGAGATTTCATTATACGTCATTTACATATTTTTTTATTTTGCTGTAAAATTAATTAGATTAGATCAATTTAATTTGTGTACTTTGAGTATTGAATTGTATTTTCATTTATTTTAACTGTATTGAGGACTATGTAAAAAACAAAAACAATCGTTTTCTAAGTTAATGCACATTCATTTCTTACATGAATAAGATTATACAGGTTTGACTAAGAAGTAATAAGTATTATATATTTTAATAATTAAATGTTATATTTTTAAATTCTAAAGATATGTTTTTACAAATAGCAAAATGTATCCTACGTACATTTCATTTATTCTATATATATGAATATGTATATATTATGCAGAGAAGGCATCAGATGGAATTCAAAATAGCGTTATATTGGAAGAAGGCGTGGTTGTGAACCGATTTCACCCATATTTTGTACATGTCATCAGAGTGTTAAGAAAATATTATATACCGAATTTCATTGAAATCGGTCTAGTAGTTAATGAGATATGGTTTTTAGTCCATAAGTGGGCGACGCCACGCCCATTTTCAATTTTTTAAAAAAGCCTGGATGCAGCTTCCTTCTGCCATTTCTTCCGTAAAATTTTGTGTTTCTGACGTTTTTTGTTAGTCGGTTGACGCACTTTTAGTGATTTTCAACATAACCTTTGTATGGGAGGTGGGTGTGGTTATTATCCGATTTCTTCCATTTTTGAACTGTATATGTAAATGCCTGAAGGAAACGTTTCTGTAGAGTTTGGTTGACATAGCTATAGTAATTACCTCAAAATATGCCCCTTCCTAATGCAATCCTTTGTACCAAATTTCACTTTAATATCTTTATTTATGGCTTAGTTATGACACTTTATAGGTTTTCGGTTTCCGCCATTTTGTGGGCGTGGCAGTGGGCCGATTTTGCCCATCTTCGAACTTAACCTTCTTATGGAGCCAAGAAATACGTTTTCCAAGTTTCATCATGATATCTCAATTTTTACTCAAGTTACAGCTTGCACGGACGGACGGACAGACGGACGGACGGACGGACAGACAGACATCCGGATTTCAACTCTACTCGTCACCCTGATCACTTTGGTATATATAACCCTATATCTGACTCATTTAGTTTTAGGACTTACAAACAACCGTTATGTGAACAAAACTGTAATACTCTCTTTAGCAACTTTGTTGCGAGAGTATAAAAACGTGATTCGAATAAAATTAAGAGAATATGATCACTAAATACTCCCCATTCGGGGCCATAATTTAGTCTAGTTCACCAGTAAATTTTTTACTAAAACAACAGCCTTTGGGGATCCAGTTTAAACGCAAACCAAAAATAGCAGTTTGTAGACAGTTTCCTGAATCTACAAGACTTTAAAATGAACCTATAAAAGATTCTCCTGAGTTGCTAAAAGTACCAACATTTTGGAAAATATTACACACGCAGCTTGAATAGTAAGTCTTCGCTGAGAACGATAAGTTCATAACCGACGTTTATGACACCTTCAGCTCAATTTTCAACACGGTCAACACAATTCAAAGAGGAACAATATAAATAGTTTTAGAAGTAAATAGCGCAGACCAAAGGTTTTTTAATATTCCAAGCTGTTCAGAAATAGCTCCTGATGGCTTTTTCTAAAAAATACTCACCAGAGCTGACTTAGTGAATGAAGGAAGGAGTCTCGTAATAAGGATTAGGTTATAATGGCCAGCTGCCTCAACATACTAAAACCTGCTGTTTTTCCCGAGCAGTAATCCCAGATGGAGTTTCAGTTCAATTTGACATGAAATATTCGTCACACAAGACGCCAACGCTTTTTGGGAATTTTAACAGCGAATGACAACTAATTTTGATTTTTATTTGGTCCATTGAATGACGAAGCTTTTAAGAATCCAAGACGATTCCAGATAAGGCTTGACAGAAAAATAGGAGATGTTCCAGCGACTCTCTTATGCCTACTGCCCTGCACTTTCTGCACCTATCGTCATTACTAAAGTTTAACAGACTCGTATGTGACAACAAAAAGTTAAGGGATGTCATTAGGTCGTTTCAAGATCGTGTAAGGAAAAATCATTATTTTTTTCGTGAACCTTTGCTTTAAGGCGTCGGTAGGGTAATCTTTTTTCCAAATGTTTTGTTTTTGCATTTTCAGTTCTCTTACACCCTTTAGAATTAATGTAGAAACCCACTTTACCATTGGAAGGTTACGAAAAAGGCCCAAAAATAAGAAAATTAAAAATATGTGAAAAAAGTAAAAAAAAAAATTTCTATAAGAAAATGTCAAAAAACAGGCAAGATTACACTACTGACCCCTTAATCCCAACGATCCTGCATGTCTTTAAGACATCCATCGCACCCTGATTCGTCTGTTACCTTTTTTGGAACTCTCATTGTGTATCGGCTTTATCTATTTAGGTATTCCTTGTAGTTGTTCGGTAGCCAGACGGATAGCACTTTTGGCAATCTCAGCACCTATTTTGTTTCCCGTAATTTCTTTCTGGCCTGGAACGCAGTATATAAAGAACAGAGTTTAATACTATTTTATAATCCGAATTGATACATTGTCTTCACTCGACGAATCGGTTTTTAAGAAAAGCTTAGTAGCATTATAAACTAACAAGTGAAAAAAAAAATAGTTTTAAACAAAACATACTAACAATCATTGCCCGATCATTATGATTTCAAGTTTATATTTAATTTATTTTATAATTTAACGAATTTTATACATTTACTTGCAATTGGGTTCTAGCTACCCAGTGCCAAAGATATCGATTAAAAAGCATTTCACCTAAGTATGTTATGCGTTTTTTTATTTATCTATAAATTTTCATACATGAACTTTATTATTCAGTGCCTTATGCATTCATTACACTGCTGTTAGTTGCTAGCACACCCTTGCAACTGATCTGCCACAACTCACAACAGAATGGCACTCCGCAGTGTCATAAAACGTTTAACATTTTTCATATATATGTAAGCATAGGTGAAGCGACGAAGAATATAGTAATAGTAGGCAAACGGTTGTGGCCAACAAGCAAATACCCAGGAAAACTTTGCCAGCGTTCGCCAAACTTTTGTGTGTCGCCACGGGAACTTAATTCACCTAAGCATTATTTAAGGTAACTTAGGCAAACAATGTCAAACTTGCTGCGCAACTATTCGTTTATGTGTAATATGCAGTTGTATATATACATATGTACATATATACAAATAGTCTTTCTGAGAGTGCAAGTATTTAGCAAACCAAACAAGTCATTAGCGCGCTACGATGCAAAATGCTTTCAAATTGTCACTGTCATTATTATTATTATACCGAAAAATATGCTCATGAAAATAAAAAAATTCGAATTTCGTTTCGATGTGTATTATTAATATTGTTGGTAATAGGCAAATTATGGAAATTAATATCAAGGTTGGTTTTTAGATGTGTGGTTTTCAGTAAGTCTCATTTGTACTCGGTTTGATTTGCATTTAATAATGAAGGGAGTTACTCTGGAACAAGGTTCCAGCCCGTTTGATAAATGAGACCAAATGGAGATGGCCTCCTATCCAGATTTTTCAAGAAAATTTTTTTCGTCGGTGTAGCTCACTTCTTATTAAATGGGTAAGTTATTAAAAAATTGCTGCATTTTTAGTGAGGATATTTCACAAGCCAGTGTTGCGCCTCCATTACATTCTCAGAAAGTCACTGTTTGTTGTGCATTTTAGGTTGAGAAAATTATCAATCGTCCATATTTCTTGAAGAGTGAAGCCGATCGTAATGCTTCAATCAACGAGAAACGCTATAAAGCTATAATTAATTTTCGTATCTTTTCTTACCTGAATTGAGAGACGTTGCTGTGGACGACTATTGCTTAGAAAAGGACGAAATGCCGTACAGCCAACGAAGCAATTAATTTATTGAAGGAAACTTTAGGTTTAGGTGAGCGCATTATCTAGCGTGTGTCAGTGGCCTGGCCTCTAAGGTTGTGCAACTATTACTTGTGGGGGTATGTGTACTCCCCTGTCTACGCAGTTAAACCCGATATTACTGACTTAAATGCCTCAATTGCTGATAAAATAATTAAAACTTTCAAAAAAAAAAAAAAAATCAAAAATAGGTTTTATTTATTTATTCATTTTTTTTTTTTTTTTTGAAAACAACTTATTGATTTAACGATAACACTGTAATGCAATGACTTATGAGCTTTTTTCCAGGTAATGGGTCAAGCGAGGTATTGAGGCATATGTAAAATTTTTTGGATGAAAGACTCAAAAGTCGGAATATTTTCTTGCAAATTTCAATGGCGATCTTTTTTTAAATATCATTATTACATAACAAATAAAATCGTAGGTATCCCCCTTATTTCCGTTTATTTCAATGATGTATATTTTTTCAAGAATATATAAAGGCTACAATAGCCAAATTCGGTTCTCAGAAAAAGATTAAAATAGAAATTAAAAAAAAAAAAACACTGGTCTAATTTAACTTTAGATCAATTCCTTTTTTTAAATCCAAACTGGCCTAATTCCTTAAAAACCGCTCAAACACCCATTTTATGTTAATTTTGACCGATACACCAATACCATGATTAATATTGAAGATTTCAGAATTATTAAAAATATTCTTTCAGAGGGCTAGCCCTTAGGTGCAATAATATTTAATATATTAGTTCATGAACTTTAGGTTTTTCACAGAGTTAACAATACCTTGATCCTGAAGATCTGATGATTTAAACCCATCATATTTGCAATATAATAAGTACACTTATTTTGCGACTGTGATGTTAGCGGCTGTTTTTTGCTGAGTTAGGGTTGCAAAAAGAGTAGTGTTATTAGAAGGTTCATTAAAGAATATTCAAACTGTCCTTAGTGAGAGCATTATTGCGTTAGGATAAGAGAACAGTTACCCTGATTTCTTTACATTATGGTGGATGGTTTTAACTGTTGATATTTTTCTTTTTTTTTTTTTGTATAATGATCATTTTTATGAAATGCTCGTTAAAAGCGTCAAACTGTGCTGTGTGATGGTCGTTATTAGGATAAAACTTTCGAGAATTTATAGTGAGATTGTATCTTTTAGAAAGAAAAAATCAGGAAATTCAAAAAAATAGTTTTTTTTTTAATGATAATAGAGTTAATCTATTCAAATTTGTTGTGTTCATTAAAAATGTATAATGTGACTAAACTAAAACACAGTAAATTTCAAAGAGATTGGGAACGAATAAGCGCTGAAAGTTGAAAAACTTTTCTATGCAATTATGTCTCAGCACAACTCCTACTAACGTTGCACACTTTTGTTGCAATATATTTGCATGGCACTTAAAGTCTTTCGCTGACAAGCAACTTCAAATTCAAATCCATTCTTTTATGATATTGTTGCCAACTCGAGCTCCTTTCGGTGAGTTATCAGCTGCCGACGGCTATTTTCCCACTGTTTTCGCACTTACCACACTATGACCGTTTATAATTTAAATATGAATTTGAAATTTCTATGAGCAACACCATGAGCGTAGCAACTTGCTGCTGTGGAAAAGTGCTGACGCAACACGCACAATTTCCACCAAAAAGTCATTATAAATTTTAGCTAAGAATTGGAACACAATTCCACAGGGCGCTTAAATGATTATTATTTTTTCTTGTTTCTTCGAAAGTTTCTTGCGCGCACAACAACAACGAGCGCACAATTCACAATTCACTTGAAGTGTTCCTCTCTTGAGTTGGTGTAGAAAGTTTTGCCTTTAATTAAAAATTTTACCGCTGCAAATTCATGCAACTTAAATTTGCTTCATCAAATTTTCATGCGATACCTCGTTGTTTTTGAGTTGCCGTATTTCTTTACACTCGAAATAAATGTTAATAAGCGTTGGTCGAGTTTCACGCAGTCGTTGAGCAAGTCAGTTCGAGGAAGCGTCTCTACAACCAGTCTTACATTCAAAGCTTGTTTGCTTTTGACTTCGTGCAATTAAACCTGACGACATAGTTTTCACTAAAGGAAAAGGACCATACTTATTGGCTGGAAATGAATACTTGCGGGAATTATGCGAAGAGTTGTCGCACTTTTGTTTACTCTTCCTTGCTTTTTGCTTTCTTTTCCTGCAAAAGTTAATGCAGTGAAGGCAGAAGTTTCGGCGGTAATTGTGCAGTAGTCAAATATAGCATGGTTTCGGTAAATGTTTTAATAAACTTTATGCAAGTACAGGTTTCGCATTTATTCAAATAGTGAGCACTGTTTTGAATATAATCACAGTTCTTAATTAACGAAATTAATAATTATATAATAACAAGAAGGAAGGACTAACTGTGGTGGGATCCTTTTCTGGTATGAAAAGTTTGGATGGAGACAGAAAATAATTGAGGCTTTGTGTTTCGACGTATGGTCTATTGTGCCCTCTCCTATATTACATTGGGTCATAAAGGTCCAGCACTCTGAACAATTCCAAGAGTTTGCTGGAAATGATGTGATTCCTGTTCACGTAGATGGATCCAAGGACCTTGAGCGTAATTCTACAAATTGCCGGGCAATCTAGAATCAGGTGCTCTTGAGTTTGCGGTTCTATGTCGCAAGACCGGCAGTTTGTGCAAGAGACTATGCCCATGTTGGACAAGTGGTTCTTGAGCCTACAGTGCCCAGTATAGAGCGCGACAAGGAGACGGAATTTTTCTGGAGGGAGATTGATCATCTATCAAAACCTTGCTATGTTGTAACCTCCCATTATTAACTTGGGGTGCTGTATTTTTTGTTGTCTGCTGATAGTGCCGTTCTCTCCATGCGGAGGATCTTCTTCATGGTGTAGGACTCCACCACAATGCAATGTTCTAGCCCCAACATGCTGAAAACTACGGCAGAGCAAGCTAGTTCCTCGGCTAGCTCATTGCTGGCTACCCCTTTATGCCGCGGCGCAAGGAGCAGGTGTACAAGACTTCTGCTTGAAAGATACTCAGAAAACGTCCCATTGGTATAGATCAGTGTTGTCCAACGTGACTGTGTGCACGTTATGCTTGTGTTGGTTATTCTAGCGCAGCGTTGTCCACGGCCTATGCGCACAATAGCGCATGGACAGTGCCAGACACCTCACACCAACATGTCGCGACAAGTGTCTGTGAAAGCACGATTGTGCTACTGTATTCAACTTCGTAGGCAAGCAAAGGAGAATTTTGCGATCAGTTGACGCTAGAATAACCAACACAAGCATAACGTGCACACAGTCACGTTGGACAACACTGTTCTAGCGTCAACTGATCGCAAAATTCTGCTTTACTTGCCTACGAAGTTGAATACAGTAGCACAATCGAGCTTTCACAGACACTTGTCGCGACATGTTGGTGTGAGGTGTCTGGCACTGTCCGTGCGCTATTGTGCGCATAGGCCGTGGACAACGCTGGTATAGATAGTTTGGAATGCGGTACCGCGTGTGTAGCACTGGTGAGTGCTGCTTCTCAGAAGTAAGTCGAGCGTGAAATCATTCCACGCCGTCTAACTGCCGAGAGTAAATTTATATTTCTTTGAGAAATTTACTGTTTGATCATTACATACAACGGTGTAAGCTCCAGCATTACTTCAAGTACTGCTGTTGAGCAAGTGCACTTTGTCCCTGAAATGCAGACGCTGGCGCATCCTTGCAGCTTCGATAGTTAAAAACCTACCGTAGACTGCGTTGCCTTCGATGCCCAAGCCCAACCATAAGTGACAATAGCCCTTATGATCATGATATATAGCCATCTGATGATACCCAGCTTTCAGCTGCAGGATTTACCAGCTAGGCGTCTGTATACATTGGTGGTTCTCAACAGTGTTAATTCCACATGCCTATTCCACCGAAAGGTTGAGTCTAATGTGAGACTTGGGAATTTGACCTCTTTTGACACTTGAGTCACCCTACCAACAAGTGTTAGGGACCCAAAGCCCGGAAATGATCTTCGTTTTGTTAAAAGGATGTTGTTTGCTTTTGAAGAATTGATGTTTAACCCTAAGATATTACACCATTCTTTTGCCAGACTTAAATACCTTTGGAGGGTATTCTCAATTTTACCTCGTGCCATTATGACAATGTCATCGGCGTACGCCTGGCACCGAATCCATTGTTTTGGAGCAACTCATGAAGCTCATCCACTACAATGCTACATAGTAGGGGAGAAAAAACTCCACCCTGTAGGCAGCCCTGCAGTAGCAAGACGAATCTTTCTCTCCATAGTAGTTTCAGCTATCCGAGTACGCAGCACAGTCTCTATCCATCTGCATACTGGAGCCGCCACTTTCTTTTTCTCCAGTGCCTTGAAGACGTTTGCGTGGAACGCATTATCAAAACCACCTTTTCGCATGCAGGAAGTAAAACCGCGCTATTCACCACGGTTTTTGGATATACGCCATCTCAAGGATATCCTCCAAGTCAAAGCCAAGTCATACTAAACGGTTTTATCAACTTTATTGTAAAAGCAACTGAGCAATCAGCACATTCATGGTTCACTTTTACCTATATATCCTTTAATTTAAATAAAACAAATACAATAAAATCAGCTAAATACTATAACTTTCGGCTGATGTTTTCTGCATATTGAAGAAATGAAGAAGAACTCCCCGAAAAAAACACTTATTCAAGCAGTAATTTAAGTAAATAAAAAACAATATAGTTATTTGAGCTTCAAATGAATGCCGTTTTCTGAAAAATATGTGTAAGGACACTACCTTCCTAAGGCGTGTGCGCAATTTTATAACAATGGAACAATAATAATGTTACGCCATCTTTGGACAAACGGCACGAATATAGTTAAATACTTAGAGAACGCCAAAAAAAAATCAAAAGCATTATATAGCACTACAAAAATAACACCAAAATTTGCTTCATTAAAAAGAAAAGAATTTCACAAATAATCTAAGATTTATCTCTATACCAGTACAGCTCAAAATTCCACGCATTACAAGAGCAGTTCTAGTTAAAATGAGAAAACCAAAATAGAATTTCTGTAATGTAACAGCAGAAAAAGCATTTGGTTTTGGAAAATTAAATTACAATTTCGCGGAAGCGTTGTGCTCTGTGGCTTAATACGGATATGTGGTTATAGTAAAACGCGAAAAGTGCTAGTGGTTAACAGGAAGTCGATGTGCTCCGCATGCAATCACAATATGGCGTAAAGAGAGAAAACCACTCTTTCGCACAAATGTATGAATCTCGCTTGTCTATCGAGGTAGAAAAGAAATCAAAGATTTGCGTAAGCTTTTTGCATGGTTTGTGTGCACTAATCAAATTACCCACTTGGGAAATTCGAAAACCATTTTCTCTCACAGCACACATTCAGTAGCACAAAGTTTTTTTCATGGTATGTTTGTGTTTTTATTTGGTACAACTACTGTTTGTTATAATGTATTTGTTTCGTTTTGTATACTAAAGATGAAATCTGTTAGGTTTAAATATTTATTCTCCTAAAAAATAAGTTATTCGTAAAACGTAAATAAAGAGACCTAAGCTGTTTATGACTGTCCGGAGATTAGCTGCCTTAACAAGAAATAAGGTCCTCAAAGAAAGTTGCGTATTGGGTCTTGGTATAAAATACGATAATATTCGAATTAAGACGGCAACATAAATATATATATATATATATATATATATAGGGTGATTTTTTAAGAGCTTGATAACTTTTTAAAAAAAAAAAACGCATAAAATTTGCAAAATCTCATCGGTTCTTTATTTGAAACGTTAGATTGGTTCATGACATTTACTTTTTGAAGATAATTTCATTTAAATGTTGACCGCGGCTGCGTCTTAGGTGGTCCATTCGGAAAGTCCAATTTTGGGCAACTTTTTCGAGCATTTCGGCCGGAATAGCCCGAATTTCTTCGGAAATGTTGTCTTCCAAAGCTGGAATAGTTGCTGGCTTATTTCTGTAGACTTTAGACTTGACGTAGCCCCACAAAAAATAGTCTAAAGGCGTTAAATCGCATGATCTTGGTGGCCAACTTACGGGTCCATTTCTTGAGATGAATTGTTGTCCGAAGTTTTCCCTCAAAATGGCCATAGAATCGCGAGCTGTGTGGCATGTAGCGCCATCTTGTTGAAACCACATGTCAACCAAGTTCAGTTCTTCCATTTTTGGCAACAAAAAGTTTGTTAGCATCGAACGATAGCGATCGCCATTCACCGTAACGTTGCGTCCAACAGCATCTTTGAAAAAATACGGTCCAATGATTCCACCAGCGTACAAACCACACCAAACAGTGCATTTTTCGGGATGCATGGGCAGTTCTTGAACGGCTTCTGGTTGCTCTTCACCCCAAATGCGGCAATTTTGCTTATTTACGTAGCCATTCAACCAGAAATGTGCCTCATCGCTCATCGGACACGGACGCGAAACACATTTCGAACCGAACACTGATTTTGGTAATAAAATTCAATGATTTGCAAGCGTTGCTCGTTAGTAAGTCTATTCATGATGAAATGTCAAAGCATACTGAGCATCTTTCTCTTTGACACCATGTCTGACATCCCACGTGATCTGTCAAATACTACTGCATGAAAATCCTAACCTCAAAAAAATCACCCGTTATATATATTTTCCCGTAGTTCCTAGATGGAACATAGGGCCTCAAAACTAACAGTAAGGAAAACATAAATAAGAATATCATTAACTTAGAAGTATAGAACCGGAAGCCAAAGGTTACTACTAAGCATACTATGACGAAGGTCAATTTCCAGAATCGCCTTCAATGCGCACATCGATTCACGTTCAATCTTCCCAAAACACTTTTCTTATCGCGCAAATGACGCATAAACCTTAAGGGGTTAGGGGTAATCAGAGGCACGAAAAAATGGGAACTTTCAGTATTTTTTTTTTTGCTATTAAATAGTGGTAATTTCAAAAAAAAAATTAGTTTCCAAAGTTATAGTAGTTTGTGTTGGCCCAGTTCCAAAAAAAGGTACTTGCGGTGACAACTATAAATCCTTGCATATTCATCTAAAATCAATCGGACAAAAAAAATTAGTTTTATAAATAGATAAACTCGGGCCTGATCGAAGGTTTTGTTTTTTTTTTTTTTTTTGTCAAAATTAACAAAATAGCGGCGTCAGGAAATTTTTTTCTAAATTTTTGGGAAACAAGCAACAGTTAATTAGTCTTAAAAATTCGAAATTTTTGAAAACCAAAAAATCCTTCGATCAGGCCCGAATTTATTATGTATTCTAAAAGCTGTGTAAATTTCATTAAAATCTACTGAGCGGTTTTCGAGTTAAAGTTGTCACCAGTTCAAAAAACATAGTTTTGAGAAAAAAGCTTTTAAAGTTTCACTTCAAAGCGCTAATGCTTTCTTTGTTACTTCTCGAATAACTCGAAAACTAATAATCGGATCTGCGTGAAACTTTCAGAGAGTATTTTTAAGATATTACACTTAACGAAAATGCAAAAAATTATTTTTTTAAAATTCTAACTACCCCTAACCCTTAAAAGCATCCCTTGTTGACTGTTTGGCCGGCCGGAAGGTATCCGGAGTTCACAACATCTCAAAAATCGAAGAAAAATATCCTCATAATATTTATTTTTGACCTAATTTATCATGGAATTTTTCGAGTTTAGCTTAAATTTGCCAAGAATTCGATCGTCCAAGACTCAACGCTAGTAATAAGAAGCCCCTGTTTTTCGACTTGAGTGAGTTTGGAACCAATTCTGCTTTCACTTTTGGCTCAAATTAGCTATTAAAATGATTTTCACTGATTCTTCCGATATTCCAACAATCCCAGTAAAACATTTAACTGTTAATCGTTGATTCTCAAGTACCATTTTCTTTATTTTACTGACATGATGATTGTGATGGCCGTCAGAAAAATAATGAAAGAATAAAGATTCGGAAGTCTTTGCTTAAAGTCATAAATTATTGCACTGAAATTAAACTTGCGATACATACATATATGAGGAGTTTAGAGGTCCCCCAAGTACGCAAAGTCACGTTTTTCTACGCCCACCTAGCGGTAAGAATAAACAACTTAATGGATAATTTGAAGCACTACCAATTCCATTCTCCCTCTTCTTCTGTATTCAACGCATTCTTTTACATCTTTTTTTGCCTATTCAAACTCAATTCCACTCCAGTTTACTACACTTGCTGTTCGCACATGCGGCTACAAGCCAACTACATTCCGATTTCCCTGCCGAATCATTATTCCATTCCACTGTTAGCGCTGCCACTCCAAAGGACAATGGCTTGACGTAACGTATTTTTAATTGGAAATTAATTGAAACGTTCGAAACGAATTCGATTTTCTTTAATCCAACATTGATTTGTTGGTTCATTTTCAAATTCACTCACTACTGCTTTCTCTACTTACCCAAATACTTCAGCAGAGAATGACAATTGAGAATGGTAGAGCAAAATGCTTGACTGTGTGGTTGGAAGCACTCCCACTAACAGTGAACATAACGGCAGTTCCCAAGCAGTCTTCCTGCCGCGGCAGCGCTAAAGTATTCGTTTGCTCGGTTTATTGGTTGCTACAAAAGAATACATTTTATATTGGTATGTAATAGTTAGATTCCGTGCACAGCTCGGTGTAGATAATGAAATGCCATTGTTAGTGTATATGAGTGTGATTGTTCCCTCTCGCTATTGTAATAGCTCCTACACTGATACAACACATTTAACGTTTCTATTTGTTTGCACGTCGAGCTTGTTTTTGTCCTGCTTTATAATAGTCTTAAAAGTTATATATAGGATCATTAGGGTGGTTATTAAATTCGGATATACATTTTTTTGTCACCAATTTTCTAATACTCAACGATTTCTTCTGCTATTAGTGGTATATCATGCATACTGAAATGTAAACACCATCAGAGCAGCTAAGTTGAAAATATTGAAAATTACGGTTTCTAGAGTACATATGTGGAGGAAGTCGGGATAATTGGTTCCAGTTCAGAAATTCTTAAGCTGTGAGCAATTTTCATCAAACTAATTTAGTTGGTAGGAGTAATTTAATAGTACTAATTTCAATTTAAGTACCACCCTAACATAAGTTTATGTATATTTACGCAAATACTACTTTGGTTAGCTTCTAACTTTGTGTTCGTCTTCTCTGTTTTCACAAACAAGGTAGGAAAATTAAACAAAAAAGTTGTTTTTAAATAATTTAAGAAAAATTGCATGCATGGAACCTCTCCGAAGGACATCTAAGGTAACGAAAATACTCTAAATTCACGAACGATGTAAAAAACCAATATTCCTATGTGTTATAGTTAACTATTTCGATCTGATCATATAACTGAAATTTTAAGCACTAAAATTGGTGGATTATTCCAACAAAGACTGATGACAGTTTGTGGTTTTCTTCCATATATTTACCATAATTTCCGAAAAATTATTCAAATTTCCTGCTGAGTGAACTCAAAATATGTACATATATACACTCTTGGCCATGCAAAGCTTATCACTCAAAAATTTCAAGTATTGTGCATATTTGATAAGACTTTAAACAGCGCTTTTTGCGGTATAAAAATATTTTATTTAGAAATAAGTTAATAATATGTTATTTATTTATTAAAACTATTAAAAATTAAAAACAAAACACACTCAGCTTTAGGCAAAATCATTTGAAAGTTACTGAGATTTACAAAATTAGCTCCAAATGTTAGAAACTGACATGCGATTAAAAAATATTATATTTTATTTTATTAATTTAATTTTATTGACACTATAATCGAAATTAATGTTTTATTTAATTTTTTTTTTAGTTGAAACACTAAGTTTAGTAGCGGTATTACTTAAAAAATAATAAAATCTGCCGTTTTGTGTAAGCACAGAAAGGCTACTATGTGTTAAACTCATTAAACGCAATAAAAAAATGTAAGAAAGTATAATGGTAAGCTTTGCGTGGCCACGAGTGTCGAATGGATTTGAAGTTTTTCAAATAATTTTTTTTTTGAAAATGATTTTATGCAATTAAAAACGAAATTCAGAGCACCAGGTGTTGATTCTGAGCTATTTAAATGTGTAACTATTTAAAGTGGATCGTGAATTAGCTCTGAAACATAACGGGTGATTTTTTTGAGGTTAGGATTTTCATGCAGTAGTATTTGACAGATCACGTGGGATGTCAGACATGGTGTCAAAGAGAAAGATGCTCAGTATGCTTTGACATTTCATCATGAATAGACTTACTAACGAGCAACGCTTGCAAATCATTGAATTGTATTACCAAAATCAGTGTTCGGTTCGAAATGTGTTTCGCGTCCGTGTCCGATGAGCGATGAGGCTCATTTCTGGTTGAATGGCTACGTAAATAAGCAAAATTGCCGCATTTGGGGTGAAGAGCAACCAGAAGCCGTTCAAGAACTGCCCATGCATCCCGAAAAATGCACTGTTTGGTGTGGTTTGTACGCTGGTGGAATCATTGGACCGTATTTTTTCAAAGATGCTGTTGGACGCAACGTTACGGTGAATGGCGATCGCTATCGTTCGATGCTAACAAACTTTTTGTTGCCAAAAATGGAAGAACTGAACTTGGTTGACATGTGGTTTCAACAAGATGGCGCTACATGCCACACAGCTCGCGATTCTATGGCCATTTTGAGGGAAAACTTCGGACAACAATTCATCTCAAGAAATGGACCCGTAAGTTGGCCACCAAGATCATGCGATTTAACGCCTTTAGACTATTTTTTGTGGGGCTACGTCAAGTCTAAAGTCTACAGAAATAAGCCAGCAACTATTCCAGCTTTGGAAGACAACATTTCCGAAGAAATTCGGGCTATTCCGGCCGAAATGCTCGAAAAAGTTGCCCAAAATTGGACTTTCCGAATGGACCACCTAAGACGCAGCCGCGGTCAACATTTAAATGAAATTATCTTCAAAAAGTAAATGTCATGAACCAATCTAACGTTTCAAATAAAGAACCGATGAGATTTTGCAAATTTTATGCGTTTTTTTTTTTTAAAAAGTTATCAAGCTCTTAAAAAATCACCCTTTATAACCATCTTTTGCCGAAATATGAAAAAATTGTAGGATTTCCGCCATATTGTATAATGCTGGAAGCCTTAAATCAATTTCCTTTTTATTCTCATCTTTCATTTATTTACTTGACGATAAATATTTGAGGATTTGAGAGGCATTTTCTGTGATAGGGATGATATAGGACCTCTTTCATACCATAATTAGTCTCGAAAAAGTCTTCACTGTAGAATAAAATTATATCATGCCAGATACAATCAGCTCTCATGAAATGATACCAATTTAAGCATATTCAGTACTTACAGCTGTAACAATAAAAACTGTTGTTCAATAGTAAATCGTAATTCTTTTTCTTTTCCACTTACAGCATTTTTTAAATTTGATGTTTGAAAAACACAGATGTGATAAAAAACTGATCTGAAACACGCATATCTTGCATGACTAAATTACATATTCACTCCTTCAATACATTACTGAAATGAACACCGCGTATCTTCTTCACAGCTTACCAAACAATTTTCGAAAATTTAAGGTAACAAATATATTAGATGCAAAAAAAGTAAATAAATTTAAGTTGTAAAATTAAAATGTTCAATAAAACCTGTGATTGATTGGTACAACAAATCCTAACTTTTTAACATTTTCATTTCCTCATTCATGTAAGCGCACTGTACGTTTGTGTATATATACATTTTCAAATAAATTTTTTTCGCAACCAATCTGCTATTGCTACATTTTTCACTATAAATTCCATTGTAAGCTGTTACATTGAAAATATGTCATGTTCATTCACGCCAAACATGCGACTAAGTAATCAATGCATCAATTCTGCTGACTAGTAAATTCAAATAATTCCATACTTCAATAATCACAAATGGTAGAATATGCAGCGTGTGAGGAAGCAGCTCGAAACTGTGATACCAATATCAGCCTGCCTAGCCCACATACATGAATATTCATATATTGTGCCTTTGAAACGGGTGTGATGTGTGTGGGCACCGAGGCGTATGATCAACCACAATAATATGGTATAAGCCTTAATAGCGAAATACCTCACTTGTGTCACGTACAAATCCCACACCTGTCAACATATCTACGGATTTCTAATTTGCATTAAACATGAAAAACTACTACATGCCTAGGCACACATACCAAGACATAAATTGGTTTTGCAAATTTGTATTGATTTGCATGGATTTTTTATAGGCATACTGCACCCACATTTTGTGGTACCACACGGCGTATGATTGATGTGTAAAGGGAAGAATTATTGAAACCATACATCACTTGAAAATTTAAGTATTTACGTGATGTATCGACAAAAGCAAAGAAACGTGATAAGTTTATTATCTATAGATACATATATATATTAATATTTGTATTTCATCTATTTTAAAAAAGGAAGGACGGGCTCAGTTTTGGCGTTTTGACAAACCTAAATGATTTAAAATGAGGAGGAAAGTTGAAACAAAATATATAGGATGTATTGGGGTAATAGAGCAGCCGATTGCATTAGGTTTTGACTTTGCTGAAGAATACTTGAGAACTTACTTCAAACGACTTAATAAGTATGTGCATACTAAATATAAACATATATGTATATGGAGAAAAGTTAAATGGATGTATCAAAATCCTGAATATCAATTGTATGGGGTTAAGGCAAGATTTAGTATGACTTTTATCATTTTAGGCATAAAGCTGCACTTTTATTAGAAAAATACGTCCTCTCAATTTCATTAATATAATTACCACGTTTTCCGATATACAAGGTGCGTTCCAAAGTAAAGGGGACTTAAAAAAAACAGAACAAATGGTTTTTTCGGCAAATCAATTTATAGTCTCCTTCTGCTTCAATACAGCTTTTTGTACGGTCCAAAAACATGTCGAACGATTGTTTTAGCTCGTTGACAGGTACGGCCGCCAGGATGCCGGTGCAAGCCTTTTGAATGGCCTCTACGTCTGCATAACGCTTTCCTGTCATGGGCAAATGCATTTTCCTGAAAAATGAAGAAGTCGCACGGTGCCATATCAGGTGAATACAGTGAGTGGTAAATGGTTAAAATGTGATTTTTGGTCAAATAATCGTCCTTGGAATATTGGATTCTGGGCAATTTTTGGTCGTCGGTCAATTTGTGTGGAACAAACCGTGCACACATCTTTCGTAAGCCAAAATGTTTGATCAAAATTCGATAAATCAATGTTTTGGAGATGTTCAATTCCATTTCCATAAATTTCAATGATGATTTCGGCTGATTTTGAATGAATTTCGATGGAATTTCCGGTGATCACGAATTTTGATAAGCCCACATGTTGATCGTAATTTATGTCCTCACGAAAATCCTCATCCTTTGAAAACGTTGAGACCACTCGTGCACTCTGCTACGAAATAGGCAATCATCGCCATAAACTTACTTCATCAATTGAAATATTTCGGTAAACGTTTTACCAATGTTAAAACAAAATCTAAGGTTGGCTATTTGTTGGAAGCTCATTTTCGCACCGATAACACAAACATACTGGCACTTAAAACGCAATAACTTCACTTCCAATCCAATTCTAACGCACTAGTCGACATATAGATGGCGCCACCAGGGGGTGCTAGATTAAAAAAGTTTGCTTTGGAACACACCTTGTGGAGGTTTCATATAACAGAGATAGCCAGCTGCCTTAATAAAATATAAACATGTTCGTGGCCTCAAATGTCTCGCTTCGTTTTGGTGGATTTCAGATGTTCGCAGTTAATTAAAATTTCCCTAAAGACATGAAAAGCCAACTTAATATAGTTGAGTGCAGCAGAGAGTCTCCGCATGTTCCTATACACATAAAAGGTGTATATAAATATGCTATGTATAAACGCGTGCAACCATAAAAGACCTGAAATGCTTAGGAGCACAGCGCCTTGAATAGCCGTATGACTATTATACATACACTATATACTATATATATATATTCTATATATATGTACATATGTATATATTTATACATCCACGTTTGCTTTATTAACGAATGTACGGCGGTGCTGCAGTGGCTTGCACGTATTTCTCTACTTCTGTTTCAAGGTAGGCAAATGCACACGCGAACTCACATATGCAGCTACACCTTCTGGTTGTAGACCTAGCTGCATGAGTTTTGTAGTTAATGCGCTGCAGCATGTTGGCTTAGCCAAGTGTATTCGCCTCCAGCCGTGTGGCACATATTAAAACGTTTTGCAGGCGAGCAACCAAATGCGCTGCATACCAACGCGTTGCGCGTGTTGCCACCACCAGCGCCGCGACTGCAGCCGTTGAACGCGTTGTGGGTTTTCGTAAGTCGCGGTTGACCTAACATAATTTACACACATTCTCGGTGAGCACACACACATGCAAGCACGCCACACAGCTTGCAGCAAATACAGTCCGCTTTGAATGCGAGTTTCATAAATGTGGCGTTGCTCGTTGCTAGGGACATAGCCGGATCCCTGCACGCGTTGTCAAGTGAAATAATTCATTAAATGTTGACCTATTGCCGTTTGTGCGCGCCTGCAATTATACCTCGACTGCTTGTGGCTATTTTCGCATTTTCGACAATTTCGCGTTCAATTGCGCTCTCGGCTACAAACAAGTGCACGGTAATAATTTCGTGCAAATAGCACAGAACGCGCTTCTGAGTACGTTTGTGTATATGTATGTATATGTGAGTGCGTGAGCGATTTATTAGGTGCCGCTTTGCGGTGGTGACATTAATTGTGAACTGATGGAGCTGCTTGCTAAACTCATAATTCACCAACACTTGCGTCTGTCAAATATCCGTCCAACAAGCAAAATCAGTAATACTGAGAGGAAAGAGTGGATAAACTCCGTACTGGTTATAAAGCCATAAAACGCAATCATATAGTGTAGTTAGATTTCAGAAAGATTTGAGGTTAGTTTACAAAATTATCCTTATATCGGGTAGTCGAAAAAGTCTTTTCGTATTTCTAATCAAATTTCAATATATATTTTTTTTATATTTATACTAATAAATAAAAATACACAAACATGTAACATTTTGGTCGACCACTTCTTGCCATTTTTCCGCTAAAGACATTGTTCCCTTAGTGTAAATCGAAATTTCGAAACATCCAGAATGGAACCTAGCGAACCATTGTTGTGCTACACGAAATGATACAGCATGACACCATAAACTCCACAAATTTCATTGGTGCAATGACATTTATTAGCAAAATACGAAAAGACTTTTTTGACTATCCAATATTTCACATGAATACTATAGTGAGATACAAATTTTATGTATTGAAACATCCTTAAACACTATTTAAGTATTTTTCTACCGGGTTATCGCCACGTTTAAATATGTCCGTAAAAAGTTGTATATACACACGCGAAGGTATTTATGTAATTATATACTTGTGCCAATGGCATTACTCTCAAGTGCTCTCAATATGCTCATTTATGTTGTGCTGAGAAATGCGAAATTCCGCCAGTCTACATAAGTGCAGGGAATATGTTCATGATTATGTCCACGTCTGGGGGGACAGCACTTAATTAGCTGAGCGCAGCGATGTACAATTAAAATAAATGAGATCCGAATGTTATGCAGCTTATTTAAAGTTTAAATTGATTTGTATAAATTAAATGCTTATTTGAATAAAAAAAAGTGACTGGTAGCTGTTGAAATATAGTATATTATAGAGGAGTGAAGTGATTCTTCTGTTTAATTATTCATTCATAATTAGCTTTACATAAAATTTGAAATGTAAACCAAAACGGACGATCAAAGTCTTTACTATCTAGACTAATACGATCAAATTTATTTTTATTCTTGTGAAAGGAAACTCACTTGTTAATTACACTGGGTCAAAATAATAGACAAAAGTGAAGAATCTTTTTTCTAGATTAAATTATACTTTTGAAATGAAATAAATATTTTTTTTTTAACGATTTAGTTTGGTAAAAGGAATAAGGTTTGTAAATTTTTTAATCAATCTAATCCTATAAACAAAAATAAGTAACACTCAAATCGATCAATTGAGCATGTGAAATTTAAAGCCAAAACCTATGAACTTAGCTAATAGCTGAATTAAAGGAGTGGTTAGGGTTTCAAAGTAAACAGAAATACTTTTTTGCGAATTCATTTATTAAATATGGACGAATAATCTTATTCGTGCTTGTTGCACATTATTGAGAACACTTTTGACAATATACTTAGGTTACTTGTTTTATGCAGAAATATTAAGGCATAAGCCGGTAACAGAGCTTCCCCCAGAATGTTTTGAGAAAATAAACACAATCACCATAACACGAATGCAAATTATTTGAAAGAAAAAAACCAAAAAAAAATAGTTAGAAAAATTATTAAAAAATTATATTCAAATTTCCTCCCAAGGAACTTTTTAATTTTTTTTCATTAAAAAATTTTTGCGGCGATTTAAAGTGTGAACTGTTATTTTCCTCAATCAACAATAGTAAATGAAATTAGTTTACACTTCAGAATTTCTTCTGACATCAAAATGTACTATATATATTTTCTTAAAACGTACAAACATCTGCTAAATTAAGCGAAATTATTGTTTAATATAAAAAGAATACCTATGATGTTTTTGAATATCTGGCTTTTGAAAGGTCTTTTCTAAATTTTCAAGCTTCTCTATTAAAGAAATGTCCTGATGAAAACTCTGATCTTGTTTGTCACTCACAGCAACCAAATTTGCCGGATATAAATTCTGATGAGAGAATAGTATATGAATATTAAACCCTAATATACTTGACAGACGGCTGCATTAAGCCGGGTTACCTGCGCACTTAATCAGTTCCCAATTTGTAGGTGAGAGACGGCAGACATGCAAGTTTGAAACTCTCGTAAACAGATGATAGTCATTTTTATAATATTTTCAATGACAATGGGTAGAAGAAAAACATTGCAGTTATTAGACGCCCAATAGTTATAAGACCATTTTTTATTACAAAAAAATATCAACATATTATTTTTACGACTCTATCAAAAAATAAAACTACTTGTTTTATTATTGAAAATTGGAAAAACAGCTGTCAGTGTTGCTTGAATTTCATTCACAATCGATTAAACAAATGGCCAATTTTAGCCATGTGGCCAACGAAATTTCAGCGAACTGAGTTAGCAACGGAGATATTTCCACTAACTCCTGAATTAATCCGAATTAACTACATTAACGCTGCCGTCTGTCAATGACATAATGCTGTATATTATATCAGAACTTCATTTAGTAAGTAAAACAATCATCACACAGTTCGTGTGACAAAACCAGTGTTTACAAGTATTATTAAAGCTGACAGATTTCCCTATATAAGAAACTTGGCATGTAGGCGCTGCCAAATTTTTCACCCTAGAATTATCTCCGAGTGTAGTTGTAAGCTTTTCCCTCTTTTAGTCTGTATACACCTGTATGCAGTCGAAAAGATGAGCGATTGAAGGTTGCGGATGGTTGAATGGTTATAGAAACCTGATCTGAAAATGTCGACAGCCAAAAAAACGTCTTTCAGTGCACATAACATTAGAAATGATTTCTTCATTTATTTCTAATTTGCAGTTCTTTTTGTTGTTTGTTAGCTTGATTATTTCTGATTCTCCGTTTACTAATGAAGAAATGGGAGAATTGTAATGAGCAACTAATTACACTTCTCCACACACAATTTATGCTTCATTAAGCTGCAATCGTAATTTACAAAGATACATGCCGTGGACGCCGGTGTGCACGTAAGGATACCGTTGTGCGCAAAAATACGTAAGCAATCAATTCAATATAAACTACATATATTTATGAGAAAAAAAAAACGTGTTTCTCAGACATAGATACACTTAAAAAATAGCTTAAAAGAAGAAAACCAAAGTTAGAAAGCAGAAAAATAATTTATTTTTAATTTTTTATGTTTGATTCACTAAACCTTTATGTAAAATCGTAGAAATTCCATATACTCGTATTTCCAAAATTTTTTAACTAATATATGTGAAATATCACAAGAAGTATTGGTTTTCAAAGCTACGGAGAGACTCGCTGGCATTAAACAAAATTATAAGCAAAGCATTCATTCTGACTGTAAGCGTGTCTAGCAAGAACTGCTGTCATTGCTAATAATGATTTGCTACTTTCATTGCCGTTTGTTGCATTCTCTTCGCACGTTTATTCTCATTAGCTCGCTCTTATTAACTAAGCAGCTTAATTGCCGATGAAGCAACTTACTCTAAATTTCCGTTTTTGCAATTACGTTTGAACGTACATTTTAGAATAATATATAAAATATACATATGATATATATATAGTACATCTCACCCTTTAAAGGGTTATGTGATTGGTTGAATGAGAAGATACAGTATGTATTTTCATTGAAATCGTTTCTTGTGGAGTAAAATCTCGTATTAAAAATTTAAAGAGTTTCAGAGATAAACTTCTTCTTATCTTTCTGGAGATTAACTGGGGAACATAAATATATTTTGTACAGGCTTTCTTTATAGCCAACTTATAGAATTCATTTCAGAGGGAATCCCTAGTAAAGGATAGATTATCGTTTGAATGAGACTTGAATTTCAATAACCCGATTAATGTGTTATCTTCCAAAAATAATAATATATATAAACATAAAGTAATTTCAGACCTAGATAAAGCAAACCTAACCTAATTTTAACGCAGATAAACAAAGATACACTATTTTGGACCATGAGTACTTAATTTGTCAGACCTGACCAATCTTAACTTTTCTGTAAACAAATTCAACGACGACTCAAGCAAGATTATATTACAATGAGCAAAATTTTCTGTTCCACAACACCTTTCTCTTCGTCTACAAAAGTTCACTTAACCGTAATAAAGTTTAAAATAATCTACATAGACAGCCAAATAGCAATGAAGGCAGGAGGAGGCAATGAATTAGGAGGTTACCTAATACTTATTGTTTTGGGATGCAGGATAGCAGTAGAAAGTATTACCAGAAGTAAGCAACCGCAGTTCCACTGGGTGCTAGGCCACAAAGCCACCGAGGACAACAAAATAGTGGACAAGATTGTCAAGAATAGTATCCGGCTAATATCTGAAAACATGATTAACATTGGGAAACCCATGCATATACAACGATCTCGACAGAAGCATGGTAAAGAAAATCAAAACCCGATGAAACGAGCAACCTGAGGGTAATACTGCAAAAGTCATGTGCAAAACGGTAGATCCCAAGTACCCAAAATTCCCATTGGCACTCGATGGAAGAGACTGTAGGAATATGATCGGAATATTAACTGGTGACTGTCTGGTGCCAACACACGGCCGCAGAATGTGGCTGACAGATCGAGAAGACTGCAGGAAATGTCTAGAGCGGGGCACCAGGGAAGCAATGAACCATCTCTTGTGCACTTGTCTCACATTGGCAAGACTACGCTGTAAGGAGCTCTGGTCCCAATGATATGATACACTGGAGAAGATATCAGTAGTGAGGCCGCAGATTCTGTTAAAATTCGCGTCAAGCGCAAGCATCTGATGGCTACACATCTTGCTCCTAGCAACTAAACTCCATCTGGTATTGCAAAGGATCAAACAGGCTTATGCGTGGTTTAATGGCCTACCGTAATAAACTAACCGAACCTAATAAAGTTCATGTTTTTCTTCATAATAAATAGTAAGATAATCCTCAATCGACCAAAGGTAGTTACATTTCCAACGGACACTCTAACAACCATCTCAACAAATTATTGCCTCACACATGATCTTCCCATAGTGAGTTTTCTACAAACGTATTGTCCATTCACATCTCACTTAGCACTGCATTAGAGAAAATAGGGTGAGAAAAAGACCAAAAATCGCCACATTACGCGAGCACTATTTGCTACCGTGTAACGAGCAAATAAATACGTCAGTTGATATTAAGACACGAGCAACGTCAGTAACGGAGGCACTGAGTGACGGCAGTGGCTGATAAGATTTGGCTGTGAACTGAAAGCAAATGCAAAACAAGCTGGCTCATGCAGGTGCTTGCATGCTGTGGGCTCTTTAGGACACGTGCAAGTGTAGCAGCAACATTTTCTGCGGAAGAGGTGGGAAAAGCAAACAGCAGCGTTTGTAGGGCAACTATCGTGATTACGTTTTGCATAGTTGTTCGCACAGACACATTTGCACATTAGCATGGAGTTATGCACCCCTCTCCCTTAAACCCTGCTGTGTTGCTGTGGTGATGATGATACGTCTTCTTAGCGGAGCAGAGACAAGTAGAACAGATAGCAGGGAAGGCAATGAATCCGCTTGTTGGCAGGATAAGAGGGCGAAGGTGCAAAGCTGCCAGCACATATCTACGAGGGCGGTCCGACGGTCATTGATGGCGGACAGTTCTCACTTTAATCAGTTCAGGTTCGTCATATGAAATTCATTGTTTCGATTATTCTTTGGTCTTTGGTCACCCTAGGCTGGGTTACTAGAAACCTCATCAAAGAAGAAGAGTCATCGTATACAGCATTCAATCGATCTGTCTTCAATGTTCACTTTGCTCAATTTTTTCAAATTCTTAACTTATTTCTGTGAAGAGCGATTAGTTTCTTTAACAATTTTTTTATCGAACTTCCCTATGAACATCCCCGCCTGTCAAAGCCCAGACATTTGTTGCCAATGGTCTTTTCTACTAGCCATTTCTTCTTTCCGTAGCTCGTTTCATAAAGTGTAAGAGCCCATGGGGAAACAGTGATACGGTCCTGTCGGACTGTTTACTACATGATCTTTCGCCAGGCGATCAGCTAGATCATTTCCAGTGATGCCTCCATGTCCAAGGATCCATGATAGTAAGCTTCACGATAGCAACTACCTCTCGCCATTGAGACCAAGTACTTATTAGTCGACCCTCGTGCAAGCTTATAGTCCTGTATTCCTGTATGCTCATTCAGATGCTGCATATACCTACATATGTGCATATCTGTATATTTCAGGTGCAGCATGTACATATACACATGGCAAGTTTGACTGATACGCCCAAGTTCTATGCGCTCCTATATATCCACATACAAAATATAACACTACGCAGTCCTCCACAGATGCAAATGCACACACTCTCAAGCTGCAAATGTCGGTGAAATGTTAAAAACACTTTCATCTCGTTCACATTTCGCATTGCGTCTACAAATGCCACGTTTTGCATACACCTTGTATTTGTAATGGTTGAACACTATCAGTGCCGGCATATCAAGTCAAGTCAAGTCTGAGTTAAAAAGGATGCCAAGCTGTCAAAACTTCCTGAAGTTGCCACTGCAATGAATACATTTCGCATAGATTAAGTACCCAAGTGTTGGATGTATGCAACAAAATGATAAGCTGCACTTTTGGCGGAAGCCTCTCCACTTTAGCAGTACACTTATCAAAGCACTTAATGCTGTAGCAGCAGCATTAAGAAATACATACACACAAACAAAAATCCGTTGATTATGTAGAAATTGCAAAGCAACTTGTATTCTCTGCAAATTAACTCTTTTAATGCGAAAATAATTTCAGAAAGTGACTTGAAAAGTTTTTGTCTTTTCCGGATTTTATGTTATTTTGAAAAGTTGTTTGATAATCAAGGGAATATACGAATAAAGCGAATATTATATGGATTTGGATTTAGAGAGAATGATTTTCGACATAGTTCCACTATATTATGGAAACGATATTTAGGTTAGGTTACACTGACTGGCTGATGTCTAAGTGCGGGGTCGTATTAGGACTGATATATATTTTGGGTAAACGAAAAAGTCTTTTCGTTTTTGCTAAGGAACTTAACACTCATCATCAACCGGTTTTGAACTATTTGAAAAAACTGCCTACAAAAAGAAGCTCGATGTTTGGGTACTTGGACTCTTTGCGGAACGGAAAAGAAATCGAACCATTTCTAAAGCGAATGATAACAGGAGACAAAAACTGGATCAAATACGACAATAATGTGCGAAAAAGATCATGGTCAAAGCGTGGTGAAGCACAACAAATGGTTGCAAAGCCAGAATTGACGCTACAAAAGGTTATGCTGAGTGCTTGGTATGATTGGAGAGGAATCATCCACTATGAGATATTCCAGCCTGGTTGAAAGATTTATTCTACATTTTACTGTCAACAACTGATGAGATTAAAGCAAGCAATTGAAAAAAAGCGGCCAGAACTGGTCAACAGAAAGGGCTTTGTCTCCCATCAGGACAAAACTAGACCACACACATTTTTGATGACTTGGCAAAAACAGGAAGAGCTTGGCTGCGGAGTTTTGATGTATCCACCATATAGCCCTGACCTTGCACCATCGGACAAAAATTTGTTTTGGAGAAAGCAGAACTCCCTTAATGGAGTAAAGTTGGCTTCAAGAGAAGCCTGTAAAAATTTCTTCTCGCAGTTTTTCGCCGAGATACCAGAAAAGTTTTACACTGGAGGAATAATGTCTCTAGCGGAAAAATGGCAAAAGTGGTCGACCAAAATTAAAATTCATTATAAATATAAAAAATAAAATAAATTTGATTAAAAATACGAAAAGACTTTTTCGACTGCCCTATATAATTCTGTAATCAGAACTTTTAAAATGAAAAACCGCCTGCTCAATAGGACGTCTACTATTTCTATTTCTGCCAACTCAGCTCACCAGACTTTTCGCAATCCACTTTGGAAGAACTTATCGTAACCAGTACCGAAGATCCGGCTCATTCACACTATATTGACAGCGGGGCTAAGGTGCCTTTTCCTACCAGCTGATCAGCAATGTAGTTATCTGTTATTCGGGTGTGACCTCGGCAGTAACTATGTATTTATAAAATATTTTTATGCGAAGGTCTCAAGCTGACGCCTAGCCGAATGGTATAAAAAATTTATCTATGGAAACTGATTTATTGATTGGTAGCTCAATTGGTATGAGAAACGCTTAAAATTACTTGAAATTAAATAGGAAGAATAGTTCACAGCTAAAACCTTTCATTTTGCTGGAAAAGCTTCTGCGAAAAACTGAGCCATGTCTGCACGAAAGATAATTGACTTCTTTGGCTTAGTTTTTGAAATAATAGTTATTCAATCTATAATGTGGTGCTAGGGCTAGAAGTAAGTTGATGGATACCACTGAAGTTATAAACTTATAATATGTCTTCAAACAAATACTGGCCTACATGGATACTGTTCCGACATATGGAAAGGCTTTCCCCCTTTTATCGAGCACCAATTCTTATAAACGATCGAAAGTTTATACTAACAGGGATATTTGAAAATAAAAGTTTAAGTATATAAGCTATAAAATGCCTATTTAATACAATATGTATATATAAAAATTTTATTAATCAATACTCCCATTGAAAGACAATGAAATGGTTAAAAGAAAAACTTCAATTTCACGAAACTAAAAATGCAAAATAGATGAAGGAAACTTTCACTTAAATGCCAAAGCGTGATGACGACAAACGCATCTCTTCAATAGCCCCTGCTAAAGAACTTCGATTATTTGCCAATGCTGTGGCAAGCGCTCGAAGTGAAAACAATAAATTCCTTACCATTATATGTAGACACTGTCATTTGACTGGCGAAATTGCAAGCGAAATGGCGAAATATTCCACAAAATTACCACAAACGATGGCCACTAAAGGACATAAAAAGCTCAAAGGATTGCGAAGCAGTAAAAACAGCAAGAAAAGGTAACCATAAAAAACATTACAATTTGCATATTTTCCATAAAGTTGATTTTTGATTATTTTACGTGCACCGAAGGCGAATGGAAAGCCTTGAGACAAAATAAAAAGAAATCAGAGCAGCTGGACCCGTTAGCGTCTGGTCTGACGCAGCAGTCGTCGGCGCTAGTGGCGAATTTTTGCGATTCTTTTTTTTTTTTCTTTTTTGTTATTTTATTCAGATTTTTTCGACGCTGGTTGGTCTGAGGTAAACATTTTAAGACGCGGCGCGTGTTGCACAGCTGTCGGCAGGGCTTTCATGGAATAAGTAAAACAGTTCCCACCGTCAACGCTTTATTTACCATTTGTCTAGTTGAAAATTGAAGAAGCGCTTGGAATTTCAATGACTGCTTGAATTTAATAGATATACTTCCACTAATATAAAATAGATAATAAATGCGTGAAGGAATGAAAAAAATACATTTCAATCAAATCGTAAGGCATATGGCGCACATATTGTCGCGATATATAAGTAAGGAATACCTTAGCTTCATAATCGGACGTCAAAATATTAGAAAAGTACAACTTATAAAAATTGTGAAAAAAACTTACATGAAAAATGTATAATGAGCAAAACCAATGGTTTATAAATTTGTGCCACAACCGAAGTATTATATACGGTCTTTAAAAACGCGAAACTTTAGTTTCCATCCACTAATTATGATGTCAAAGAAGCAGGGAAGAGGTGCATCATCTTAAAAAGTCAATTGCCGAAAATATATGTCAACATTAGAATGGAAATCATCACAAAGCACTGACATGGCACAACAACCTGTTGGGAATCACTTAAATGAAGCTCGACACAAAAAGAAGCTCAATATGTGGGTATCACGTGAGTATAACCAAGCAATACAAGTACAACCCAATGAACCGAATCCCCGTCTGAGAATCATGCTGAATGGCAATGAAAGCGATACGTTTCTGAATCAGATGGATAATGGTGAGTAAAAGTCAAGCAAAAGCAGTGGTAATCGAATTGCGGTGAGCCAGTATTAACGGTCAGCAGGTTTTGGTATGTGTTTAGAGGGATTGATAAGGAGTCCGCTACTATGAGCTGCTCCCCATGGCTAAGTTCTTAATTTGGATCTGTGCTGTAAACAATCCCACTCTGAAGAATACGCCCATAAACGACGCGTTTTGACCAATAAGAATGGTATAGTGTTGCATCAGGATAATGCCAGTGTACAGGTATTAAGTCGCTAAAGACTATGGTAGCTTGGTTAAGAAATTATTATGCCTCCACCTTATAAGAGTGGCCCTTTTTAGATCACGCGTGAGTCGTGTCAAAGGCATTTCATTATGCAAAGACTTACGCCTAAACAATGTTTAAAAATCGTTCGACTTTATTAATAAAATTCAGGTAATATAAATAATGTGTTCTGCTTGCTTCGCTCAATTTGTGGTGAAGACAATTGGCCTGAGCGTACTTCTATTGGCAACATCAACACCATCACCCATCTTGAAAACCAGCATTAATTATGGGATAATACAAGGTGCGTTCCCAAGTAAACAGAACTGAACAAATGGTTTTTTCGGTAAAATCAATTTATTTTGTTCAAAATAGTCCCCTTCTGCTTCAATACAGCTTTTTGATAATAAGCCTTTTAAATGACCTCTACGTCTGCATAACGCTTTCTTTTCATGGTAAAATGCATTTTTCCGAAAAGGAAGAAGTCGCACAGTGCCATATTGGGTGAATATGGGTAGTGGTTAGTGGTTGAAATGTAAGTTTTGGAAACGTGGAACAAGTTCTTTGTGGACAATACCCTTGGAATCATAAAAACAAACCAACACTTCACTTTTGACCTCTCTATGCGCAATTTTTTGAGTTTTGGCTTGTCCGGTGTCTTCCATTGAGCACTCTATCTCGTTTCGGGATCATAATGGAAACACCACGTTTCGTCCCCAGTCACAATATTGTAAAGGAAGTTTTTTTTTCCTTTTTGACCTCTTTGATGATGTCCTTCGAATGTTGGATTCTGAGCAATTTTTGGTCGTCAGTCAATTTGTACGGAACCAACCGTGCACACACCTTTCGTAAGCCCAAATGTTCGGTCAAAATGCGATAAATCGATGGCCTGGAGATGTTAAATTCTATTTTCATGAATTTCAATGCTGATTTCGACTGATTTTTAATGAATTCATGCACAGTTTCGATGGAATTTCCGGTGATCACGGATTTTGATTGGCCCACATGGTGATCGTCATTTATGTCCTCACGACCACTTTGAAAACGTCGAAACCACTCGTGCACTCTGCTACGGGGTTGGCAATTAGATTCTAACGCACTAGTCGACATATACATAGATGGCGCCATCAGGGGGCGTAGATTCAAAAGTCCTGTTTACTTTGAAACACTTCTTGTACAAGTATTTGTTCGAATAGACTACGCCCAGTACGCAGTGAAGAAAATATAGCAGCCGTAGTGTACACGAAGACCGTGGAGAGTCGTTTCGGCACCGTTCGCAGCAACTTGGACTGACATATGAAACTATTTGGCGCATTTTATATCAAGATCTTAAATGGAAATCGCTCGATCTTCCAAAGCGACATCGCCCCGCTCTATAGGCTCTTGAAAAGTTCAAAAAAGATCCGACGTTTCTGAGCCAAATTTTGTTCAGCGATGAGGCAAATTTTTGGCTCAATAGGGATGTAACAAGAAAAGCTCTTGCAATTAGGACAAGAGCAACCTAAAGAGATTAAACGAAATCATTGCTCCGTATTTCTTCAAAAAATGATGCCAGTGCGATCGTAATAGTCAATGGCAACTGCTATCGCGATATGATAACAGACTATTTGATGACTGATATTGAAGCTCTCGGCATACGGACAATCCCGCTTCGATTCAGACTTGATACTTTAATGATAATAAATATTCCACATTAAATTTGAAGTTTCTGTGTTTTTTCTTTAAAAAGTAGGGAGCATGAAAATAAATTACCCTTTAGTTCAATCTAGTTACAAGTTGTTACTACCTGTTCCTATCTGTGGACACAATATAAGGCTGGTCTCTGCAGAAGCTTGTGAAAATTGAATGACTAAGTTTTTTGCCAAGTGAGTGAGGGTATCTATAAGAGTAGATTTATGAAATTACCGTCAAATGACAGCAAATTTTTCAAGTAAAATGGATGATTGTAAATGTAATATAAGCTTTAATTTATAGGAATTAATTGATAATCTTTTACTAGACCTTCATTATATAATAGGTCTTACCAACTTGATCACTATTTTTCATATACTTAGTTTCAAAGTCGTTATCAATCTGATGTTATAAGTGTGAAAATGATTGCCTAAAATCTACACAATAAGCTTGAATAACAAAATAAGGTCAACAAAATAGAATTCCAAAAACCCAAAATACCAATTTACATATTTAATCTGAAAAACTCGTGATGCGTTACGCAATAATAATGTGTAGTTTTGACTAGTACAAACACACATTAATCAACCACTAAGCTTGTCAAGGGCGAATACCCCGAAAAACTATTAGTACATGTTGAGTTAGAAAATATGCCGCATAACAGACAACAAAGCTAGCCAACCGTCAGCGCTCATTATAACCGAAATTCGTGTTGCACAAAAGTTGAACCAAATTAAGTAAGTATATGAAAAGGCTTGTGTAAACACGAAAGTTAAATACAATCGATTTTAGGAGAATTAAATTTTAAATTTTTCAAAAAATAACATTAACTTCATATTCTCAGAAGCCATAATACCAATCGCTGGCGCAATTTTATAGCTTGATTTTGATCGATCAGTTTGTAAGGCAGCTACATACTTATATGATACAGTTCTCCGATTGTAGCAATTCCGTACATGAGAATCTTTTCAAAATGTAGTAAATATTCCTGTCGAAGACAGACTGCTCAGATTGTTACCCGCTGCAGGGAAAATTTCAAGCCTTCAACTTTTACATATATCCCAAGAAGTTTTTACACAAAGAATTTTAAAAGTTTTTTTTTTTAGTTCCCACAATCAATACACATGGAATTTTCACTTCATTATTCTTTTTTTTTAATTTTTTTAATTTGATATAAAGTGTATATGAATATGTAACTAAGTCATTATACACGAGATGAGTCAAATTTCCTACTTGCGTTCGACTACTTTTATGCGCATGTAAAATGACATGTAAATCCGCTGCAGTGGTATAATATTAATTAAATCTAGCACAGAAAAGCGCATCAGCACCCAACAACAATAACAAAAAACAATAACAACATTGATAATGCAGCAGTGATTGTAACATGCAATTAAAAATGCACCAAACACCGAAATCCGCCATTTAAGGCACACCAACACACAACCATTGTTGGGGTTTTGTATTGAAAATTCGCAGTTATTTTATTTATTTATTTCTGCATTCAGTTGTTAGTTTGTGTTTGCTTTACGCAAATCGACATGACAACGAGCTTTAATTTATTTTAATGACCATGTTGCCACGTTGCGTCATTCGCCTGTTGCGCCAACTCACGGAACGACCGACCAAAACGACCAACCAATGAACAAACCCGGATCGTAGATGTGCGTCAACAAAAAATAACAATGGTAAATGGAATTTTCGGTGAGAGTCACCAGTATGCGTATTAGCAACAATCAACCACACTGTTGAACGTGCCTTTTGATTTTTGGCATTAATATTTAATTCAATAGCATATTGGTGGATACTAGAGTGTATAGAAATATACTCATACGTATAAGCCGAATTGCAATATTATTGACAAGCGAGCATTTGTCAAAGAAAAATTGCGAAATGGATAGTGGAAATTCTATTTACAAAGAAGCCAGAAAAAACGGCGAAATTAAAAATATTTTGCGGGTTTTTTTATTTTGCTGACATAAACGAACTATTATTTTACTTATAAAGTATTTATAAAGTAGAGATGTATTAAAAAAGATCAAATATGTACCGTTCTGTTCGATAACTTGTTGCCATATAATAAATATATATAAATATAAATCCTATTCTCTATTTTTAAAAAATAAAGACAATCGATTTTCAGAAGCTTCGATTACCAGCAAAATCATTCACTACAGGCAGAAACAGGCAGTAATAAATTGCTGCCAGATTCGAACTATAATGTGGACACCTGAGAATCTGTCAACCAAGTTCCCAAAGATTTTTGAGATATTCTCTGTCGTTGTATCAGACCTGACTATTTTAACTTGACGATGTCGTAAATGGCACATTTCATCGCCATTAACCATCCACTTGCACAATGGATTGTTATACTCTCGCAACAAAGTTGCTAAGGAGAGTAATATAGTTTTGTTCACATAACAGTTGTTTGTAAGTCCTAAAACTAAAAGAGTCAGATATAGGGTTATATATACCAAAGTGATCAGGGTGACGAGTAGAGTAGAAATCCGGATGTCTGTCTGTCCGTCCGTCCGTGCAAGCTGTAACTTAAGGAAAAATTGAGATATCATGATGAAACTTGGTACACGTATTTCTTGGCTCCATAGGAAGGTTAAGTTAGAAGATGGGCAAAATCGGCCCACTGCCATGCCCACAAAATGGCGAAAACCGAAAACCTATAAAGTGTCATAACTAAATTTGGCACAAAGGATCGCATTAAAGAGGAGCATATTTGGACGTAATTTTTTTGGAAAAGTGGGCGTGGCCCCGCCCCCTACTAAGTTTTTTGTACATATCTCGGAAACTACTATAGCTATGTCAACCAAACTCTATAGAGTCGTTTCCTTCAGGTATTTCCATATAGTTCAAAAATGGAAGAAATCGGATAATAACCACGCCCACCTCCCATACAAAGGTTATGTTGAAAATAACTAAAAGTGTGTTAACCGACTAACATAAACCGTCAGAAACACTAAATTTTACGGAAAAAATGACAGAAGGAAGCTGCACCCAGGCTTTTTTTAAATGGTCGTGGCGTCGCCCACTTATGAACCAAAAACCATATCTCAGGAACTACTCGTCCGATTTCAATGCGGTATATAATATTTTCTTAACACCCTGATGACATGTAGGAAATATGAGTGAAATCGGTTCACAACCACGCCTTCTTCCAATATAACGCTATTTTAAATTCCATCTGATGTCTTCTCTGTATAATGCATACATATAAATGAAAATACAATTCAATACTCAAAGTACACAAATTGATCTAATCTAATTAATTTTACAGCAAAATAAAAAAAAATATGTAAATGACGGATAATGAAATCTCGATTATAACTTTATCATGCGAGAGTATAAAATGTTCGGGGACACCTGAACTTAGCCCTTTTTTACTTTTTTTTTTTTTTTTTTGCGATTCATGAGCGATTCGCTGATGAAAATTCGATCAATGAGATTCGTTGCCTTAACTCGTGTAGTTTTTTTTGTGAAATGTTTAGCTTCTGAACAATGAAGGAGTGCTTACATTGTATATAACGCTCGCACTCGACAAATTCCATTATTTTGTTGATATTTAGGACAATTGTTTTCTATTGCGTACAGGAAACAATCTAAAATGTCCAAAAGAAGCAAAGCAAGAGTACCAGTTTATAAGAAATTAGAATACTAAAGGAATTCATGAATGTAAAAGACCAGTAACGGGGAAAAAATTCGCCAGGCAAGACAAAACGAGATTTTCAAGAGATACTTGACTAATTAAATACTTGCGGCAGTATTCAGCGGCAGGAAAAATTTTATTTATTTAATTGAGTTAACTTGGGCAGTGCCAACACCAACCAATGGCAGAAGCCAATAAGGAAATATGACATTTGGGTAATGGTTTATTTACAAACAAATTTGCTTATATGTATAAGTGTTCTACCGTAAACCCAAGATTTTTCCATTTTGGTTGTATTTTTTATTTTCTATTTTTAATTTATAAATCATATATATATGTACATATACATATATATATGGTATATGTATGTACTTGTATGTACAAACAAATATGCAAGAGTGTCTTATTTTCCATTATTTTGCATTCAAATTCAATAGGTGCTTCTTTGTGTATATATTCGTACCATAGGGATGCCCTTTTTATGTACATTATATCCACAATATCTCAACTACTAATGGAGAGATATTTTCCTGCAAAATTTGAAAATTACGAAATTGAAGTACTTTAAAAAAAATATATATTTCTACTATTATTTCAAAAATATTTAGTTTTCTAAGTTTTTTTGAAATTTTTCTTCAAACACATCAAAACAATTGCGGACTCACAAAAGAGCTTATATGGCGGGCAGCACTTTTCAGTATTTATACTTCTTAGCTTCAATTTGCTTAATAAACTCTGCTCTCCTACCAAAGCAAAGCCAATTTTCTTTTTCACCTCATTTTATAATTAGATTAAAAAGTCTATTTAATTATTTTTTCCTAACAATTTTTCCTGCGGAATAAGAACTTTATAAAAAAATTTTAATATGTCTGCATCATTTTTGAGTGGTTAATTCGAGAAGAGAGGTCATCTAATTCGTCTTTTGAAGCAAATCAATCGGACACCCAATTTTCGACTTCTGCGTAGGAATCGAAGTGCTGCTCAGCCATTTTATGTCCCAACAATGAACACAAATGGTAATTGGAAGAGGCCAAGTCTGGTAAATACAGCGGGTGGGATAGCAGCACACAGCCAAGTATTTTTATTGTATGCTGAACCGATTTTGCTTTTAAGAAAATTACTTTACCGTGTCTTCTTATCCATGCTGGGCGCTTTTCGATCAACACATGATTCAAACTGACCATTTGTTATCTGTAGCGATAAGTATTAACA
The DNA here is from genome assembly GCA_037783105.1 of Bactrocera zonata. Taxonomy (NCBI): domain Eukaryota; kingdom Metazoa; phylum Arthropoda; class Insecta; order Diptera; family Tephritidae; genus Bactrocera; species Bactrocera zonata. The sequence goes on along the minus strand of JBAWJQ010002772.1, from coordinate 256,959 downwards.
GTCTCATCTAGTTTCAGGAGTTCAAAATATACCACACTCTTCTAAACCCACCAAACACAGAGAGACAGACGCCATGCCTCCTTAACGGACCGCTTTTGCAGTCGATGTTGTGGTTGTCTCGCATTAACGCAAGAAAAACAGGATTCTTAAAATAAATCCTATTTACATAACCAGTGACGACTATATGTAAAACTGATTTTCTTTCGCATACTTCAAACCAAATTTCATAAGTATTTTCTCCCTTTTCCATTTGCCTTTCATTCAATTCATATGACACCCAATATTGCTTGCAGTTCGGCGTCTCCAAATTTTTTTGCTGGTCTTCCAGGTTCCACTTTTCTCACATCAAAATCATTATTTCAGAAATGTTGAAAGCATCTTTTGCATATTGCTTCTGATAAAGCATGACCATCATATGCCTAGACAAGCATTCGATGCTACTCTGCAGCACTTTTCTTCAAATAGAAACAAAAAATGAGGTGTTACCGCAAATCAAAAAATAATTAATTTTCGTATTTGGTGCTGCAAAGTGCCAACCTAATGTGAATTTCTACAATATTACGAGTATTTGTACTTTTGCGTCTCAAGAGTGCCTCAAGTGAGTCACAATTGCGCTCAAGCCTCGCATTAAAACAGGACAAGAAGGAAAAGAAAGAAAAATAGAAGCAAAATAATAAAAATTGAGCACTGGCGGTGTATTTTCCACGCGCTTGCCGCAGTGTATGCTTTTCGCCAGAAATCAATATGCAGCGCCAAGTGGGATTTACTGCTACTTTTGCCTAAATAAATTTGTTGTTTTTATTATGATTTCTATTTTTCGTGCTATTTATTTTAGTTGGCGCGTGGTTTGTCACCTTGCCGCACTTTTAGTACAGAGCAAGCGACTCCTGCAAATAAAGATTTTGTTTTCTTTGAACCGCAGATACAAAAACAAGGATCCGTTAGTTATTTTTTACTATTTTCTTTGGCGGGAATTCAGCAATGTGTGCTTTCGATTTGAATACCAAAACGCTGGCTTTGTTTACCGACATGGGTTAGTGAGATTGCGCATCAACACGCTGTCATTTGCATAGTTCGTAATTTATTGTGGAAATCAAAACAAGATTTTGTTTACACATTTCACTTATGATAATATATTAGCAGACAATTATGCAAATCTGTTTCTACGTAAATGCATATTGTGTGCACATACTTATGTACTTATGTGAGTATATGGTACTCTCTCCGCAGGCATGTCATAATTTATAGCAGATAATGTGGAGCATGTCCATGAAGTGAGAAATATTTTTTTTTTATTTTAAATTTTCAGTATAGCGAAAAGAGTATAAAAAATATACAATTTAAAGAAAATTTTATAAAACATAATTTGAATTTTCCTGCAATTTTCTTAAATTTAAAATTTTTCTTCTAAGCAAGAAAATATTTTTTGGTAAAAAAAGAAAACCACTAATTTACCAACTATTTCTACACGTAATGTCTCTTTATTAGTGCAAATATTCGTTCATAATATTGTACATTGGCACCCTCTCATAAGCGAAGTTTAACCCCTCCAAAGTAATAATATGCACACGTGTGTGCGTTTGCAAATTCTTGACTTCATTTTCGTGTATTCTGCATTGGAATTTCGAGGTTCTGGCGTGTGCACGTATGCGTGTTAATTCAATTTAATTACAAAACTTTCAAATAACATTTTAGTAACGTAGAAGGAAGTTTTATTAACCACACATTGCTGGCAAAATGCCCGGAGTTTCTAGAAATTCGTTTCTAGAGAAGAACTCGTATGGTGTTAAGACTACAAAAAAAAATAATAATAAATAAATTGCTTGTAGCTTCTGGTTTATTATAAGAATATGATATTTTGAACGTTAAAATATATTTTACAAATTTTTTTTTTAATTGGCAGTACTATTAAAAATGTATGTATATTTAAAATTCCTAAAACCTGCGGTTAGACTTTTTTAAACGATTAGCTTCTTTAAAATTATTGGTACACTTTTCTAGATAAGTGGAAATTTTGTTTTTAAAAATTACTAAATTAATGCTATGAAACTGTGCTTTCCAATACGAAGCTTGGTTATATTTAATTTTGCTTAGTCTAAAGCCAAACTCAAGCCTAGAATTCTCCAGACATTGGTGGCCTTAACTTCTTTACTTAAACCTTAGTAATTCAACTAAATGGAGGATAGTGTCATGTGTAGATATTCACGCAAGTGAGGAAAGTTCTCTGATCGCCATTCATTGGGGAGTGGCCAGAAATGATTCTTTCAAATATCGCTCAAGCAACTCAAGACTTCCGGTCTTAGACAAAGTATCCTCAGGATAGCAAAAAAACATCCGTTTGTAGGCGAGCTAAAGTCAGAGCGCGAACTATCTGTCCTCATGGTTGTGTGGTTGTAAAAAAACGCGGCCAATTAAAAGAAAACCACAGCCTTGATCGTTGCAAACTCTGCTATAACTGCTTAAGCGGTGTGTACGCCAATAAAGGAGAAGAATTAAACTAAATATTATAAAGTAAAATTAATATAAATTCGTGTTTTGCACAAGGCTCCTGCTAAGTTGAAAGACAAAGCAATTTCAGATGAAGACGGTTTTATAACTGAACTCAATAGAAAACAAGCTTTGCATTTGAAGATGACAGCAGTCTAAAATTGTTTTCCCACGGCGAGCTGAATGATTTTGGTTAGAGGCTGGAATATTCCCAAAAAAAGCAAGATCAAGGCTTAAAAGCAGGAACTTACTTATATCAGGAGTGTTTTCCTCCTCGCTTAGACACAGTGACGAATTTTCACTGGTTCTTCTGGTTGGACCAACAGGGCCTGAAATATATATACGAGGTTTGACAATTAAGTAGTGAGACTGATTTTATTGCCGCGCTTGTGGTAAAGCTGTGACCTTAAAATTCCCTTTTTCTTTTTCCGGCATCTCTCCCCTCTCCATTGATATATGCTCTAACTTGTTTAGTTCGCTTGCTGCGTCAAGTTGAGTAGACGTGTGTTTGTAGTGCTCGTCACGAAAATGGAAAAACGAAATCAAGAGCAACGCGTCGCGATAAAATTTTGCGCCAGATTGGGCGAAACAGCTTCAGAAACGTACGCTAAAATTGTAAAGGTGTATGGAGGTAGTGCTCTTAGACCCAGAAACCAAACGCCAAAGCTCACAATGGTTATCTCCGCGCGCCCCCCGCGCGAAAAAAGCTCGCATGAGCAAGTCGAAGGTGAAAACGATGATTGTTGCCTTTTTTGGTAGCCGTGGAATCGTCCACAAATAATTCGTATCACCGGGGAAAACTGTGAATCAAGTCTACTATTGCCAAATCCTCGAGAGATTGCGAAAACGAGTCAGCAGGGTGCGCCCAGACATCGCTCGTAACTGGATCCTTCATAACGACAACGCGCCGTGCCACACCGCCCTCAGCGTGTCCCAGTATTTGGCCTCTAAAGGGATCGCCGCAGCAGCCGCCTTATTCGCCCGACATGTCACCCTGTGACTTTTTTTGTTTCCTAAAACAAAATCGGTGGTCAAAGGAACCCATTTTGAGTCGATTACAGACATCCAGGCGGCCGTGACGAGGATACTCGCGGACATCCCAGTCGAAGCGTTCTAGAAATGTTACGAAGCAAACAAAACGCTCAGGAATTGCTGTATAGCTGCCCAAGGGGACTACTTTGAGGGGATGGTAGAGTTGTAGAATAATTTTCAAATATACGGCTTTTATGGAATCAGTCTCATTACTTAATTGTCATACCTCCTAGGTATGTATATGGATTCCCGAATAATTGTGGTTAACTAAATATTTTAAAGAGAAAATTTTATTCAAGCAAACTGACACAAAGCCATTTTTCCTTGGTTTTGAAGAAGGTCATGTGTACATGTAATTTCAAAATTTATTCCCACATGCATGGCACAAGAAGCATCCCTCTAACTTCAAATTATAGCCGAAGCAATGGCTAACCATACAGACATGCACATTACTCACCTGTTTTCAAGCGAAGGTGAAAATGTGGATAAAACTAGCATGAAGTTAATTGCAAAGTCAAATACAGCATTTGCTCTGCTTGCTTGCCTTGTGGGCTAGTTGTTCATTTGCAGTAGCCACACTTTTAACTTTTGCACTTCTCTCCAATGTAAACTACTCAAAAATCAAGTTGTGGTCATGCGTTCCCATATAAGTATATACATAAATATGCATGTGTGCGTAAGCTGTCTAAGTTCGCCTGTGTGCGGTTGTGCGCATGTCGTCATAAACCGTAGTACCGTAGATAACCAAATTTCTGGTTGCTACGGTGCACATGAGAATATCTATGCAGCAAAGGTGCAAACATAAACTTTGATGTGCATACATATGTAAAGAATGCAAAAATTAGAAAATTTGTGCAAATTCAAAAATATAAAGGAAAGCTTAGAAGCTTGCTCTAATGTCTCATGAGCCTATTTGATGTGATAAAAACTTTATAATTAAGTTACCTTACAATATGGATGGAAATCGCTGAAGAAGCTAAATCGTAGTATGAGTTCGAAAACTGTTTCTACGGTTGAAAGAAGCGTTGGCTTAATTGCATATATCGAATGGCGACTATTTCGGAAGTTTTTGAAAAACAAACCCGCGATCTCTGACAACTTTAAAAAAAGGTTCTCGACTACAGCAGTAATTCAAAGTAGGCCGATAGAGACAGCAAACTACCTTATATTTTTCCTGCTCTTTTAACATTTCTCTTCAGTAAGGTTTGCTCTTTCATCTTGGAAAGATATACGATCCAACAATGACTTGAAATTAGTACTACCGATATTCGGAGTGGCCACAACTTTAAGAGCACTACGTCCAATTTATGGTCGTCATAATCATCCTATCAGTTCAACAACTGAAAAAATTTTACTCCACAGGCATAGTACAAAATGTTCCCGTGCCTGTGAGATAAAGAATCAATTGAGGAAGACCCGAATTTTCAACGATAAGGTTCCTTACTGGCTGAATAGCTTCGTCAATAAGCAAAATATGCATTATTGATCAGGCAGCAATCTATCCATGAGTCACCATTGCATCCCGAAAAAATTACGGTTTGTGCGGTTTATGGGCCGGCAGCGTCATAGGGCCGTACTTCTTCCATGACGATCAAGACCGACAGGTTACCGTGAACGGGAATTACTACCGCTCGATGATAACCGAATATTTTTAGCCCGAATTGGATGATATGGTCTTTGACAATATGTGGTTCCAACAGAACGGCGCCACAAGCCACACAGCGAATGTCACAATCGATTTATTGAAAACCAAGTTTGGTGAACGTGTTATCTCACGAAATGACCAGTAATTTCCTATGGGGCTACGATTGATGAACTTCGTACGAGTATCGAACGTGAAACTGCAACAGTATCAACGGATTTATGCTTGAAAACTGTCGAAAATTGGGTTCAGCGTCTGGAATTCCGCAAGCGTGCCTGTGGTGGCCATGCAAAAGAAATCGAGTTCCGAATAAATCATGTAATCAGCAGTATCTAGGTGAATTCATCGTCAACCGCAGCATTTCACATGCACGGCAGGCCGAGTGCAGTCGCCGTAGCAACAATTCGACTACATCAATCCTTTAGATGTGCTCTAACAAACGTACATACATGCATATATGCGGGTATAAATGATGGCAAACAACAAAAGTCAACGCGACTCAAATAAGCGCTGGTCGCGGTCGCCATGACCGCATTAGATCTCATCGATGCAACATGCCACACATTCAATATAATACACGCTCTGACGTCACCATGACAATCGTCGGAGCATTTGGTGCTTTGACCGCGAAATTTTCGGAAAATTAAATGAATTTCAAATTGATTTCTATTTTACTTAATGCTGCGAGTCAACACACCCAACTTCTGTGTGTATAATAAGTATATATACATATGTATTGCTTTTAATTCAGAATATTCGCGACCAAATCACCAAACACGTGTAATTGCGGTGTTACAAAGCGGAAACGTTTTCGACTTTAGTTGGATTTAATTTCACTTTTTTGTTTGTGTTTGTAGTTGAGTAATAGTCATGCGAACTATATAACGATGCTAAACTTGTTTCTGTTTTTGTGGGATTGCTTAGCTGCAGGGTATTTTCTGGTATTTTGAGTAGTTAATTAAGTTGTGTGTGTTACGTATTAAAAATAAAGCCTCATAAGAAAATAAAGATATTTATAATTTTAACGTCAATTACCAAATTGTGTTAAGGAGTAAAAATTATGAGTATCGTAAATGGCTTAAAGATGTAATTTTCAAAGAAACTGAACGTTTTAAAAATAGCTTGGTGGTATTTTTTAGACATGTGGTTTTCAAGTAGAAATAAAACGCAGATTGTTTAATGATTTCGGGAATGTGCAGCTGGCTCGAATAAATTCCATCCGAGAGGCAAAATTTTACACTAGTTTTGCAGCAAGACTTTATATTTGCAATAACGCGTCTCTAGTTTTTTTGCGTAGGCAAGTGACCTCTCGTAACGTCACCCAAAATAATATAGAGCTATTTAAACCACGATACAGGCCCACGACAGCTTAATACGCTCTGCTAAAGTTTCCTTCAATAAATTAATTGTTTCGTTGGCTGTATGGCATGTAGTGCCGTCTTGTTGGAACCAAAGCTCGTTCACATCAGTATTTTCCAATTCAGGCACGAAAAAGTCATTGACTGCAACATTTGGACCATGTTCATTTTTGAAGAAATATGACCAATGATTTTCTCTGCCTACAGAGCACACCGAACAGTAACTTTTTAAGGGGGCATTTTGGTCTAGACGCATGAATTTTAGGTATTTTTTAAACTAAGATAAAAAAATGATAAACACTTTTACTATAAATTTTTTTATATGTTTTTTATTGACATTTTAATAATATAAAAAAATTCCAAAAAAAGGAACCAAAATTCTTCGAGATACCGGCCGGTGGGGTGGGGGCTTCAAAAAAAAAACAGTGCGTCCTGGTTGACGTGATTTCAACCCTTGTAAAGATCTAAAACACAAAAAGCAAGAAGATTCTTCATTAGTAAGGATGTCTTTATCAGGTTGACCATTTTCAAAAAAAAAAAATAATAACAAAGTGGCGTCGACTTAAAAAAAAAATTTTTTTTTGACCCGATTTTTTTGACCTTTTAGTTTCTACGTGGCAAGTTCCAAACCCAGCGCACAACATCGCTAGGCGAGTAGTATAAAGTTTTATACACACTTGTATAGCGAGCGGCTTGTTTCAAGACCGACACCCGCTCTCAGACGAGAGTTTGTTGAGTAGACGTTCCAATTAGACTTCCGCGAACACTTAAACCGAAGCGAATATATTGGTGTGTTTCCGCTGAAGATTATTCTCTTTTAGCCGTAATCACAGACCCCACACGGGTTGACTACCGCATCTTACAAGAGTTACTCAGGTTTCCTAGGGGCACGGCGAGGACGTAAGAGTAGGAATAAGATATAGTCCTACTACTGTAACTGCTTACCCCATTACACCCCTACACAAGTTTGTAGCGGCGAATTTCCAGAACTTCATATTACATGACTAAAACCAATACTGGATAAAATATGTTTGCTTTAGTTACTGGGGAACTGACGAAGCTTAAAACTTGACTACAATTTGCAAAAGTAAAGATATACTATAACCCGAAACACATGAAGGCTATATGGTAGTTAGTGAGGTTTAAATACTAGCACTTATTTCACATAATCTTGAACTTCGAAGCCATGAAAGAAGCATTCAAAAATTAATACTGGAAGAAGAGAAAGAATATATGAAATGCAGTATTTCGGAAACCATGTGATTCACAATTTTTTCCATACATCAGAAAGCAATGTGGAACCTTTAATGTTAATTTTTCAGGTGACTACTTTTGAGTACAAGAAAAACGAGATCATCTCACAACTCTAATTATTGCCAGCAAAAAGTAACAATTAGTACTGGAACATTACTACCTCATAGTAGAATACATATTGAGCTTTAGCCATGAAGTAGCTACTACTATATTGAATACTCGCAGGCCAAAAGACATTCTCACAGACTCTGCTTGTATTTTAAGTACGCTGGTGTACTTGTAGTACATATGTGCATATTCCAAATAATTGCCGTTGGATATTTTCATAGCACTTCATATCGAAAACTTCAAAAAAAAAAAAGACAAACTCCGTTCAAGAACTTTTCGCTTTTCGTTTTTTTTTCGACTATTTTTCATTTACTTCAGTTCAGGTTGTTTGATGTAACACACATGTATTCAGACACAAGTCACTGTGTGGCAAATAGCAAAGAGGTGGAGTTGTGAAAAATATCTAGATATGTCGTGCACATATGTACATATATTTGTACACGCCTACATACATACCAAGTTAACATTTAATGTGTGCATTTGGTTGTCTTTCATATCTGATTTGTTTGCTTTTTCTGTTTTTGCAGTTCGGTAACCACAATTTGAAATCGTTGTTCGCCAAAATGTTGGTAACATTCGTATGGGCGGAGCCACTTGGATTTGATTACAAGTGCAGATTACATTGTTTCACTCGATTGAAAATTTAATTGCGTTCCCTGCTGATGACGTTCTACCAAAGTAATGCCGGCGACGAGGAGAAGCGTGCAGAAAATGCACATTCGAGTTAAGAAGCGTAAATGTGTGAGTGCATGGCAAACATGTTAACGAGTGTCTTATAGTAAAAGTTTGTGCAAATACAAAAAATTTGGAGAATTAAGTAAAGTAAATCTGCAAAATGCAATTATCGGGGAAATTAAAATTTCGGATCACAAACATTGGGAGCAGAGCAAATGACTATATAAATGCGTATGCGGTCATATACATATATATGGAAGTAAAATACTTTTCCAAAACTTTTAATTAATGGCGAAAATGAAATGGAAAGATATTAAAACAACTGCAGTATGTAAAATAAAAACGAACTTCTTTAAGCGATTTTGCTGCTGGATAACTTCAATATGCCACTATAAATTGGAAAATTACGAAAATATACGAATTTCATTTTAGAAACAAAAAAAAATTAAAAATAAAATGTGAAACCAATAATTTTTGAATGTATGCAAATCGGTTCGCAAGCATATCTGTAAGAGAAAAAAGTCTTTTCTTTCTACAAAAACTATTTAAAGGCAAACAACTCTCGATTTGCATACTTTTCCACAAGTGTAATGACAACGTAAAGGGTTCGCAAATGCTTTGAATGCAAATTTCTGCTATCGCCAAACAATTTGCATTTTATTAGAGCACAAACAATGGGCTAGCAACAATTTGCCTGATCGCCAAATGGGATTGTCGCATTGAATTTTAAAATTCGATGGCAAATAAAAATATTTAAATTTACTTTCCTTGTTTACATTTTCACATTCCATTGTTATTGCTGGCGATAGCAAACAAATTATTTGTGTGAGAACAAATTTGTGCCAATGGCACGTTCGCACCGCCTATGTTTATGCAAGCAGTAAAATTTGTAAGGAAATTAAATGAATAGTTAACGTACTTACGAGAGTAATTCAGTAATTCAGGACTGTTCTAGCACCTTGTGAGATTTATAAAATGAAAAGGGAGAAGCCAAAAACAATAAAAATCAGGAATATACACTTTCTAGGAGAACGCAAGGCATACTTCAAGGCGCATAGACAAATATTTAATGTCAAACGATTAACGGTATACTCATGGAATCATTTTATGGTGGTTAGAGAGAGTTTTTATTTTTGGTTAGAAAACACTCTATATAAAAATAACTGATTTTTTCAATAATAAAAAATTAGATCATATGAAAAGATCATATGAAAAGTGTATGCTGAATTTGATACTAATTTCACAAGAAACTTTATACAGTTTGTGAATAATAAAATTATTAAATGACCTCACCTTATGAGATATATAATAAAATCGGCAGAAGTAACAAATTCACACGAAAATTACCACTGAATATTCCATCACACATATGTATGTGAAAACAACCATAAAAAGGTATTCAAACCCAGAGACAAACTTCGAGGATGAAATTATAATCTTATAAAGTCGTCATAAAATAAATCTCTGTCAATCACTGTCAATTGCGTGAACCCTTTTAGACGGTAGCTCGTCCAACACCTTTACACCGACATGGCCAAAAAGAAACTTAACTGATCGATGAGGAGTTTCAGACTATAACCAGCGAGGTGAAATCGTTTAAGTTTATGCTAAAACGTCGAGTATCGGTGGGTGTAAAATACCTAACCACGGACTTCAACTTGTCGCTGATCGTTTTTCATAACATCAAGGTGTGGAAAGTCGCATGAGTACTCCAATGGAAACCCGCCAACCTAGGGATGTAAGAGGTCAATTGAAAAATCCACAACCGGACATATAGATAACGCTACTAAAACTAAATTCACACGATTTTTAATAAGCTCTTACCTTCAAAACCAAATTTGACAGCTTTCGGATCATTAGTTTGTGAATTATATCATTTAGAGTGAAACAACTTTTGTTATTGTGAAAAATCTATCAAAAGGAATTTCGTGAGTTGATAAAATATTGTTGTTTGAAGGGAGAAAATACAATTGAAACAAAAACTTGGCTTGATGACGAGTTTTCGGACACTTCCTCTGGAATAACAAACATCAAGGATTGGTATCCTAAGTTTAGACGTTGTGAAATGAGCACGGAAGACAAAAAGCACAGTGGATGCCCAGAAGAGGTTGTTGACGACAAAAAATCAAAAACGTTCACAAAAACATTTTTGAGGAACATAAAATAAAATTGTTCGAGTTAGCAGGTACTCTAAACATATCAACTGAACGTGTATATCATACCATTCACAAATATTTGGGCATGACAAAGCTCTATGCAAAGTAGATTCTAGCCTAGATAACGTTTCAACAAAACAACGACGAGTTGCAGTGTTTATAGAAGTTAAAGCGTCGATATTTGACAATTGATAAAACATGGCTCCATCATTTCACTCCCAATACCAATCGAAAGTCATCTGATTTGGCTGCCAACGAAGAACCCGCTCCAAAGCGTGGAAAAACGCAACAGGCGGCTGACCCTGTTATGGCGTTTGTATTTTTAAATGATTACCGAATATTTTATATTCACTATCTTAAAAGAGGAAGGACCATTAACAGCAATTATTACAACAGAAAGTGCTGTATCACCAGTACAATGCACCGAATTCTACAGATCTGACCCCAGCGACTATTTCCAGTTAGCAAATCTCAATAAAATGCTGGTATGAAGAGCTGATTGCCGAAATTGAGACCTAGTTTGAAGCAAAAAACAAATCTTACTACAAAAATAATACCGAAAGGTTAAGGAGTCGCAATAATCACTATGGGAACTATGTTGGACATAAAAAAAAAAAGAATTTTACGAAACAAAAGTGTTTTGTTTCTGGGATTTTTCAATTAACCTATTATTACCACTCATTAACACCCCTTTCACCAGTAGCGCAGACTTGAGGCCTTGTTACTGCCGACATTCATTCCCATTTGTCTAGCAGATCATCAAAATCACTTCAGTAAGTTATATATAAACGCCAAGATAGTTCGTGACCTAAATCTAAACTTTCAACTTGTCAAATATTTCGGACGCAACTAATCATACAACGCTACTAAAGGGAATTGATTAATCTGCGATCCCCCAGGGCTGATCAGCAGGTGGGTTGAAAGTCATTTGAAAGTTAAGATGATTTAAACATGGGGTTAAGCAGATACCTTCGTTTCCTCTACTGTTTAACTTCTATACTACACTCCATTCACCACCAGAGGAAATTTCCATCACCTCATGCGCAGATGAATTTACGATATTGACGCAATGAAAATGATGTGCATGTGTTCGAAAACAAAAAGTTTCTCTTCGCTTCTTCTCCGCTCACCTTGTGATTCAATCTCATCGAAATAGCACGTTACTTTGATTTGGTGTTAGATGGATTCAACAACCACCCTGAAACTTAATACTCAAATGAGAATTAGAAAACCTCTACTATAACACCCGGACTGATCAGTATATATATAGTTTTTTAAACCACCGACGTTTAATTGTGAATGTTACAAACTTCACAGGAATTTTAACATTCTCTGTTCGGTTTGTGAGTATATTCGTTATTATTATTGGCTAAATTATTAATTGTCTACAAATTTCTTTTCTTAAGGAATTGGAAAATAGTTCGTACAAAACCCTATGGAATTTTCATCACATATCACATGTGTCATTTAACACGAGACCTTCATAGAACATTATACTACGGATGACTGTTCACCTTACATGAAAATGTTCGTACCTTCGTACTTCGAGAACTGTGTGTAGAGGCATTACTAAAAATGTGCTTTGTATAAAACACAAACTTCAAATTCTGCAACAATAATAATATTATTATATTTGTAAATAACCATACCGCTACTTATACCTATGTATGTATGCATGTAGATAAGAGACTTTCATTTGCTTTTTTAGAAGCACAACACCAAAAATTAGTTGGGGTTTTAACTAACGTAGGTTTATATTTAACTCTATGTATACATACATATATGAATAAAACAAACTATCATATCCAAATAGACTTTCATCCTCTAGCATCAACGTCAGGAACATCAAAAACAAAATGTCACAGCAAATAAGCTTGAAAAAGGGAGCGGCAAAAAGCACACAGCATTAAAATATTCACCCGGCAGCTAAGCAAACACACACAACAAAAAAAAAAACACCTATAATAATAACAAACAAAAATAAAAACACAATAAAAATAAAATTAAAAAACAGACAAGTCGTGCTGGCTACAAAATGCGAATTGTTGGAAAACAAGGTGCAACAAAATGTCAAAATTTCGAATTAGGTGAGTGAAATATGCGCAAGCAAACACATAGCCAGCAACATTCACAGTTATGTATATCACTCACTTCGATAAATAACCAAAACAACAATATTCAGTGAACTTTGTCCATGAAATTTTTTTTCTTTTTTCTGTCGCTGAATTTCCGTTTTCGCTTTTCTACTTCAACATTTTGATGTATTCGATTTCGCTACTTTTCTGTGTGAGCTATCTATTGGGGGCGAAATTGTGGAAAAAGTAAATATGGTTGACATTTGTTGCAATTTAACGGATGTTGGGGAATCATTTTAAATTTACTTTTTTTATAGAAAGTGAACTGTGCCAAGGACAAGGTGCTATTTAGTGCATTGCTATGGCACACTATTTGGCTATTGGCAGAAGCAGGAGGCTTTTCAAGTGGTTGCTATGGAAATAAAATTTCGTAAATTTCATGCCGGGCTACTAAAGGTTTGGTGAGTATATGAAAGAGCGACGACGAAGTTCTAGTTCAGTTTTTTTAATTTTTTTTTTTAAAGAATGGTATATGTATAGCTAATAAGTTAGGAAAAAACGGCTCTTTATGTAGACATATTGGTATAGAGATATAAAAAAAATGTAAATACTATAAAGAAAAAATTAAAAAAAAAAATAACCTCGATTTCAACGAAGCTGTCATACTTTCCCCATATACAAAGGATTCCATACAAACCCTTGCTTTCGATTGTTTAATTTGTATGACAGCTATTGCTATAGACGATTATTTCTTTCCAAACTAATATACAAGATTTTATTGTTTATTTTTCAGTGAAAAGCACAAAATTGTTTAACGAATTTAATTGAGCAATCCACAGACATAACTACATTACATTGAACTACTGCGCAAAAGGATACTAAATTTCCCATTAATTTATTGCCACTTTCAATTTGCTTCACTTAATTGATTTATAGTCTAAAATTGTAATTTATCTTAATTCAAACCAAACATTCTGAAAATATCTTCAAAATTGCAGCATGAATGAATGAATTTATTACAAACACACATACACACACATATTTTATAAGATGTTAATTGAATAGTTTACCGCAAGCAGCAGACAACCACAAGGAATGCAAGTAAAGACGTCTGTATATTTTGACCAGCTACTACTAAAAAACACCAACCTAAGTGAGTACATTTCGGCATGTAAATTTGCATTTTTACAATGTTACGTATACGCACACGCATACTTTAATACCAGCACAAAAACACGTTGGCAATAAAGACAAAAATTTTATTATTCAACCGCAACATTTCCATACGCAAAATTCAATTTGCAACTTCTTCAATAAATAATGGACCCTACAAATAGTAGAGGAAAATTATAAAATTTGCATTTGCATGCGAAGAAAAGATATCGACGCATAAATGTGTGGGCAAAAAATAATCATTGTAATAAGAAAGAAACCTCAGTAATTGTGTGAAAATATTTAGATAAGAATTTTGGCATTTGCTGCTTCAATAGCGGTGAAATAAGATTATTTATTTGGCTGTAAATGGAGAGCAGAGAAGCAGTATTTAGTTAGCGGTAAGCGCAGGCAATTTACGGCAGCTCAAAGACTAACAAAATTAAATTCACCGCTAGAAAGAAAATCCTAGGTATAACATAAATTGGACGAATTTTATGGCAGATAACGTAGGATAGAAGATAAGAGAATTAATTTACATAAAATTATACACATATTAACGCAATAATAATGGCAAATAAATATGAGTAAATCATGAACTCCGGCAAGTGTCGGCAATCTCACAGCCAATTTGCTATCAATTTTTGCTCAAAATGTTTATAATGTATTGGGAGAAAATTTTTCCAATTTTATAGAAGGTATTCAAAGAGACAAATAGAGAGAATTTGAGTTACAGCATTCTAAAATAAAGCCGATAAGTTGAAACAGCTCCAACAATTTTTCTTTAAACGGATTATTCTCAAAACTGTAAATTTTCAAATTTGTTGGAGTGATTACTCGGAGACCAGTGATTTAATTTCTTTTCATAGTCAGTATATAGTTATCCATAAAGAACCTTGCGGTCGCCATTTTATTAATTTTTGATTTTTTTTCTATCGCTGATCATTTAACGGACAATATCTTCCAGTAGGGAAATTTTTTATGTTTCATTAACTGAGAAGACTGAAAACGCCGCAGTAGTGGAGAAACTATAACTTTAGCTTTGCATATACCGGTTTTCCGGTACAAGTGTAGGTATGAAACATTTGTTGTGAACGAGTCTTAATTTTTTCTGTTTGGTTGGCATAACCTTACAGTCATTAAACAAACATCATTATATTTTTCCACTTCTTATCCCTACAGACAACCAATGATCAGTTTGAATCATGCATTGATCGAAGAACGATCAGCATGTTCAGAAGACGCGGCAAAGTAATTCTGTTACACGACAATGCACCAACAAACATAGTAAAACCAGTTCAGGAAACAATAAAAGTAGCTGGTAGCTGGTAGCTGCTACCCCACATGCCAAGCTCATCAAACTGATTACCATTTGCTTTCATCGATAGAACGCGCATGAGCTGAGAAGCACTTCGATACCTACGCAGAAGTCGAAAATTGAGTGTCTGATTGGTTTAGTTTAAAAGACAAACATTTATATTGGCATAATATCCACAAATTGTCTGAAAGATGGTCAAAATGTGTAAAAAGCATTGGTCAATACTTTGAATATATTTTTTTTCTTTCCCATTCATAATTGGTATTTAATATTCACGATAGAGTTTGCCTTTTTATTATAAAAAAGTATAAATACAGCCTTAAAATTTTAAAATAATTTATAGAGTGGTGTTTTCTTTTTATTCCCGGTAACCTTTTGTTTTGGTCAATATCAATGTGCTCTATCTTTGGAAATATGTATGGATCAATACGCTTTGTACACGACAGTTTCGAGGAGCATACTCTTTATCGATAAATGTTCGTTTTTATTCGTAATATATTGTCTGCTTGGGACAGCTGTCATCAATTTGTCAATAATTTTTATAAGTGCTTAGAAATGGCTTATGCCAGTAAAAAGCCCTAATAAGGACTCAATTTTGATAATTAATTCTTGAAACAAGAACAAAATTTGTTCTTCTTTGCAGGCTTTAAGAATATTTTGATGAACAATTTTCGTTGGTCGGATTAACGACTGTGATTATATTTTTGAAGCGCTTTCTTACTGCCGACGAAATGTGAGTTGTTTACGAGATTGTTAAGCGCAAGAAATGAAAAATTATGAACCAGCTCATAACCCTTTGTAGCCTGATAGTTACCGAAAAGGCTATTGTCTTTTGTTTGATGGGATATAAAATTGATTGTTTAGTTTGAGCTTTTTCCCGAAAATGCCACAATTAATTCTGAAGTGTATTGAGATCAGCTAAGAGCACACAAAGGGAAGAGGCCAGGATGGATCATTAGAAAAGGTGTAGTGTTTCACCAGGATAATGCGAGATCTCATTCAAATTTGATGACTCGCCAAAAATTTGTGTAACTTGAGTGGCATGTGCTACCATGTGGTGTATGATATTCTCCAGGCTCGTCACATTCGGAATATTACTTCTTCCGGCTTCTGCAAAATTTTTTGAATTGAAGAACACTCAGCTGAAATCACGATGCAAAAAACCTCGTGAGCCAGTTTTTTTTCTGCAAGGTTTAAACATTTTTTGAATGTGGAATCAATCTCTTGCCCGAAAAATATTAAAATATATTGGATAAAAGCGGAGAATATATTATTTCATAAAGTTTTTTACGCAATTAAAACCTTTTTAAATTTCAATAAAAATGGAAATAATTTAATTAGCAACCCAATATACACAAGGTTCTATTTTTATTTTTTTATTTTTTTCAAAAATAAAGGGGCGGTAAATTGTTTACGAAAATCTGCAATAAAAATGAAACGCTCACTAAGTGGTATTACTGTGATGTGAGTAATCAATTTGTAAAGGATGGTTCCGAGGAAAAAGTTTTTAACGGGTGACATGGCTAAGTGCGCCGTCTTTAAACGCATTTATCTCGAAACTGCGTTTTGGAAATCAGTTGGCAAGATTTCACGAGAACTACTCAACGGATCTTTATGAAATTTTACACAGGTATTTGAGATACGATTCTCAAAGACTTAGATGAAAGACTTTTTTCGATTACAACTATTTGAAAAAAAAAATCTTGCGAAATTTTCACTGAAATTTTCATTGTTTTGTAATATTGTCTCAAGTTCGTCTAAATCTATGTTAAGATTTTAATTAAAACACGTATTTTTTCATTTTTGATGATTCTACTTTCATAAGGAGTCAACCTGCCAACGCAGGCGTATCTTTTTTCTGACAGGTCTCCAGAAATGGCATCGCAATGGCCCCGACTTTAAAAAATTCTTTCGCAAAATTTCAGAATTTTTTCGTTAAAAATATTTAATTTTTATATCAGAAAAAAATTTTTGAAAAAAGGATATTTTCTTCACTATTCTACCAACAGCATATCTTAACTCCCTAACCCCTTGAATAGAATATATCAAAAAGAAACCAAATTTATTAATTTTAATAAAATTAAAAAAACGACAAAGTGATAGGTTGTCGACCATTTGTATTTAATATAAGAACTTATTCATTCAAATTAATGTAAGCAAGAAATAGTTTAAAAACGCCATAAATTATACATAAACTATTTATAAATTTAAATTTCGCAAATCCTACTTAAAATAAAATATATAAAATAGTGGCAGATGAAAAAGTTTATATGGCATAAACACCCAGTCATAAATAACGCTAAAAAGGCACATACGAGCGCAGATAAACTGAAAAACCGTTATCACAAATTGCTGTTAATTTCAATGAAGCATCAGCAAAAACACTCACAAGTATTAAATACCAAAATGACCAACTAAACACAATTAAGCCTTTATGGGACGAACTTGCAAAAACATAAATACCAACATTTAATAATAACTACAATATGAGTGTGTGTGTGTGTGTGTTAAGAGGGAGTGTAAAGCTGCTGTTTTATGTGTCATAAATTAATTAATAGCGCTGCGCGCTTGTAGATACGGCCACCCGCACCTACACATACATATACAAGTATGTATAGTATATATCCGATTGTGCGAGGGCAGACTGGCGCATAAAAATGAGTTATCATCGCTTACGATATTTATGTGTGTTACGTCCCCAGCTATGTTGGCACAATGTGCTTGCGTTACGGCATGTTGTTCACCATATTAATAATAATAATAATAATGGCTTTGTATGCACAAGTGACCAGTGCGGTAGTAGTTTTATTTCAGTTCGGCTTGTTCAAACAGTTCGCAGTCGATAATTTATGGCATTATTCGGAATTCGATGCAGAAAAAAGGAAATTCCTTTCAGGATTTATTTGTGTTATTTTGTTTGCTTATTGCACTTTTTGCTCATAGGACTTGTGCCTAGTCGTTGTTTGTATAGTGTGGCTCTCAAAATAATTCTGTTCTTATGAAATTCGGTATGACATGAAGATGTTACATTTTTCTGCTGGGAGCCCAAGGTGATAAAATAAGTTTAATGTCTCATTATCGTTTGTATCACTCTTCAAAAAAAATCCTCAATTCGGCGATTGAGTAAAAGATTTCACTTTATCAATGAGCTAAAATAATTGTTTAATCCTCAAATTTCAGAAGAAAACAACATAAATACATATAGTATATACCAATAAATATTTTAAAAAGTCCTTGACCAATTCTGCTCTGCGGTGCAGTAGTATGGTGGACAGGCGTACGGAAATCCACATACCGGAAGCCAATGGAAAGGGTTCAGAGGCCCTCTTGTACATGCCGGGAACTTTAGGAACAACTCCAACAGCGGCTTTTAAACCAGTATAAGCCTGCCACATATAGACCTCTTCGCAGAAAACTGTGCGGCAAAGTCGGCAGGAAGGCTACTGGGAGCCTTTTAAGTTGCCGGGCCACTGAGTATATTTCAAGCTGACGTCTTTGCTATTGAGACAGCCGCGAAGCTGGTCTCTTATGCACCTGCAGGCAGTTCCAGAGTCAACATCTACATATGCCGACAGCAAAGCAGCAATCAAGAAAGTCACGTCGTATCGCATATCTGCCAGAAGTGTCTTGGAAAACAGAGCAGAAGTGGAAAGCGTTACCAGAAGCAAGCAACTTCATTTCTACTGGATAATAGGACACAAAGGCATTGAAGGCAATGAAATAGTAGACGAGATTGCCAAGAATGGTTTACGGCTAACACCTGAAAACGTTATCAGTATTTGGAAACCCATGCATTGTCTATACGATGAAGTGTGGTAAAGAAAATCAAAACCCTATGGAACGAGCTACGGGGATGCAAAACTACAAAAGTCGATAAGACTACAGGAAATGTCCTCACGGTGTGACGCACAAGAAGAGGTATCGCCAGTGAGGTCTCAAGCGCAGGCATATCAAAAGATGACTACTCCTCAGAGACCTAGCAACTTAACTCCATCTGGTATCACAAAGAACCAAAAATGGATGGCTTATTGGCCTACCAGATTAGTACAACGAATTATAGTCATTAATCAACAAAGTTCTTAAAACTTTTTATTTTGTTCATATTACAAATTTTTTTTCCTTTATTTATGTTTATTTACTCGAGTACTTAACACCAGGCACAAAAAGCAATTAATTATTTTACTTTATCTTTCTTTGATGTTTTGCATATATTAGAAGTGGTTTGTGAAAAAATAAAAATTTTTTATAACTTTTTTTTAAGTGAAGAGCGCTTTTTCGCTCGAGATTAATTTAGAACAAATAATTGAAAAAGGTCATCAACTTATCTTTCAACACTTAGGAAAAAATTTATAAAATATTTTATTTGAAAAATATATGTGATTTGAGAAAACTAATGTATTCTCTGTCACTTATAGCTTTGAGTTACTCCTTCTAAAGTGTAGTCGGTTAGTTCAGTTAGCTTTGTCAGTTAATCCGTGAACGCGTTTTTACCAAAGAGCATTTTTTGAATTTAGTGCACTGATTACACGTAGCCAAATGAGCCAATCGTAGTTCTCCATAGCAGATATGATAACAATTCGAAGTTTGGCAGCCCAAAACGGGTAGAATCAAGTTTTTTTAAACCAATATAATTTTTAACCCTTTAAGTAGTATCACGAATATAACACTTCATCTTTTAAGGACCTACATTTTGATCAGGTTTTGAGAAAACTAAACCTTACAAATAATCCAAAACTATCACTACAACTACTTTTTAAACTAGACTCCCGTAACTCATTTCAATAGATATTTTAAAAATGATGATTATTAATCTTCTTTGCGCAAAATACACATCTGATAATAATTTATAAAGTAGAGTTAATTATATGTTAGAGATGCCTGTCGTTATTTCTGTCGTGGTCTGAAGTACTTGTTATCTCAACCCTGGTTTAGCTTTGGCTATTTATTTATTGGCCTACCTAAACGTGATTAAATTTCAAAACAATTTTCTACATGATGAAATTGCAAAGAAATCAATTATCCATTTTATAAAAAGCCAAGAACAGCAGTTTAGTGGAGAGAGATAACATTGTGGATAAACTTGACATGTGACTTCGCATGTACATACTACTGTGCCCAAAAAATAAGGACATTGTATTTATTTTGAAAATTCTTTATTTATTCTTCCAAATCAATTTCATCCCCTTCAAAGTAATCCCCTCCTGCACTTATGCCAATTTTCCAATCTTCGAAACACTGGTTGTAGTCACTTTCCGGGATGGCCTTCAGTTCCGTCTTCGCTGCGGCTTGAATCTCCTCTATCGTATAAAAACGGTGTCCCCGGAGCGGTCTTTTGAGCGTGGTGAACAGCCAGAAGTCGCACGGCGCCAGATCAGGTGAATACGGTGGTTGCGGAACTATATGGGTTGAGTTTTTGGCGAAATGATCACGAATTACGAGGGCAGTATGGGATGGTGCATTATCGTGGTGTAAAAACCAAGAATTGTCTTTCCACAATTCCGGCCTTTTTAGGCGGATAGCGTTACGCAAACAACGCATAACGTTCAAATAATATTCCTTGTTGACTGTTTGACCAGTTGGAAGGAATTCATAATGCACAACACCACGATAATCGAAGAAAACAGTCAACATGACCTTGATTTTTGAGCGACTTTGGCGCGATTTTTTTGTTCTCGGCTCTCTTTTGGCACGATATTTGCTCGATTGATCGGTTCTTTCGGGGTCGTAAGCATAGATCCAAGTCTCATCGTCAGTTATAATGCATTTCATGACACCCTGGTAGTCGGAAAGCATCGTTTCACACACTTCAACGCGACGTCTTTTTTCCAAAAAATTCAATGTTTTCGGTACCAATCGAGATTTGATGCGCTTGAGGCCCAAAACATCCTTCAAAATGGTACTGGCTGAGCCTTTCGATATGCCAACTTCATCAGCAAGGTCTTTTATTGTTAATCGATGGTTTTTCAACACCAAATCTTTGATTTGTTGAACGTGAGCTTCGTCGGTTGAGGTTGATGGTCGCTCTGGACGCTCTTCGTCTTTGACACGTTCACGGCCGGCTTGGAACTCACTATACCACTTGTAAACATTTTTTTTAGACATAGCCTCATCACCAAAGGCTTTCGGCACCATCCTCAACGTATCCGCAGCAGAAAATTGATTCCGTAAACAAAATTTAATGCAAATTCTTTGCTCGACAAATTTCGACATCGCAAAAATCGAAAAACTCACTTTTAGCAGCTCACAAAACGACACGTATCTTAAACACTAATGAATATTTTGAAATGAAATCTGACATCAATGTGACTGACAGTACTACTAATCTAAAAAAAAAATAATTCTCCAAATCCTTCGACGCGCGCAGTTTAAATTCAAATGTCACCTTATTTTTTGGGCACAGTATTATACTATTGTGCAAAGAATAGGAAAGTTCAGAAATAGTTTTGGGTACACTTCGCGATGATAGACCTATTATATGTAATGAGTCTGACTAGCCTGGTAAAAGACACACAATTATGCGTCACTTCGCATATTTATTAGTCCTACCTATAAATATTACAATCGAGGTGATCCAGAAATTACTAAAAGCTAAAAGGGAGTATTATATTTTCTTTCAAGAAATTTATTTATTGTTTCGGTGATTTCATTTACTATGTTTAAAACCAGTGTGATATTTTATGATCACCCTGCTCAGTCTGAATGAACAATTAATTGTTAAAATAAGTATTTTATGAGTCAAATTAAATAGAATCCACTGATCCTGCACAACAGCTAAGAGAAATTTTTGACACTTTCTTAGTCAGAAAGCTGCTTTCGACAGTACGAAAAGAGCTGCCTTTATGCAGCGATGTCTGAATTTGGTATCCCCGCAAAACTAACACGGCTGTGTAAACTGACGTTGAGCAACACCAAAAGCTCCGTCAGGATCAGGAAGGGCCTCTCCGAGCCGTTCGATATCAAACAAAGTTCAGACAAGGCGAATCCCTATCGTGCGACTTCTTCAATCTGCTGCTGGAGAAAATATTTCGAGGTACAGAACTTAATCGAGCAGGTACAATCTTTTACAAGAGTGTACAGCTGCTGGCGATCACGATGATATTGATACACCCGCGCCGTTAGTTCGTTCTCCTTTCTCCAGACTGGACTGGTTTGACAAGGAAGCAAAGCAAATGGGTCTGGCATTGAACTAGGGCAAGACGAAATATCTCCTGTCCTCAAAACCACCAATAATGTGAGCCTGGAAATCCAACGCAGAATAACTCTAGCCATCAGGTGCTACTTCACTCAGTAGACAATTGAGAAGTAAAGTCCTCGCTCGACAAACAAAAATAAAACTCTATAAGTCACTCACTATTCCCGTCCTGCTATATGGTGCAGAGGCATGGACAATAACAAAATCTGATGAGTCGCCGTTACGAGTTATCGAGAGAAAAGCGCCCATCGTCTAATTTTGCCTCGGCACCAACAAAAGCCTATTTTATCACCTTGAATGTAAAACTTAATGTCTCTGATGAATTTGGTTATTGATGCATCTCGCGTTTAGTTTTGTTATGTGGATAAGGCGGAGTTAAAATTCGATTACATCCATATTCACATTGTGAGTAGAAGCTCTTACCAGATTTAGTTCTAATCGATCCCCTGTGCCAATTATAGTATTATGTCTTACTTTTGTTGGTGCGACAGTGGTCCGATTATGCCCATCTACGAACTCGTCCCCACTTGTTTGCTAAGAAATATGTGTATCAAGTTTCATAAGGTTACCTCAATTATTACTTAAGTCAGAAGAACAAACAGACAGTCACTAGCATCTCAACTCGTCTCATCAGCATGTTTGCTAGGGTCAAAGATGGAGTATTTACTTAACAATTTTGGGGTTATGTGAAAAAAAATATCTAAAATTTTAAGACCTTTTCCTTATCTATAACTTTGAGAATTTTGAGTATTTGGTTAATGTTGGACAATAAAGAAAAGTTATGTGCCATGTTTGGTCTATTAGTTTGATCTGAAGCAAACGAAGATCTATATATCTGTATACATGCAGGTGGATGTGACTCATTAGCCTTCCATTTCTTCTGATTACAACTAACGAAATTGTAAGAGCAAGCGGCAACTATGAAAAATATCTAATTTTATTTGTTTTTTTTTTAGTTTAAACGATGAATTATACAGGATTTAATTCAATTAATATACATTTTAAAATATTATAAGTGCTTAATATCAATTATCACATTATTTATGGGCCAATTATTCAATACCAAAAATTATGTGAAATCGGGGAGAGTTAATTCAAGATTAAAAAAATTAATATTAAAACGTTTTTACAAAGACAGATAAATACATGGCACATAATATTAATACATGTGTAATAGATTACGTATGTACATACTATATAAATTTACTCGTGGATACATGTGGTACTTTTATAAATAATAATCCTTGTATAAATAAAGCAATAAATTCAAGCATGAAAATTCGTTGAGCTAGTGATTTTAATGCTATTTTCTCATACAACAAAAAATCCAAAAAAAGAAGTACTTTGTCCATATCTCCATATCAGCTTCTAATGCGCTTAAATTAATAGAAAGGGATCTGTGGCGTAACATTTTTGTCCTGATATGAAAATGAGCATGAAAATTATTCAAGCCATACATTATCCTATTAGCACATACCAATTAATAACGTGCGTGTAATTAATTTTTAGTGAGCATGTGAAAGAATGAGAGTGTCACGTATGCACACAAAAGCCCACACATGCCCATAACAAACGGTTAGAACAAAGCAGGGAATGAAGGAAAAAATTACCAAGCCAATAATAGCCGACTGACAGCTTTTGTTGTTTTTTGTCGTTTTTTCGCTTTTTTTCCCTACGGCACACTCATTTGCAGGTCAATTGGAAAAGGCATCGAAAAGGTTGATATGCGGAAAAATGTGTCGACAATGAAACGAAAAGAAGAAAAGCTCTAAGTAAGATTGAGTGCGTGCTTTCATGTGTATCCTCTTACAGGCACATGCCTAATACACACTTACTCCGTTAAATGTAGGTGTATATGTGTGCTTGTTAGAGCACACATGTGTTAAGAGTTTTTGTGGTTGAGTGCCCACTCACGCTCTCTCTCCCTTCATGAAGTCCTGCATAGGCGCTCTTGTAGAGCCTTCGATTGCAGGCAACAGACAGACAGAATACATAAAAACCTCTATTTATGGATCTTAGAACAAGAGTAGATCTGAAAAAATCACAAATCTGACACAAACTGCAGACAGCAAACACATATAGTATGTATCTAACAGTATAGTTACATACACACATACATTAAGAAATTGCTTACACGCCGGCAATTATTTGCTTGCCCATGTGTGTGTGCCTTTGCCTTTTTGTGCTTTTATTTCATAAAGACCACTTACAATACCACAAATTTTTGTGTCAGAAATTCTGTTGAATCGAATAAATTAAAAAGGAGAAATGCGAATATACCAGCAAAAAATATAGAAATTAGTAAAAACCAGCTTAAATGTGTTTGAGCAGGCAAATTTCTGATCTGTGTTTGTTCTTTCACACTATTACATTCACAAATGTGTTGTAGTAGAATACCAACATAGACTAAATTCTATGGAAGGTACTGGCAAAAATTAGACTTGTTCCAAACAGACCCAGTTCTAGTCCATCACTACCCTCTTGCGATCATGTTATTCTCAAAAATGGTTTTAGACAATTTTAGTATTTGAATGACTTTTCTTCATTATACAACATTTTGCAAACCTAATCCGACAGAAAAAGGAAAAGGTAAACATATCTGTTTCAACATAAAGTCCATAAAATCTTGAAAAAAGCTGATATTTTAATGAGAGAATTTTCAAATATTCTCGATATCGCTATATTAGGACATAGAAAGGGGAAAAATAAATAATTTCGAGCACAAAAATTAAATTGTGTTTGCGATATGAAAAGATTAATTTAGCAAAAAATGTCGTGTTAGAAAAAATTTCTTGCACATAATAAAATTTTAAAACCTTTACCCAGTTTAATGTGAATTTTTCATTTAAATTTTGGTAGTATGTGAAAATAATGATAATGAATAAAAGTATCGCCATGAAAGTTGTAGATCTTTTATTACCGAAAACGTTAGTTCTGTAACTTGTTTCCATAGTAGTCGTAGTCGTAAGGGATATAGAAACAAACCCTTTAGGTTTTAACCCGTAAAAATCATTCACACTCTCCCCTTTCTTTTCTCATCCTTTCATGTTTGTAATTTTACCTTTTTTCTAATAGATTTAATGCATCATGATTTGTACATTTTTTACCATCTTCGAAGACTTTGAGCTGGCCTAAGGGGGTATTGCCAAAAAATTTAAACGGGAAGTTTTAAAGATTTCTCAAAGTGATTAAGTTTGAGTGCAACCGAACATTTTATACATACACTTGTAATTTCAAGTCAACCGGAATCAAAGAAATTATATTTTACTCATACACTAACCGATCTATTCGACAAAAGGTTTATTATAAAAATGAAAATGATTAAATATAACTAGTATATGGGAATTGGGCGTTGAATCGATCCGATTTTATGAATTTTTGCTAATACCACAGACTATTAATATGCCACATAGTAAAAAAAATGTTCCCTAGCCTTCATAAAGTATCTCACATAAAATAAGCAATCATATGGAATAAAACCAGCCGGATGTTCGAAAATTCTGATATAAGTTACGTGCAGCTAGGTAAATTTTCGCCAAATTTTATTTATTTTAGGCACTAAGACACACTGGTATTATGTAGTAAAACACCCTCTGTAATTTTCATTTAGATGATTCAAATAATGAGTTATATATGGGGTATAACAGCACCTGAAAGTTCGAAAATCGTTTTGTTAGAAATATGGGAACTAAGAGAAATATGGACACGATACAACCCACTTTTGTCTCACAGATATATCATTACCAATAAATGATTTTCCCTGAATATATCTCATATTTGCGGTAAAAAGTCAACTATAGGTACAGGGGTCCAAGTATTATGTACCTAGGAGCTTACAGGGTTTGTCCGAAAACTAATAGGACTGATTTTCTTCCGCCGCGACTGAACTGCGGATCATGCACCCAACGACTGGATTCAGTACCGGGCGTTCCTAGCTAATGAACAAGCGGCTGGTTAGTTGTCTCCGAGCACCTGGAGAGTCAAACAGAGTTACAAACATTTTCGCGCGACATGTTTCTGTGAGTGGGGTACGCCAATAATGCAGCGTTAGTTAGAGCAGAGGTATGCGATTAAATTCTGTGCGAAACTTGGTAAATCTGCGGCAGAGACATTTAATATGATCAAGCAGGCTTACCCAGATGTTGCTTTAACAAGAAGTGGTGTGTTCGGTGGCATCAGACCTTTTTGGAAACCCGGAAAAAGGTCGCTGATGAAGATCGGAAGAATGAGCAAACCCAAAGAGAAAATGATGCTTTTAGCCTTTTTTCACATCAAAGGCAACGTCCACCCTGGACAAACCGTTAACGCTAAGCTTTACTTGGAAGACCCTAATGGACTTAAACGAATGGTCAATCGGGTCCGACAAAACATCGTAGCCGATTGGAAGTTGCACCACGACAACGCCCCGGCTCACACCGCGTTTCTTATGAACAGCTACATAATCAAGGACGGCATTTTTTTGTGTTTCCTTGCCTGAAAAGGCCGATGAAAGAGATGGAAGCAGCATGCACCTCGACTCTACAACGACGCAGAAGGAACTTACTTTGAAAGTGTTTAAAGGCTTGTAATAATTGGTTCAATGATTTTTTTTTTAATCGACTCAGTCCTATTACTTTCCGGACAAACCCTGTAAATAGTTTTTGTTGGATTCCATTCGTGCAAAGTTTTATCTCGTTAAATTAATTTTAAAAGGACATCACTGGAAAAAATTTAGATGTAATTTAAAATTGCGTTATATGGGAAGTAGGCGTGGCTGCAGTCTGATTTCACTCATTTACGAACTGTAACATACAAATTTTACTTACTTAGTTTTGTTGGAATCGGTCGAGCAAGTCCTGAGATATGGGTCAAACTACGTCAATGGTCCATGAAAATTTCGCAAAATCACCGGTTTTGAAAATTAGCAGTTCATTAGAAAGGGGATCAGACGCATACCCCGTGATATAAATATTTCGTCAAAATTAAGTTTTTTGTTAAAGTTATTGATGGTTGAAATTTTGAGCACGATAAAATTGTAAAATTATTTTCTCATAAACTACTGGAGATAAATCTATGAAATTTTGTGAAGTCACAGACAAATGTTCATGCTACATTACAGATATTTTTGCACAATCCATTTGTTTATATAATAATATTTAACATATATTTTTGTTAAACAATTGAAATTTTTCACGCTAAAAAAACTGAAAAGTATGTGACACAACGCGGAAAATATACCTACTGCTTTTAAAACGTATGGCACATCGATCGTTGCGCAGTGCGAATTCAATAATTCAGAGTGCATCTGCTAAAATAGTAAAAAAAAGATACATTTCCGTATCCAAAATATCAATTTTAAGGTCTATGAAAATACATTTGTCATACATGCCGAACTAAGCACTCGAATTCGGTGAAGAATTAAAATCACCTCACTGAAAAGTAAGTAAAATGATTTACGACCTATTGATGCTTCCAAATATTCTAGCAAGAGATTTCTAAATATGTTTGTAAAATGAAATATGTGAGGTGGAATTAAAAAAAAAAAAATCAAAGCCTTTGTTATATTTGTATTAAAAATCCCGACTCACCCAAAAAAGATAACTGGCATATACGAATAGATATGAATATGTTGTTGATTTATGCTTTACAAATAGAGATTCGCAATCTGTACTTGAAGAGCCGAAAAAATATTGCGCTTCATTGCGGCGATTACAGGCGCAGACACTCAAACGGAATTTCCACTCAACAAAAATTGCTTTTTAACCACATAGCTTTGTACTTGCGGTACATACCCAGCACCCGAATGTACTCTATTGATTAATCTTAGGCCATACATACTAACCGAAGTATACACGCAAGCTGCCTATTGCTGACGTAGCCATCACTGCCATTCCCGCTGTCGGTCGGTGCTTCTGTTTGCATGCATTAAGTTCATCAAAGATTCACCTCAGTGAACCAATTTCCAGCACTTAAATGTGGCGCATAAATTTACCGCACAAACTGCCTATCAATAACGGTAGATGTACAAGTATGTAAGTGTATAAATTTTGTGCTTATAAAAATTTGAGTGTATATATGTATATAGATACATATTGATGGGTGCTCGCTCTGTTAGATACGTAGCTGCCACCGACTCATTTTTCATTTGTGCCCCAGACAGGTAGCCACTTCAAAAGTGATTTGAGAGAATGGAAAAGTATATCAAGTGGTAGCAGCAAATAGCTTCGTCAAAGTTGAATGAATGAAAGTGGCTTATTGAGAGCTTTGAACTCGCTGAAGTGGAGTAATGGCAGAGGAATTAAAATTTTTTTGCTGCGGCAGCGATGTTCGAATATATGTGGGTGTTGAGGATTGTGATTATAAATATGTTTTTAACCAGCGGCAGACACGGAGGCATTGGAGTACTGTATACCCAAAAGATTTTATAATAACTCCAAGACACTAAAATACTCGATCGAAACGGTTGAGTTAGACAAACATAATTTTCTTTGAAATGTGTGGTTGCAGGCCACACACGTTGCAGTTTACTATTCTGAGATCAAGAACTATCTTCCAAAGTTCTTACACTTAAAGATTGGTTTCTAGAAAAGGCATAGTATTCCAACTTGTTCTTACATCATTAGTTTTCTCCCATCTTTCAGTTGCTAGTACCCTCAAACTAGAAACCTCCAGAGACGAAATTTGAACTTATATATCTTAAAGTACTTCGTGCCTGGAATGTGTGAAATGCTGCTGCTTACTGAACCAAAATCATTTCTCTTAAATACTCTTCGTAGTCAGAAAATGCTTACTAGAGTTAATGGGTACTTTATTTGGATGGAATATTTTTGCATCGCTGCCAATGAAAACAATGCTACAGGAAACATCTCTTTGCAAAATATAATGTACGCAACTTAAACTCATACTATTCAACACAAACAAAATCCTTAGTCCACATTTGAGACTTCTCAACTCTTTCACCCTGTAATCTCGAATTAAATTACCAACCTAAAAATATTATTCAAAGCAAATCTGAAGGACCAGCCTCTTAAGCAGAAAAGGAAAAAGCGAGCTCAACCGATGTATTCCCAAAGAACAGCCAAATCCAAATAGAATAAAAATATCTAGAAAACTGAACACTGAATAGTTTGCTGGTATCCGCCAAAAGTAAAGATCAAGAATAAGTATTCTGCGAAAGCGTTCCATAGTAAATGTGTATTTTCGTGGTATTTGAGGGGCTTGACAAATAATGAGATTCAATCACTTTTATGCTTGTTCCGGGCTAATATACGTGGCCACATTTGATTTTTAAGGTACCTATGTATATAAATTATAAGGGAACTTTGCAATGAAATTTCAAGTTCCCTACAAACAGCTGCAAACGAAACCATTGGCTTTCAGAAAAGCCCAAAACTAGATGGTACGATGAGGGATGTCGTGTCACAGTGAAGAGAAAACAGATTGCCTACCTCGCAACCTTACGATCGTCCATAACACGTGTAGGATGGGATAGTTGTCGCGAGATAAAGAGGGAAGCAAGACGCATTTGCAGAAAAAAAAACAAAAGAGAGAGACGAAACGCGTCAGCAAAAAAAGCTTGACATGCTGGCCAAGAGGGTTATGCTCGAGAATTCTACAAATAGACGCGGCGACTAACAGAAGATCGGACCATCCTCTTGTAAAACCCTCAGACGTAATTTAGTGACTGATGCCTAAAGCTTACTGCAATTATGGAGGGAACAATTCTCCAGTCTGCTTAATGGCAGTGAAAACATAACACCTGAAGATGGTAAACCTGATTCCCCAATCGATGACGATGGAGTAGACGTTCTATTACCCCACCAAGAAGAAGTTCGAATGGCAATAGCCCTGCTGAAGAACAACAAAGTGGCGGTGACCAATGGATTCCTGCCGAGCTATCCAAAAACGCCGGGAAGGAACTGATAAGGAGTATACATCAGCTTCTTTCTAGAATATGGTCGGACGAAAGCATATCCGAATTTAAGTAAGTTTTGTCCCAATCCACAAATAGAGAGACCGCACAAACTACGCTAACTACTGTCCACGGCCTCCTTAACATCGCATATAAAGTTCGATCGAGCGTACTGTGTGATTAGACCTTATCAGTGTGGCTTCAGGCCTGTAAAATCAACAACTGACTAAAATCTTGGAAAAGACCCGTGAAACGCAGATCTAATACGTCTGTGTAAACTGCTGCTGAGCAATACCAAAAGCTCAGCCAGTATCGAGAAGGACTTTTCCAAACCGTTCGATACTAAACGAGGTTTCAGACAAGACAAATCCCGAATTCTTCAATTTATTCCTGAAGAAAAAAATTTGAGAGGCAGAACTGAATAGAGAAGATACAATCTTCTATAAAAGTGTACAGCGACGATGATATTTACATCATTATCCTCAACAACCGCACCGTTAGTTCAGCTTTCTCCAGAATAGATAAGGAAGCGAAGCATATGTTTATGGTAGTGAATGAGGGCAAGACGAAATATTTCCTATCATCAAACATACAATCGTCGCAAGCACTTACCCAATTGAGAAGTAAAGTCCTCTCTCGACGAAAAAAAAACCAAACTCTATAAGTCACTCATTATAACCGTCCTGCCATATGGTACAGATACATGGACGATGACAACATCTGATGAGTCGACTTTACGAGTTTTCGAGAGAAAGGTTCTGCGAAAGATTTATGGTCCCTTGCGCATTGGCAACGGCGAATACCGCAGTCGATCGAACGATGATATCGGAGATATACGACGACTCTGACATAGTTCAGCGAGTCGAGAGAGAGTGGCTACGCTGGCTGGGTCATGTCGCCCAAATGGATGAAAACGCTTCAGCTCGATATTCACTAACTTGATTTGCATCTGATAATAAGGATTATCGAAGGGATCGAGTAAATTTTTTGACTCTTCCAGATGCATTCTTTTTAAAACTAGTATGTTTTTTCCAAATAATAGTTATTACAAAAATGGTTCCTTGGATAGAGCATAATAAAATGCTAAAATATAAATGGTTCGTGATAATTTCGAAGTCAAATCATAATTAGTCAGTATTTCTTATTTGTCAATCACTAGAAATATTAATATATATGTATGTAAATATAAATAACTAATTTACTACGCCCATACGTCCGTATCTACAAATCCTCACACAAAACTAGCATACAAATCTACATACATATGTACTCAACACACGCGTCCACATATGTATGCCTCACACATTTATTGTCAGCGACAGTTGCTTCGAGCTGTCACATGTGAATGCTGCAAGTGACACTTCTGTCATTGATTCATCAAAACGCTACACCACACCCGTATGCTACATACACACACATATGCAAAAATGTAAATCCATCCTTCATAGCTATGTTAAGTATATTACACATACCAACAAACTTGACAGCAATTTATTTTCGCACATCACGCCGCACAGTAGGCGCAACACTTCATTTGTTTGCCTCGACGTTCGGTTCATTCACCGGGAAAATCCTATCACTTCGCTCACTCATCCTACGCCGTTTCAATTTCCTGACTTGTGATCAAGCCAACTTTATTACTTCTTCTTGTTGCCTCTTTTGTTGTTGTTGTCTTGGCAAAGTGTTTATTAATAATGTGCAAGTAGCTGCTTCCGGCAAGGCAGGAACTTAATCGCACATACCAACACTTGTAACGCAGTTACGGATGCGCACAAACACGTTAATTACATATATGTGTGTGTGTGTATGAAGAAGACGTGTGTAGAGATATGCGGCATAAGCAATGAGTTGCGCTTTAGGGCACACTTACGTACTAACGCCAATAATAGATCTAAGCTTCGAGCGCGTATATTATTAATAGCGCTGCGGCGTATTATTAAACTGAATATTCACCAACAACAACTATCAGCGTACGTTGTATATCTGCATTTTCAATATATTTCCACCATCTATTTTTTTTTTTTTTTTGTTTCTGTCTTGCCACGCACTCAACACTTGTCGCTTTCTTACGCCTACACACGCTATTTTCGTCAAGTTATTGCTAGTTTCAGCTGCGCTCCTGCTCGTAACGGAAATACACGTCTATCGACTACGTAAGAAACGTCATTTTGGCGACATAACACACACATGCAAACATAGCAAAACTATTCCATCACTATATATATGTATATATACAGAACTATACTTAGGGTATACATTTGAGGCATCTACTTAATAACCAATTTTCGTTCACTAACTTCTACGTTGTGCCACAAACTATTACAACTACCCACACACATACAGATACACATGTTAGTGTAGACATGTGTGTTTTGCACAATTAACTGGCAACATATTGCCAACATAATGTCATAATATTTTCGGCAACATTTGTTAAATGTTTGTCATCGCTGAAACTTGGCCAAACTTTCGTGACTTACTAAAGGAAGCCGCGTACGTTTCAGCACATGACGGAAACTTAGTGCGTAGGCTCATGTTTATTTATACACTACAACATATACATATATTTATAAATATAGCTAGTGTATAAAGTATTGTACATAGTATATAAATGTAGTAAGAGCAACTGCCTCTGGCAATGGGTTATGACTTTTGCTTTTTGGCTTAGCCAAGCGCAAATATGTATATTAACAATATAATGAAATCATCAAAAATCATACACTTTAGCCAATACACCGATACATTTACTCTACTAACACACACATAGTATTGATTGAAAAGAAAAATGAATTCCTAAATTGGTTACGTGAGTGAAACACATAATGAATATAACATAACATAACAAATAAAACTATGTGCCGCTGTTGCTTATATTTTATTAACATTTGAATATTTTTGAGCATAACGGCACTATTTGAAAACTTCCCTAAAAATAATTACAGTTTTTCCACGCATGTCATGAAGTAATAAAGAAAATTCAGAAAGAAAATTAAGTTGAGTACAAACAACTAAGTAGAAAAGAAAAATAACTAACTGACCTATTGCATTTTTGGTAAAGTATATTATTTTGGTTTACATATATGTATATACGTCATAAATATAACTCGAACTTCTTTTACGGAAAACTTCCAATTTTTAATAAAACATCTCATTTAATTAAAGGAAAAAATCACCATGAAATTATACATACAGCTTAAAGCAAAAAAAAAAAAAAAAAAAAAAAACAAATAAAGCCGCATTAACTTCGACAGCTCTATGCCTTTTACAAAATGTATTTCATACTTTTTGCCTTGATTTTGAGCGGTTACTTTGTATGGTAGCTATGTGCTATAGCCGTCACATTCGAAGATTGTATCATTGCCATAAACAATCCAAATTTCGTAAAAATAAAAGAGTTTTCCACGGAAAAAATTCTTTCCGATCAGTCAGTTTATATGGCAGCTATGTGCCATAGTAGTGCGATAACAGGGATTCTGATAAACGAGAGGCTTCGTGGAGAAGCTCAAAAACTGAAGGACTAGTTCGATATATACATATATAGTCAGACGGACATGCAAATTAACTCTAGGAGCTATAAAATGCGTCACTGAAAATGTCCAAGCCGCACAGAGTAGATGGCATAAACACAGAGGAATTGTGTTCCTAGTGACTTTATATAGTATGTCGAAAACCCACTGCGGTAAAAACAGAGCTAATATTGCTAACAAATAAGCACATACTCCTCGAAATAAGTATTCAAACAAATACGGATATTCTTAGAACATATAAAGCAGTAAGCTACCTAGGCGTAAGACTGGACCCCAGTCTAAGCTTCTGAGTACAATATCAGCACATCACAAAAAACGCAGCGAAGACCACATCCCAACTGATCAGACTAATTGCCAATATAGAAGGCCCTAGCCAACAAATCAGCGTCCTTTTTTACGGAGCTGAGACCTAGGCAGACGAGCTTAAAAAGCAAAACCGGAGTAAAGTAGTGACCAAAGGGCTGAGCTGTACGAGCTAAAGAAAACATCCGATAATAAAAAGAGAGCAATAGAACAAATAAAGAAAGATAAAGGAACAAAATGGAAACAATGATGGAAGAATGAGAGAATGACAGCCGCGGCAGACAGACGACCAGACTAATAAAAGATCTAAACCTATGGACAAGTCTTAAATATGCAGAAGTCAATTTTTACACAATCCAGCTGATGTACAGTCACGGATACTTCAAAAAGTTCCTTCACAGAATGGAAAAAGTCGAAAATCTGTTATGCCTATACAACGACGAGACAGAAAACTACGCTGAACATACATTCTTTGAATGAGTTAGCGGGCAACGAGAACGCACAGGCGTAGAAGACCTGGTTGGCCCAACAAACGCGGACAATTCAATCAGAGTCATGCTGGAGAGGAAAGCAACCTGGGAGATTATCCAGAAATTCGCAGCAGTCTTGCTATGCAGCAAAAAACGGGATCTGGAAGGACAAGGCTAAATCGACTCGCTGATAATTTATATTGTATATAATATATAGGGTCTAAGACGTTTGCTTCTGGGTGTTACAAACTTCGTGACAAACTTAATATATCTTGTTCAGAGTATAAAAAAATGTTGGTGGTTTTAAGTCAACACAGAAGTCTCTTTCTGGAAATATTAGATGTGGTTCAATTTTGTGCATAGAGAATATTTTACAAAGAAAAGCACTTAATATTGTTTAGAATTGGGTTTCTAGTTAGATGTAAAGTTTTAATTAAATTTGGCGCTACCTCAATTACGTTCAGTCAGATTTTTCTAACTAACTATTTATATTCTTGATAATAATCACTATGCTTCACATAAAATAAAGCGTTTCTGATGCTATCAATTACAATTTTATCAATTTCAGCTTTTACAGCAGCATTTTGGCAAATAATAACCCATAAGGATGTCATAAGCTGTGCAGATATAATTCAATCAGCCTCTTAGCGAAGTATTTTGATCCCAAAGTGGACAGAGTGGCGGTTGCGGAGTGACAATTGCGTGTTTACAAAGATTCGCCTAAAAAAGTAAGCCTAGCTTAACAGTAGTATAAATATTACTTATCTTGATGAGATCATAGAATGAATTTGATAATAAAAACTTAAGTTTGAGGAAATAGAATATATGAGCTATGAAAAGCGAATAAGAAATCAAATTGGTATTTTATAGTTGTTCGAGTATAGTCGCAAAGAGTGTATCTACTATTTCGAAAGTAGTTTGCTTCTAATTAAACTCGGTAACTCTTCTTCATAAATAGAGACTATAAAAATATTCATCGGCGTGCTAGTCATTGTTATTTCTTGCAAATTGTAGTTAAACTAAAACCTTAAGATGATTTGAAATAATAATTCTTTACATAGGAGATTTGGCACTTCCTTAACAAAATTGTATGATTTTTTGAAGATAAACTTGATTTTTACATTAATCAACTTATATTTAATTTAGAAAAAAAACACGAATATGATGATATAGTGATATATTTACAATCGTACCAGAAATATTTTTATTCTCTTGCAACTTGTAATGTATTATAATGGTTCAACGAATGATTATTATTACCTAAATACCTAAATGCAGCTCGTTCATGCAGGTTGTAACTTGAGTAAAATTTAAGATATCTTGATGAAACTGGATAAAATTTTTCTTTAACAATTCCTTTAAAGTATGCCACCGTATGATTAAAAGTTGTCCAGATCCAAACAAACCTGTTCAAGCTCCAACTACCGGAAATGTAGACGCCAGTGTTTATTTAGACCGAAAATATCGGTCAATATGTGAGATATACTACAATTGAATTTTAGTGAGAAGCTTTTCTTGATAATAGTATGTCTGAATGTCAAATATTAATTGAATTGGATCAATACATCCCTTAACTCATGTACCTAATAAAAAGATTTTCGAACTTTCGGATGAGTGAATATCACGCATATCGACCAATATGTACGTTATTTCAATGAAAATTTATTTCTTGAAATTATTTACCCAGCTGTGATCCATGAAAGTTGCAAGAGTATAAAATATTCGGTTAGATCTGAACTTAGCTCTCTATCAATTTATATTTAAATAGTATTACCTTAAAATTTTGAGCACTAAAAAAGTCAATGTTTGTTAGTTGAATTACCTGAAAGAGAAATTGAAAATAATTATTTTTGATAAAAATTATTAGTATTTATATAAATATTAGCAAAGAAATAATCGTATATATGCAGTAATTTATAGCAATTAATTGAGGATATCATATGTAATTATTCTATTCAATTATTGAAATTTCATTTTGGGTATATTTTTACCACTGATTTAGTAGTCACGGCTAACCGTCCTAATTCTCTCGAATTTTTTACCAAAGCTCTACTTGCATACTTTAGTACGGTAGTTTCGACAAGTGCACACTGGTCGATTTCATAGGCTAAAAATAAAAAACTAAAAGTTTAAAATTTACCACGGTTTGTATCAAAGCTATTTCTTAAGACGCCAATAAAACTAAATGTAAATACA
The DNA here is from genome assembly GCA_037783105.1 of Bactrocera zonata. Lineage (NCBI taxonomy): Eukaryota > Metazoa > Arthropoda > Insecta > Diptera > Tephritidae > Bactrocera > Bactrocera zonata. The sequence goes on along the minus strand of JBAWJQ010002772.1, from coordinate 220,123 downwards.
TTTTTGCTCTATCCCATTCGTAGGATCTACGAAAAGCGCGAGAAGTGAGACAATAGAAACACGCGAACTGTGCAGTGAAAATAGCTTAAAAATTATCTCTTATAATAAATTAAATTGCAATATAAAATCGTGCTTAATCCCCATAAGTCGAAATGTGTATTGAGAATAAAGGTATATGCTATATAACAAAGTAGTTTTGATATAATAATATATTGTTTTATTATTTTAAAACAATTGTTTTATAAGAGCCCTTTTGAGTGCTAAGTTTGCTTTATACATCGATTTCAGGTATACAAACAGTTGTGATCCCAGTCTTACCCTCAAATGGATCAAGTTAGTTTATATTAGTTAATGTTTTCTAAGTCTATGCTATTGATTTCAGCTGCAACTTTTTGCAAGTATATTTGTTATTCATGTTATTCTACCAGGCATGCGATTTTTTGTGTGTTATTTTTTATAATTTTTTGTATTTACATGTATGTATATTCGTACATATTTTATTGCTTTACATGTTTTTTTTCATCATACATATATATACATATTTAGCTTTGGTTTTATTTTTATCATTTTCTCACTCTTATCAAATGTTTGTTTTATACGTACTTTTATTTAGGCACATCATGTCATATCATATATTTGCTGTTTAGAAAATGTGTGAAGAAATATCACTTATCACCCAAGCAAATTTAATAAAGCTTCAGTATCTACTTACTAGAAGTTTCTTTATCAAAAAACTTGTTATTAACCTTTTACCCTGCTATGATAACATTTTAAAGGAAAAACAGTTTTCCCGAGCAAATAAAGGTCTCAGAATCTGATGTTGAAGTTGCGATAAAAAAATTATTGCACCACATTGCCTCACAAATGCTTTTAATAAACGGAATGAGCCTTCTAATTACCTATTATCAAAAGGAATATGTCGCTTTGATGGCAATTCCGGTCAGAGCGAATAAAAGCAGAATTTTGAAAATTTGGAAGACAATAATTTATTTGTCACGACATATGTATGTTCTTATACAATTGATAATAAAATCGCAAAATGGTGAAGAGTACAAACAAATTTAGAAAAACTGCAGACCTTCGTCCACCCACTATTGCCGTCCTGTCCGAACTCAATTACAAAAGGAATCAAACCCTAAATGCACTAGATTTGTTCTAGATCCTGCAAAGGAATTAAGTTCAAAATATTCCTGGTATTATCTTCCTTCGTCAGTCATAACATCGCTCCCGATGTTATTCAATATGCACCAGTTTCAATTGGAGAACTCTCATAAGAATCTGCTGAGTCAAGCAATAAGGATGTGAAGATGTATCGACTCGCTACAAATTATGACTTGCTAAGCCGATTGCTTTTGAGCTTAGATCCTTTCATTACCAGTCAAAACTATCATACAAAAGTTAATCAATTTTATTAAAATCAATTTTTGATTTAGTTGAAAAATAATCAAAAAATTCCTTTTTTCGTTTATCAACTATTTTAATTTAATATAATTAATTAAAATTTGTTGCCATCGAGGGGTGGCTGAGTGGGACACGAGAGAGGGAGATTTTAAAAAGCTTTGGCAAAAGTTTCGTTTTAATATAGACAGTGGAAGTATTTTTGGCCGCTGATTCCATACAAGACCGACCACTGTGAAGTGGCGAGAAAAGGACGTGTGCAAAATTTCAAATCGATATTTCATAATCTACGGGAATAGTTCGCGTATATACAGACTCAAAGGGAGATCCTCGCTTTAATTATTTATACATATATACTTTATAGGGCTCCGACGTTTCATTTTGGTTTTACAAACATCGTAAAAACTTAATAACCCTATTCAGGGTATTTAAAAATATTCAATACAACACTGAAATAAACACATATGCGCATGCATTTGTAAACAAAAAACTTGTCAAACTAATGAAAAAGAATATTGTCGAAAATATAAGTTGTTACAAAAATGCCACAAGATTTTCAATTGTTGCCGAAAATCATCAATGGAGCTGTCGGCTCCATGACTGGTGTTGCCTGTGTCTATCCACTGGACTTTGTGAAGACGCGACTGCAGAATCAGCAAATCGGCCCGAATGGTGAGAAGCAATATACCAGCATAGCCGATTGCTTTCGCAAATCCATACGCAATGAGGGTATACTGGGCATGTATCGCGGCATAAGTGTTATTTTTCTGCTCGTAAGCCCCGAGAAGGCCGTTAAACTTGCAGCCAATGACTATTTCCGCTTTCATTTAACGCAAACCGACGGATCATTGCCTATGCCACATCAGATGTTAGCCGGCGCCGCAGCTGGTTGCTTTCAGGTGCTTGTCGCAACACCAATGGAGTTCATCAAAATCCAATTACAAGATGCGGGCCGTGTGGCCAAAGACGGACGCGTAACGGAACGCATAACGGCCAGAAGTATATTTGCGAAAATGTATCGAGAACGTGGTATTTTCGGTCTGTATCGCGGTATAGGGCCAACCGCCTTTCGCGATATATTATTTTCGCTCATCTACTTTCCGTTGTTTGCCGGCATTAATGATTTGGGTCCACGTAAAGCCAACTCGGAGGACGCTGTACCGTGGGTCTCATTTTTAGGTGGTTTAATTGCTGGTTGTACTTCTGCGTTTGTCGTAACACCATTTGATGTGGTGAAAACACGCTTGCAAGCACTCAAGAAACGCGCCGGCGAACAAGAATTCCATGGAATTATGGATTGTTTTGTAAAAACTTGGCGAAACGAAGGTATTACGGCTCTTTTCAAGGGTGGACTGTGCCGTATTATGGTCATCTCACCCATGTATGGCATTGTACAGACCATTTACTTTTTGGGTGTGGGAGAGGCGATATGCGATAAACTATTTAAATGAAATGTTCTATAACAGCGATGTTAGAAAATGTTAAAATAAAAGTTTTTGTGTTTGTTCGTATTTAAAGCGTTTATTAAATTTATCTATAACCATGTCTTCAGGACCTGCTCCTGTCATGCTGTACTTGTTTTGCCTCTTGCGGATGAAAATCGCCCAGATAACAATTTTTTTTATATAAATATGAACTGAAATACTTAGATTAGTTTGAGACCACTGATCAGTACAAACAATAAGTACTTATATATTTGCTTTTTAAAATTTTGTTTAACACATCAATACAGAAAGTAATAGGATTATAAAGACAGCCATAGAACAGCAATACAAGTGGAACACTGAAAAAACAAAGGAAAGGAAAACATTATTCTGACGTCTGAGAACTTCTAACTAATACTGTAGACTGGAAGGATCATACTTATCAACAATGAATCCAGAGCACGTCCGAAGATAGCCGACACTCTAAAGATATATAAAGAGCGCATTGAACATATTATTCGTAAATAGAATGCTATGTGCAAGCCGAACTATCCACCTTATCTAAAATTAAACCAAAACTGCACATAAAATCCAGATCTGACTATACCACATATGACTTTCGTTTTCTAAAATTTCAAAAAAAATATCGACGAAAATAAATCTCAGTCAGTCTTTCTCTGAGGAACTAAGTACTACTAACGTATATTAAATTTGCCACGAAGCTTATAACTCCCAGAAGGAAACATTATTAGCGTAACGAGCTGGGCCGATTTAGCCCTGTCAATCTGTCACGAACAAGTCCCTTAGTTTTTAAAATATCGTTGTGAAATTTTGCACTTGTTATCTCCGCAAGTAGCTGCTCATTTGTCGAAGTCGCCGATATCGAGCTAAAGCATATAGCTGTCATACAAACTGCACGATCAGAATCAAGTCCCTGTATGGAAAACTTTTTCACTAGAGAATATATCTTCACGAAATATGGTGTAAGCCAATGTTGTAGTATTCGAATAAGTTATTCATATCGGACCACTATAATGAAAGATCTTTTGTGGACGTTTTTTTGTTTTTATTAAACAATTTTTTTAATTTACTCGTATTGAATCAGATTGTTCAAAGCCTAACGACATGTAATAAAATCTTAAATTTTTATAAAATAGACAAGCTCAAGATACTAATTGCGCTTGTGATATATTGCTCTTTAAAAGGCTCGCAGATCTTTTCTTTTCAACGGGTTTGTCTACAGAACTGCTGCAAGACATTATCTAAAGAATATAGATGATTACGGAATTTACATAATTTCATAGTTTTTTCTGCTGTCCTCTACTTCTTTCTTTACCAAAGCAATCCAAAGGTCTTATCGATTGTTTTCATTCCCAGTGTACCATCATGAACCTGTTAAACTCTAAAAATTTTTCATTGTAACTTCTCAATTTTGTCAATGTTGGTTGCGCGGGCTTCAGCTTGATTACCCTATTGTTAAGCATTACTTTGTTATCGAAGCAAAGTTTACTTTTCGGGCTAGTTATTGGACGGATCCAGAAATAGTTTTTTTTTTTGGGAAATAAACATTTATTTTTATGTGGCGAAATTTCGAAAAAGAGCGTTCAGGGCTCGCATGCGGCTCAAGAAGTGTACAGAGTATGCGAATAAAGGTAAGTATTATGGGAAATATGTAGGTCTACATCCAAGTTCTTCATCGTTTCCAATGCACTAGTCTATAACTTGTTATCTGTCGACCTTTGCTTTTGCCCCCAGTGGCCACTGATCAAGTTCACCTTTGAACGTCAAACGTTGCATGACGTTGTCATTATCCAAATGGCCTTTGAAACTGAAAGTTAACAAAGAAAAGTCAAGAATCTGCGGCCGACAAACAAAACCCGAAAATATTCTCGTGAGAACTTGTGAAAATACTACAGGGTTTGAGGGTCGCGCTTTTTAGAGAAGTATTGGATGGATTTCATAAAAGGTGTGTGCTTTAAAAACCAAAGAAATGGAAAATCTTATTGATTGCTTGATAGTCAACTTTCAGTTCTGCCCTAATTATTTTCGTGTCTGAATAAATGGATCGAAAATGTTCGTCAGCTTTTTGTATTCGGTTTCGGAACGTTGCAAGCAGCATATCTATCATATTTGACGTATTTGCCAGATCGATCGATTATTTCTGAAGAGTCACGCTGAGTGAATGAGTTGGAAATAGAATATCACATAGGCACAAAATCCCAATTGCTTTCCCCCCTCTGATAATACTGGAATATAAGATATAGAATACTGGACCAATCATACTTCCCTGAGGCACACCAGTTTATCAGATATTTTATGTACAGTATGTAACACAATTGAGCAAATAAAATCAAATATTCCTGATTTCAAAACTTTTTTGCACTACGCAACTTATTACGAAAAGAATATATGTATATGTATTCGAATAGGTACACTAGTTGAGTTTTTTTCACGGAAATATAACGGTACAATTTCTCAATAATTTTCTGGCTGCGTCTGGTTTGCGCCACCTGCACATTTGCTCAATTGTGTTACAACATCGGTTGCGATCAGGCGTGTGAGCATAACTAAGACCAAATAAACAACTTTCAAGTATTTTAAATACCACTAGCTCTATTTATCAATTAACTAACGTTTTCAGAAGTATTTTTCATTTTATAGACGGTAAGTAGAATTAGAAAGGTTGTTTTTTGTGAAGCTGATTAACTTCGTGTGTTTTTTTTAGAAAAATGAAGAAAATTGCTGACTCTATTAAAAAATCTGTGCTTCAATGGTTGAATGAAGGGCTCTCATATAGGCAAGTTGCAAATTTAGCTAAAATTTCATTTGGGTCAGTGAAAAATATTGCTAATTGTCATGATATATCAGTACCAAAACATCGATCTGGTCGGCGATCCGTTTTAAATAACCATGATAGACGAACTATCAACCGTCTGGTGGCCTCGGGAGCAGTAAAATCAGGTACTGAGATTCAAAAAGAACTGGAGAGGACTTACGGAAAACAAGTTTCTCGCATGACTGTACACCGCGAGTTGAAAAAACTAGGTTTTAAAGCCAGGCGCAAAATAAAAAAACCTTTGCTTACTAAACGTCATCAAGAACTACGTCTAAAATTTGCTAAGGCGCACCGAAACTGGACTCCAGAAAAGTGGGCGAATGTATTTTGGACAGACGAAAGCAAGATTAATCTTCACGGGTCAGACGGAATACATTACGTTTGGAAGAAACCATCAAAGACTATTACCAGCCGCGATGTCATCCCAACACTCAAATTTGGGGGCGGAAAAGTCCTTTTTTGGGGTGGCTTTTGTAAAAGTGGTGTTGGGGACCTAATTTTAATCGACGGAAATATGGACGCGAATATGTATATAGATATATTAAGGCAAGGGTATTTTTCTTCGTTGGAGAAATTGGGTCTGGACAGTAGCAAAATCGTTCTGATGCAAGACAACGACCCCAAGCACAAAGCTAAGAAGACTAGAGAGTATCTTAGAAGTCAACAAATTGAAACTTTGGAATGGCCCCCTCAAAGTCCCGATATTAATCCTATCGAGAACCTGTGGTTTGTTTAAAAAAAAAGGGTATACAATTATGCCAGTCCACCGAAAACAATGGCGGAATTATTTACTAGATATGTAGAAGTATGGAACTCCATCACTAAGAAAGAATGTGAAGATTTAGTCAATAGCGTTCCCAAACGGATTGAAGCGGTGATTGCGGCCAAAGGAGGCTATACTAAATATTAAAGCGGTAAAAATTACATTGTATCAAAATTGAGCAAGTGCCATACAAGAGAATTTATATTTTTTTCTTATAAAACCTGAATAAATTTGTTACTCTTTTGTTGTTTTATATTATAGACGGACTGAAGAATGTATTTGAAAAAACTGTAATTCAATTCGCCCAAATTAAATACTAATTTTTTGTAAGAATCCATATTCGTGATTTTATTTGCTCAATTGTGTTACATAGTGTATATTTTCTATTATTTACAAAAGACCCCAATATCTTATATAGTACATTGTGAAAGAAAATAATGTTTTAATTTTATAACGGGTGGGCCATATAACGTTTTAAATTTGATCTATCATTCGGAAAGTGACAGATATTCAAGAAAAAGTCTAAAATTTACGAAATGGGTCGCTATTTACCAGAAGAAAACTGGGAAATATTGAAAAAAAAACGGAAGATGGTCAATTTTACCGAAAATCATCTTTTCGAACGAGGCTCATTTCCACCTCGATGGTTACGTTAACAAGCAGAATTGTCGCATTTGGAGCACAGGACGGAGCTACGTGCCATACAGCAAACTCTACACTCAATCTTTTACGCCCTATCTTCGAAATTCGCATAATTAGCAAAAGAGGTGATGTGAATTGGCCTCCCAGAAGCTGCGATTTAATTCCATTGAACTATTTTCTGTGGTGAGCTGTTAAAGATAAATGTTACGCCAACCATCCAGAAACAATTCAAGATCTACGGTCTTCAAGCTGCTGCAGCTGCCATAAGGACTGAAACCATCGAGAAAGTACTCCAAAATTGGGTGGATCGGATAAGCTACTGTAAACTCAGCTGTGGTGGTCATTTGTCCGAAATTGTTTTCCACAAATAAATTTCATAAAACAACCTTTTAAAAAAATGTTAGACCTTTAAAAAATATCAAGCCGTTTTTTTTTATTGACTTTTTAAATTTAAAATTTTATATGGCTCACCCTTTACTATGAAAGTGTTTAATGCCACACTTTATCGAATCCCCGAGCCTTCTATTTACTTTCTTTGCCAAGCTTTACACGAAGCCCATATTGGTGTGTTGGAATTATACAATTTTCATGAAGGAAAGGATACACTTTTTATAGTAGCACCTTTTCTAATATTTTAGAATGGAAGAGGCTTATTAATCTGTAAGCACTTGTGTAAAGTTTTCCAATACCCTTTTAACTAATACTTTGTTTAAAGAAAACCATTTACTATAGTAAATGCAACCTTTGATAAAGAATCAAACTGACTTGAATTTTCCGCAAGTGAGATGAAACTAAATTGTGCGTATACCAGATGATGAAACGACAGCCAATTTTAATGATTAATGAATTTTAATTTATTTAGCTTTTGCTATAAAGTCAGGAAATAATGAATTCCATTAAAAGATCACGCTCAATACTTAAGTTATTTTCCTACAAGCTGACGTTGATATACTATGCATACTGGCTTTTACTTATACTTTATAAGAGTTGCTCTACAAAATAGGCGTTAATAAACCCTAAACTACCTTCCCAAACCCCTTTTTCCTGCATTATTCACATTTTCTTACCATCTACTCTCCATCCACTCTCACTTATAATAGAGGTAAACGTGCATTTTACGCGTAGTTAGCAACCGTCATTTACCACCTATACCGAATAGTGGCGCATTGTTGGCAGCACTAAACTGTTAACGGTGTATATGTGAGTTGGAGTAAAAGTGTTATTGAGCAGTTTACATTTTTCAATTTCAACAAGTGCGTGATTTAAATAAATTACTAAGTTACCTGTTACGTGAATATAAATACTGTTATGTATACTACCTACATACAAAAGCGATTCGTGAGTGGCGTTCAAAACAAAATTTGAATTGCTCGTGATTAATTGCGCTGTGTCGTGTGTGCTTAACTTCAAGCCAAACTAAGCACAAATCACGAAAGCCAATTCAAATTTGTAGCCTAAAAAGCCACACACACACACCACTATGGTATGTTATAAATCCTTATGCATATGAATATACCTAACATATAGGTATGTGTGTATGTGTAAAGTTATATGTGAGCTATGTGAAATGCACAGTTTGATGAAGTTGTGTGGATATGAGTAGAGTGTAGAGTTCGGTGCTCATTAGTAACTTTTGCGGCTGCACGCATACATATATACATGCACACACATTCATATTCATTCGCATATAATTCTTACGGCATACCAATTGCGCAACGGATGCCGATAAATGATTGTATGTCGTTTATATGGATTCACTTAATTTAAATTGCTTACTACTACAGTTGCAGAAAAATTTCCAATGCATGCAAAACTCATTTGTATTGCTTCGCAAACGGGAAATGAAGCGTGATTTCATGAAAAATTACCTATGTAAATGCAATGAAATTAATCTTTCACTTTAGTGTAAGCAAAAATTATGTAATTAATGTCAAGCGATTTTTTCTCAATCCTTTCATTTGTCGTGCTATTATGTGATTGCGCATGATTATTTGAAGAAATCACGGGATTTTCAATGATGATGCATGAAATTAAATAATCTTAAGTCATTAGTTGGAGTTCAGAATTAAGTAGTCTATTGGAAAATATTTAGAAATAAGAAAAAACGTTAATTTCGTCTGCACTGAGCTATAATGCCCTTCACTATGCAAAAGATTCCTTACAAGAACTTGATTTTGATCGGTCAGTTCCTTGCCAAACTTGGTAAAGATATCTCGTTACATGAAAAAGCTTTCCATACTGGAACCAGGTACCGATTGTCCAGTCTGTATGACAGTTTTATACTATAGAAGTTCGAAATTTTGAAATTTTGCTTTACAAATACATCAGGCGCACTGTGAACTGCTTACTCAGAAGCAATTCTTATTTTAGATTTTAGAAAAAATTACAAAGATTACTTATTAGAATTATAAATAAAATAAAGACTTAAAGCATATTTTTAATTTTACATTCAAGAAATACAAAAATATTTTCTAACCTAACAAAAAGCATCTCTTTAACTTCTCACACTTACAAGCAAAACATTTAAGAACAGCGGAGCAAGTATGAACTGACCAAGGAGGAGTGTTTTTTAATTCTTTGACAAGAATCTCCATTGACTTTTATCGCAGGCATGACATTTATAGCGGAATAAATATGAACAGATTTTTATCGTTGTGCTACCTTTGATGTTTGCAGCACTGCAACTTGAGCACAAAGCAAGCCAAACGCTGTAACTACATACATACATACACGGATATATTTAAGGAAACTATTGCTGCATGAAAAACCAACCGCACATGCTGTTACTCATACGCCATGCCAACCGGCAAGCATGAACAAATATGCATATATTTGCATGTAACAGCGTTTGTGCTATTCACTTTTAGTAACCGCTGTTGATTTAGTTTTATTTCTTGCTTTTATGACATAAACGGCATAAGTGTAGGTATGGCATCCTTGTTATTATTTATACCCGTATATTGGCATTTATGCTGGGAGCTTATTGGTAACAAGCTTCAGCCAAACTTCATGTACGTATGTATATTCATATATGTGATGCTTTTGCCTGGATATGCCTTGCGCTATGCACGCTACGTTGCTTCGTAAAGCATAAGCATATAATGACGACATTTATGCGATATTAAATTTCATCAATCAAAGTCTTTTGCGCCAGGCGAGTAATGGTATACACATACATATGAAAACATATACGTTCATATTTTGCAAACGAGGGTGACATTTGCTCCTTTGAAACGCTTGTATGACACCCTTAGGTGTATATTTCTTTCTAGTAGTATTACATAATATTATACAAAAGCGTCATATTATAAAGGGTGATTTTTTTGAGGTTAGGATTTTCATGCAGTAGTATTTGACAGATCACGTGGGATGTCAGACATGGTGTCAAAGAGAAAGATGCTCAGTATGCTTTGACATTTCATCATGAATAGACTTACTAACGAGCAACGCTTGCAAATCATTGAATTTTATTACCAAAATCAGTGTTCGGTTCGAAATGTGTTTCGCGTCCGTGTCCGATGAGCGATGAGGCTCATTTCTGGTTGAATGGCTACGTAAATAAGCAAAATTGCCGCATTTGGGGTGAAGAGCAACCAGAAGCCGTTCAAGAACTGCCCATGCATCCCGAAAAATGCACTGTTTGGTGTGGTTTGTACGCTGGTGGAATCATTGGACCGTATTTTTTCAAAGATGCTGTTGGACGCAACGTTACGGTGAATGGCGATCGCTATCGTTCGATGCTAACAAACTTTTTGTTGCCAAAAATGGAAGAACTGAACTTGGTTGACATGTGGTTTCAACAAGATGGCGCTACATGCCACACAGCTCGCGATTCTATGGCCATTTTGAGGGAAAACTTCGGACAACAATTCATCTCAAGAAATGGACCCGTAAGTTGGCCACCAAGATCATGCGATTTAACGCCTTTAGACTATTTTTTGTGGGGCTACGTCAAGTCTAAAGTCTACAGAAATAAGCCAGCAACTATTCCAGCTTTGGAAGACAACATTTCCGAAGAAATTCGGGCTATTCCGGCCGAAATGCTCGAAAAAGTTGCCCAAAATTGGACTTTCCGAATGGACCACCTAAGACGCAGCCGCGGTCAACATTTAAATGAAATTATCTTCAAAAAGTAAATGTCATGAACCAATCTAACGTTTCAAATAAAGAACCGATGAGATTTTGCAAATTTTATGCGTTTTTTTTTTTTTAAAAAGTTATCAAGCTCTTAAAAAATCACCCTTTATATAAATACTCTGTGCCCAAAAAATAAGGTGACGTTACATATTTTGAAAATTCTCTATTTATTCTTCCAAATCAATTTCCCCTTTTAAGTAATCCCCTCCCGATGCAATGCACTTATGCCAACGGATTTTCCAATCTTCGAAACACTGGTTGTAGTCACTTTCCGGGATGGTCTTCAGTTCCGTCTCCGCTGCGGCTTGAATCTACTCTATCGTATAAAAACGGTGTCCCCGGAGCGGTCTTTTGAGCTTGGTGAACAGCCAGAAGTCGCACGGCGCCAGATCAAGTGAATACGGTGGTTGCGGAACAATATGGGTTGAGTTTTTGGCGAAATGATCACGAATTACGAGGGCAGTATGGGATGGTGCATTATCGTGGTGTAAAAACCAAGAATTGTCTTTCCACAATTCCGGCCTTTTTAGGTGGATAGCGTTACGCAAACGACGCATAACGTTCAAATAATATTCCTTGTTGACTGTTTGACCGGTTGGAAGGAATTCGTAATGCACAACACTACGATAATCGAAGAAAACAGTCAACATGACCTTGACTTTTGAGCGACTTTGGCGCTTTTTTGGACACAGTAGTACAAAAACAATATGTGAGGGTATGTTAATAATTACATATTTTGCCCTTTTTAAAATACTGCATTGAAATTAAAAATAATGCTTTTCTTATTTTCATTTTTGAGCTTAATGTCTTTAGTATAACATATTCTAATCTTTACTCTACAAAAACATTGTTTTTTGGTCTAGAAGTATAATCAAAAATATCATATTCTTAAAGAGATTTTTTATCAGAGCCTTAATTTTCTTTCTATAATACTGAAACAGTAATAATATTTGGAGATACTTGCGAAAAAGTGGAAAATTTATGTTAGGGGTAAAAAGATCAAAATTGTGAGCGATTGCAGTGAGTTTGCACATACCACGAAGAAAACAGATGTACCACTTAAAGTCTGTCGTTGGGCTATGTTTATCCAAGATTTCGACTATATCATTGAGCACAGACCGGCTACAAAAACGAGACATGTCGATACTCTTAGTCTAATGACATTCATGTTAAATTTTCGATTTAGAGAAGCACAATAAAGTGATGATTAAATAAAAGCGGTATGCAAAGCTTTGGAAGAAAATATTTACCAAAACTTTTATTTGAAAAACGGCTTACTGTATACAAATCCCGTAAAAGAGTTGGTGGTAGTACTGCAAAAAATATACTTCGAATGGCAAACCGTATAGGACGCTGGTCTAAAAACAAAAACCGAAATTATTTTATATTTCATAAATAGGACCAAAGGAGCCAAACGTTATTAGTATTTATGTAGATTGAAATACCGAGTAAACAGAGGCGAGAAAAAGGAGGGCTTACTCTGTCCTATAGATAAAGAGGGTAGACCGCTGTTGACATATCCTCTTGATCACTTTAGGCCTATGGAGTTAACCCATAAAACATATAATCATTTGTTTGATGTGATAGATGCTTTTAGAAACTCGTGTGGTTATATCCAACCAGAAATATGGATTTGGCTTTCGTAATAGACAGATCTGTGTTCGGCAATCAAAAAAGAATAAACACCGATAAGAGAACAGCATTTACAGCTAGAAGTTTTTAAGAATATTGCGCTAAGGAAGGTATTCATCATCTGTTGTGCAACCCAACGTTCGAAGCGAACGACAGTTCAGGTCGGCCGGGTGTAGGAGAATTGTCGATAATTTGTAGTTTGGAAGTCATAACTCTGATTTTTTGTTTCATTTTTGTCAAGTTTAATCTCAAGTTTGTGATTAAAGAATTGAAAGGAGACATTAAACCTTATTGTTAAGAACTACACTGCTCTTTATAGTCAAATCTGGATTTAGAAATAAGGACTGTGTGAAATAAAAGGTTGTCAAATATCTTCCGCTTTTTTGCTCTTTATTCAATGCTTTTTAAATAGTGTCACAGTGACCGGATTTAGTTCAAATATGCGCCGTTTTGTTCGTTAATCTGTTTTCATCTAGACGGCAACTTCAGAATACCCCCCTCGTAGAAGCCCCCCTCCTTATTTGCGAAGAACCCGGACAGCCACTTTTCACAAGCCTCTTTTGAGTTCAACTTTACACCAACAAAGGCGTTCGCAATGTACAGAAACAGGGGGTAATCACTTGGCGCTATAACTAGGCTACATGCTGAATGCGATAAATCCTCTCATCCGAGCTTCCGTAGCTTCTGGAAAGTCATCAACGAAGTGTGTGGTCTGGCGTTGTCTTTGTGGAACACTATAACCCCACCAAGCGAACAGCAAAACCTGCCTGGCCGTCAATCCCGGCTTGGCCACTGTTTGGGACGATTCACCGGTTTTCGACCACGACCGACTTTGCTTGATATAGTCGTATGTGATCCATTTTTCGACGCCAGTCATCATCTGCTTCAAAAATGGGTCAAGTTCGTTCGTTTCAGCAGCATATTGCAGGCATTGATTCGGTCCAGAAGGTTTTGTGCGTCAAATCTTGCGGCACCCAAACATCAAGCTTTTTTGTATATCCAGCCTTCTGCAGATGGTTTAAAATGGTTCCCATCTTTTGGGCGATGTCACGAGATGCCACATGCCGGTATAACTCGATGTTTTCCATGATTTGATCGGTATTCGTCGTCACAGGTCTTCCGCCGGCTGGCTTATCCATGGTGTCATTTTCACGCGCTCTACCATGGTACCATCCCCCAAAACACCATTAATCTCACGGAACGTTTCTCCAGCGGATTTGCCTTTAACGAAAGAAAACTTTAAAGTAGCGCGAATTTCGGCGATAGTGAAATTGTTTTGTATCTTATGTCACGACCTTTCAAAGATGTATAGTATTGCCAGATACGATCTCCATAGATCTTTATAAATAACCGCAAAATTCAAAAGACAAAAAGGCGGAAGGGTGATATTTGGTCCTTCTAAGACCATCCCTAAATCATAATACATAAATATATGTATAATATATGTGACTGGCAGAGTCTCATGTCAATTAAGTAGTAGTTGCCAAGATGGCGTCAAATAGAGAATCGTATAGCATAGAAAATAGCGAACGTTAACGAGGTGTGAAAGTATGCACCCACTCAAACGCACACACACCCACACCAAAACAGCGAAAATAATACACAAAGCAAAATGAAATTTCCCAATAGTATAGTTGTAGTTGCAGAAGCGTGTGAATAAGTAAATTTAATAGTAGCTGGGTACCGTACGGTGCCACTACGGAAATTGTATGCGTGACATAAATTCACGAGTTATAAACGCATTGGGAGCAGGCGTTCGCCAACTCTCTTCCACTCTTCCGCTCGCCAACTCCCTTCCTTTCGCTCTCTCATAGAGTGACGCTAACTATACTAACAGCAGCAGTATTATTGACTTCGGGCAACTGGAAAAAGTAAACTAAATAAAAAATTTGCTAGTTCAATTTACTTAGCTGTGTGCACACACTTCATTGTTGGTCGCTATACACGTACTTATGAACACACACACACATACACTTTCACGCTTATATATTTGTACTTGTTTAATATTAAGAGCGTGTAGCTGCTGCTGGCTTTTGAGTGCTGCGCCAGCTGGTGGACCATGGCAGTAAGCCACATAATGACATTTGCCATGTTGTTGATTTTTCGGGAAGCAGCACCCAGCAGTGACCACGGCCACTAACGCTCAGTAAACACAAACAATTGCACACAACACTTGCATATAAAATATATAAATTTGTATGCATACATAGCAGACATACTCTGTTGGGCGTGGGGATATTGCGTTATCGTGTTTTTGACATTCTTAGTTTCATCCCAACTACAGACAAGTATAAATATGTATTTGTCCACCCAGTAAAAAATCTGTGAAAGCTAATATTACCATATTAATATAGCTATGTATATTTGTGTAAGCTTAAGGCTAGATTCTTAGTTCATTCATAGTGGAACAAACATTTATAAGAACAGCAATATCACACGCATTTACCAAATGTGATCCATAAACAAGTTTTTATTTTGTTCTCAGCTTTTCCCACTGAACGCAAAAATTCAATATATAACTTAAGATTAGTTTTAGTTTAGATTACCCAAACTGATTTCAATAATACAATAGTAGTTAGTACCTTTAAAGAAGACAGCTATTTTTTTGATAAATCCCTCTTTTCTGGGCCTTTCATCCACTGGGTTACAATTTTTCTATATATATATATATGTACGTATGTAGCTAAATGTATTTACTTTCACTACAATATTAAAGTTGTTTACATAGCTGCGAAAGATGTTTTCACTTTTGTGTTCTAATATGACCGAAAGTAAGTGATACCCAACCCTCTAACCGACAAAAAGAAACGAAAAGATGCACGCACTTACTAAATAGCAAGGTCTTCCATTTAATAATGTAAATATGCTGCTCGTGACAGTTGAGTACACAGAAGCTAATATATACTCATTCTCAGGATACCAAATATCGTCACAGCTAAGATATGTTAGTTATAGACTAAGTGTCACGAAATAGTAGTTCCATATAAAACAAGAGCTGCAGAAGATTCAAGTAATGATTATCAACCTCGACAGTTACGTCAGGTGAAACATTGCTGTGACTTTAGTTTTTCTTTGTTACGGCAAAATCGAGCCAAATCTTCCAATTATTTAGATATGAATGTCTTTTGGATCACTATTCGCTTAATTTTTTCCAATGACACCTCGCTATGATATACACCAGTTATTTCACAAATACTTTAAACAAATTTATGAACTTTTCAATGTTGGTAATTTTAATTCCTCATTCTTCGTCGACATAAAGCTAACAAAATCGCTCGACATAACTTCTCACTTGTTCAGGATATACATAAACTATATACATTTTGACAAATAAGTACGGAAATTGCAAATATGTAAATCCCAAAATATTTAATTACGTAGGCTGCTATATATATTTCTGGCCTAGGCAACACTAAGTGTTGCCAGGTGCAATCTGACATTTCCATTGGAAAGTTTGACATTTTTTAGCATAACATCACTCAGAACGTTTTGTCATTTAATAGTGAATTGTTTTATTTACAGGGAATTAAAAAATTCATCTCGGCCAAAAAATGGAATTAACTCGTGAACATTTTCGTGCGATAATTTTTACAACTTTCGACGTGGATTATCACGACAAGAGTGTATCGATGAACTAAAATCTTTATATGGCTATGAAGCACCATCCTATAGCACTGTGAAAAACTGGTACAACGAATTCAATCGTGGCCGACGCTCGCTCAAAGACGAATTCCGTGAAGGTCGTCCAAAAACAGCCGTTGTGCCAGAAAACATCGATGCCGTACGTGAACTGATAATGCAAGATCGTCATGTAACATACCTTCAGATAGAGGCATGCCTATGCATTTCTCCCAACAGCATACATTCGACATTGCATGAACACCTGGCCGTAAAAAAGGTTTGTTCTCGTTGGATCCCGCACAATTTGACATTCGCTCAAAAAAAGATTCGTGTGGATTGTTGTAAAGATATGCTGAAAAAATACGATCGCGGTGCTTCAAAAGACATTTATAAGATCGTCACAGGTGACGAAATATGGATCTATGCGTATGAGCACGAAACAAAACCGCAATCGACCGTGTGGGTCTTCCAAGACGAGCCAAATCCAACGAAAGTTGTTCGTGGAAGAAGCACTTCGAACCAAATGGTCGCCTGTTTCTTCGGCAAAACTGTTCCGCTTGAGCAACGTAGGACGGTCGATTCTGAGTGGTACACCACCATTTGTTTGCCTGAAGTCTTCGGAGAAATTCGGAAAACGAAGAAGAGAAGACGAGTCATTGTGCACCATGCACAAACCAGCGCCTTTTTGACCGGCCAAAACGTCGAATTGATGGGTCATCCGCCGTACAGCCTTGACTTGGCACCCAATGACTTCTTTTTATTCCCACACATCAAGAAAATAATGCGTGGTCAACGAATTTCGTCGCCAGAAGATGCTGTTGAAGCATTCAAAAACCATGTTTTGGAGGTGTCTCAATCGGAGTGGAAAAAGTGCTTCGAAAATTGGTTTGAGAGAATGCAAAAGTGTATAAATCTTGATGGAGAATATTTTGAAAAACAATAAAACCATTTTCGTTGATAAATATTCCTATTTTCATTATTAGGCCCGAAATATATATAGAAGCCCTCGTATTCATAAGTATGTACTTGAAAGTAATCTCCACCATGCTAACGATTTTTCCAGTCCTCGGAACACTTTTAATAAGCACTTTTTGGGATTCAGCTCCTTCAGCGAATCTCGTTTACATATATTTCATTGATAAACTGAAAACGGGTTCTACGGAGCGGTAATTTCAGTTTGGGGAACAAGAAAAAATCGGAGCAAAATCTGGTGCGTAGGGCTGTTGATCGATGGTTTTTATTGCATTTTTGGCTTTAAATTTGGTCATAATTGTGGCTCGATGTGATGGTATATTATCATCGAGTATAATCTATGAATTGTTATTCCACAATTCCGGCCGTTATTGACGAATGTTCTCACGCAAACGCCTCAATGTGGCCAAATGCAACTCTTTATTGACCGTTTGTCCCTCCAAAAGAAATGTATGGTGCACCTAACCACGAATATTGAAACAAACAATGAATATCACCTTGATTTTTGAGCAGCTTCGACGTAGTTTTTTTGGTTTTGGCTTCTTTTTTCCCTCCATTGTTTGCACGTCAAGCTCATAAATTTCAACAATTTCTTCAAATTTCAATCGTATATATTTATACATATTTGAAAAGAATAAGTCTTCGAATAAACTGCAGGAAACCATTTTGTAGAGCATTTAATTTCCTCTACAAACTATGATACGAAATTTTTTTTTTTAATTATTTAAGTAGTTGGAGACCACATAAACATTTTTTATCTGATAATATGAAAAGAAAAATATTAAAAGTGTTAGACGGAGGACGTTCGCGTTACAATTAAGAGCACATCATTTTTCAATCATTCAAATAGACCTAAATTTTATAATTTTACGACAGGTTGCTAAAGGCTACGAGAGCCAGATATGGTGAGGTCTTTTGACCACTGCAGCGTCTTTCAATCGATACATTCTCTCTAGCAACAAGTTGCTTTAGGATTTACTGATGCCTGGCCACAGCAGGAAATTGTAAGGCTGTTGAGCTTGCTAAAACGGGTACCTTAGTCTCATGCGGGATCGCTCTGGCCAGGGGTAAATTAGAAGAGGTTTAGGGAACTTTTCGCTTTTAGGCAGGGTTAGCTTTCAATGCTTATATAAGTTTAAACTAAATGCTGTATATATAAATCAAGCCATAAGAGTTTTTTAATTCAAAGGCTTCACAAAGAACTGAGTGAACAGCCTAAGTGTGATTCCTCCTCCACGCTGAGAGACCAGCAATTTTAACCTATCCTTACCTGTTAGAGAGTATATTAGTTTTATTCACCTAACGGCGGTTAGTATTACCAAAACGATTAGAGATAGATAAGGGATTATAATCTGATCATCTGATCTTGACAATAAGACAATTTGAATTCTGGATTTTAAAAACTACTAAAAGTGCGATAAATCAAAAACAACTGGTTCAGAGATATTAAGTAAATTTTATACTCGAAATATTACGAGAGGGTTTTACAGGAGTCGGTGAAAAAATGGACGCTGGGTGCGGCACAACCCACTCTAAGATGAGCTCACTTACCTCCGGAACTACTTGACCAATTTCAACCAAATTGGGTACATAGTATTATTTTGAAATTCCAATATTACCGTGTGAAAAAGAAAACGAAATCAAATCACAACCACATCTGGTCCACATATAAACTTTCCATCTGATCCTTTCATTTTTCAGTATACAAATCAAGCACTAATGAGTATATCAGTATAAAGCTCAGCGAGCTTAAATTTTGTTAAAATCAGAACGAAACTTTTCAAGCCCTAGATATGAATATTGGGACCCCACTAGGTCAAACTCTGTATCTAAATGAAATCGAGTGGACTTTTTAACAACTACAATTCTTCTTCATCTTAATAAATAAAGCAAGACAAAGTCGGTTTAGTTACTGCATTTATATCAACTAGACTATTTTTTATGATTTAACTTCGTTACCTTACTTAGCGAAGTCAAACGATAGGAGCACCCCGTAAAGTCTGACTTCGTGTATACAAAGTGTTGGAGCAAAGACAGAAGCTGGTAAGATGACTCGGCTGATAATAAGAAATAGTCGAGCTTTTGGTATTCTACCATTCGAATTAGTTCAACATAGTCACACCGTTGTCCATGACGACAATGGATACTTTTTCATATAAAACAAAACTGCATTCATAGAAATATTACACCAAAAATAAAGAGTTTATTACTACACACAGTTTGTTGGTTGGCCCCTGTATGCATATCAATTTTGTTGTTGCTACTTAGCTTGTGGCTTAGCCGGTACATACAAGGCCACGAAAAGTCAACAGACTGTAAGAGATTTTAAACAAAAACCCAACTGGCTCAAAACAATTAATATGACTTAAATTACAACGCTAACATTGTTATTGTTCTGTGGCAAGTTTGTTCATACTACACCTTAACAAAGCTTTTCACACGAATTATTCGCACCCACACACACTTATACATAACTATGCACATACCATATGTAGGCATTGTGTGAGCGAATACCGAAAAATACTCTTTATCTTGTCGCTTTTTTGGCTGCTGTCCTTGCCATTATGGCTGGTCCATGTCTGGCGTGCAAATTGTTTGGCCCACTCGCATCAGTGGCGTCAACAACTTTTGGAAGGCAAACTCATATGCGCACACTATTTTCATGTAGTATATACTTTCATGCTAAGAGATAATTATTGAGCAAACTAAGCCGGGTGTGAGCGTTAATATGGCCACATGTACTTATAGTGAAAACATCAACAAGCCTCACTTAGTCAATTTGCTTTATTCTAGCCGCCATTTGTTGCTTACGGGAATTTGGCAAACATTTTTCTATATTTTGCTTTGACAATTCTTTGTTTTTATTACAACGCCTTAATGGCAACACAAAAACAAATATTTATTTTTTTCATACTTAGTCAATGTAAACAAGTAATGTTCATAATAAAGCATCAGTTGTGCATTAGTGTGCTGCAATAAAAAAAAAATGTTATCACTTTTATGTGTTAACGTGATTCTTCGGGAAAACTTATTAGTAGGCAAGTTAAGTTAAGATCACAACATTCTCATATGTTACAAGGGAGGTTTCTTTTAGTATTCTCGTTTCGTAGGTTGAGTTTTATATTTCGGTATTAAAGGACAAGAAAAATTTTAATAATCCAACATCGCTTTATTGTTTTTAAAAATATTCTCCATTAAGATCTATGTTGTTTTGCATGCGTTTGCATTAATTTCCGAAGCACATTTGCCACTCTGATTGAGATATCTCCAAAACATCGTTCTGAACACATCAACCGCCTCTGCAAGTGGTCGAAAAGCGCTGATCTCTTAGTTTGTTTTTTCGCATTGGAACAAAAATATGTCAATCGGTACCAATTAAGGACTCTCCGCTGGATTACTCATCCAATTGATTTTTAAAATGCTCAAAAATGCGATTGTTGCAGTCGATTTGTGAGAGCTAGCATTATCGTGGTGATCTGTCTTCGACGGTTGGTTTTCTTGATTTCTTGAAAGACAACTAGCTATAAAATGGTTAAATACTCCTCAGACCTTACTGTTCTGCGTTCCTCTAGTGATATTGTTGAGATGTTCCAAAAAAAAACAAGCAAACATTTACTTGGAAGTGCTAAGTTCGCGAACAACTTTTGTTGGACTCGGCTTATCTTGAAACTCTCATACAGTTGACTGCTGTTTACTTTCGTTCTGATACGGGTAAATCCACATTTCATCACCTATTACTATTTTCTAGACATGTTTCGAAGCACAGCTATAAGATTTTTGAATATTTCTCCCGACCAATCGACACGAGACGTTTTGGAGCGATTCACAAACTGTGTGGGCTCTAAGGTGATTAAATATTTTGTACAGTCAAATATCCAAACAATATTTATTGCATGATGATCCCACTAACGCCTATAGTTGTTTCTATCTCCCGATAGGTTACTTAACGATCTAGCATTATTAGTTTGCGCACAGCATCAATAATTTCCGGAAAAGAACTGATTTTGAACGACCTTCACAAATTCCTTCTTGGAGTGATTTGAATCCTCAATTGAATTCACCATATCATTGATACACACCGGTCTTTGACAATTATACACAAAGCGACCTTCAAGCTATAATTATCGAAATCAACATACGGATTAAGCAAAACTTTGGTATTTCCGAACTTGAAAGCATAATAACACGCTGGAAAACAAAAGTCTTTGATATGAAAGAGAATTCACAAAGGGACGCTCGGAGCCAGATAAAACTTATGTATCACAAAATGACTAGCAACGGAGAAAAGAAGGAAACAAAGCTCCGCTATACTGTTGGTCTGAGAAATCGCTCAGCTGAGAGATGAATGTCTCAAGTTACTTCACACAACTTCTTATAAACTTTCGGAAAAAAATTAAATAACTACATATAAATGTCATAGCCAACAAAAAAATGAATAACCAGCTTATTTCAGAGGTAGAAAACAATCCTTGAGGAAAAGCTTATCGAATTGTAATGAAAAAAAAACAGGTAAGTCAAGAAGCCCACCTATACCAATTTACGTAAGATAGTCCATAGTTTGTTTCCAAGATGCGAACCTATGCAAGAGCCAATTCTTCAAACTAACTTGAATGAAACTACAGAAGTATCCCGAGAAGAAATACAATATGCGGTGAAAGGAATTAACATTGTTAAAGCACTCGGCCTGGACGGAATACCCAATTTCGTTACTAAGCTTATATCCAATGAAAGCCAACTTTGTTTCAAAACGTATACACAAGCAGCGTGAAGGAAGGAATCTTTCTCAAATGTTGGAAACGTCAACGCCTCTTTGTTCCCCCCAAAAATATAAACCTCCGGAATAACCCTCATCATATCGGCCCTTATGTATGCTTGATACGGCTGGAAAAGTATTTGAAACAATTATTTGTAAACGGCTCGAAAAATATGCAGAAGGAAATTCTGGGTTGCACACAGTGCAAATCGGATTCGGGAAAGGACGAAGCGCGGTGGGTGCGATAAATGCTGTTACCAAAATAGCTGGAAAAGCATTGGAAGGGAATAGGAGGAATTGAGGTTATGAAGAATACTGTGTTGTCATTACCCTAGACATTAAAAAGGCCTTCAACTCAGCGAATCGGACTGTAATTATTAGAGCTCTGACAGAGTTTAAGGTTCCTCACTACCTTATTCGAAGTGTGGCAAGTTATTTTGAAAACAGAGTACTAGTATACCAACCAAGAGTAAATTCTCGGCCTTGTACTCTGGAACGTAACGTGCAATACTATTCAGAGAGTCGCGATGCCGGATGCGCTATAGATAGTAGGATATGTGGGCAACATGGCGGTCGTAGTTGTAGCAAAAACGCTTGACGAGGTGAGGAATAAATATAATGAAAGCAATAGCAATGTTAAAAAATCGAGACTGCTGGCGTACAACTACCTGTTCACTAAACAGAAGTGGTACTAATGAGTAGTCACAAAAGAGTTGAAACAATTAAGATTTTTATTGATAGGCATACGATAAAATCAAGCCAATATCTCAAATATCTAGGATTAATCCTGGATCAAATCCGTTCATCGATGCATTGTTGCTGAGATAATTCACATCGAAGGTTGTGAAAAATAATCGCGGGAAAGAATTCGCGATTTAAGTTCATTTTTTGGCCGAGATGAATATTTCAAGTTACTGTAAACAAGACAAGTAGCGACCGTATGTCAAAACGATCTGAGTATGTGTAACATCAAAAATATCAAACTTTATGATCAAATTGTCAGTTGCCAGATTGTAACTTTAGGGTTGCCAAATATCGAAATTTAAAAGGCAAGATACGCAGTATTTCAGAAATATATTCGCTATAACAATATAGTAGATATATGTAGTAGATCTAACAGGTTCACTAAGATTGAAATGGTTCACGCCTCCTTCTCTTACACAACCAAATATCTTGCGTACGAAGTGACACAAAATTTATTCCGAGCAATATTCTGAGCTGCTCGTGGATTCGATAAATATTTTAAATAATGGCAACCAGTTATTTCCCAATCATAAAACTATATTGAAAGCTTTTCGAAGATAAATATAAACTAGAGTTAAGCTTAAAAAAAGAAAACTAAAAAAATTTTAAAAGTTCAACTTAGAGACATTTTGCATATTATTGCTACCATTCGTAAAAAATATAGCTGTGAAATTGTTAATCCCTCATATATTTTCTACAGCGAAAATCATAAGACACACATTTTCAACGGATTTAATCACTTTAAGCACACTCATCTACGAACATCAATTACTAATTATGTATCAACAAATTATATTATGCTTGTTATTATTGTTGTGAACTTTGAGTATAATGAGACCTACAACCAAAACAAATCGGAAACTAATTTGCAATAATCAAATAATATTCAATAGCTACTCATCATAACCTTTACGCTCTGCTCGAGAGAGGTTAACAATGAGTTTTAATAATTACAGTTAATGCAATGTGAAGCACAAAAACTTAATTAAACGCTTTAAATTTAGCCAACAACGCTCACCTGTACACAGGCGCACACAACTAAAGACCTTGCTCGTTTACTTACTCACCCACACACATACACATAAAATACACAGGTACACAATAGGTATTAATTTGGGCAAATTAGCGCTGTGAATTCGAGTACAATAATTCTTGGCTTAATCCAGTTTGAAGCCCAAAAATATTTGAAAGAGATTAATTGCAGCAAATGGCAGAGATTAATTGAATTTAATATCCGAAAGCAAAGAGGCAAATTAAGCCACTCAATTACCAAACAGCGGAGAGCATCTGCTAACAAAGGCTTACGAAGAAGAAAAGCGAAGAGAAATAATTAAAGCCTGTATGGGAAAGGAACGAAAGATCTTAAATGCGGCACGTGTTATGAATTTTGCATTGAATTTATTTTGTTATTTAAACAGGTTAATTCAATCATAAGACGGAATAAATCCTGACAAGGTAAGCAACTGAAAAATGCAGTATTAAGTGAGAGTTTTTGAGGAAAACGAATTTAATTCTCAAAATATATAAATTGAAATAATTATTTTACAAAGCCGTTTTTTCTCCGAAGTACAATGTCATGAGTATACAATATTTCTTAGATTCGTTTTAAGAAATTATCATATATATAAAAGAAAGTTGATGTTAGTTACACCATTTATAACTCAAGAACGGCTGAACCGATTTGGCTGAAAATTGGTGAAGAGGTAGCTTAGAACCAGGGTAAGGACATAGGATACCCTTTATATCTTTATGTCAAAATTTAATACAACTCATAAATACAAAAATTATATTTTAAATCATAAGCATTTGTTCAATATTCATGTTTGTCGGAATCATTTGAATATATGCGTACAATTTTAAACAGAGTCTTCTCATAAATAATACAATTGCTAAATATTTGGAATAGAAGAAAAGAACTGCAACCAAATACGCAGTGAAATAGATTATAACTAGCTCAGTAATCAGTCGTTGAGTATGTATTATACCACGTGCATCCCAAAAGACTGATGTCATAACCTTTCCCGCCGCCTTTTTGTTTTTCCACGCCTAAGAACCGGTTCATCAGGTTCATCATGTGGAGTCCACTACAATGACTGTCAATTGGACTCCAGTGGGAAATGATGGAGCTATGTTTCTATCACTGACGAAAAATTTCGGCTTTATTCCGATTACAGAGCACTTAAACACTTCTCAGAATCAGTTATTCGTTGTTTTTGTTGGATTATGAACTTGCGAGGCACCTACTTTGCTCATTTCGCCAGTTTCCAGGTTAGCAAATATCTTCTCAACGGTGGATTTCGCTGAGCCCAAATTCAACAGTATTTTCCCCAAAAAGCCAAAAAGTCTTGCGGTATTTTTATTGAATCAATTCGTGTGGCACCCATACATCGAGCTTCTTAGTGACTCTAAGCTTCTTCAAATGGTTTATAACGGTTTGATGACTACTATGCCGGTCTCTTTCGACCAATTCAGTGATTTTATCGCAATTTTCCACGACAGGCCTTCCGGAACGTGGTTGAAACCATCGTTGTGCGGTGGAAATGGAAACTGTATCGGGCCCATAAACTGCACAAATTTTATTGGCGGCTTGAGATGCATTTTTGCCTTTATCGTAGTAGTACTGTAAAATATGCCGTATTTTCTCTTTATTTTGCTCCATGTTTGCGACGCTATAACTCACGAACGACTTAAAAGAAACGACAATCAATCAAACACGTGTTAGCGCGTGAAATGAGCTTTCCAAAAAGGTATAGCATGACCCGATGCGACGATTAAAACCAGAACTACGCGCTTTCAGCGCCAACTAGCGAAAATACCGCAAGACTTTTTTGACAACCTAATATATTTCATTAACTAATAGTTATAATCCAACTAATAGAAATCATATATATAGATGGTAGTAGTATTATCTATGTATCAGCCACAGTGAAGCGTGGACGGGTCCTCTAGTTTTCGATATTTCGAAAATAATTATTTTTCAACCAGTTTAACGGGTGCTTAAAATTCGGCTAAATTTTTGGTGTTTTAAGGGGTCAGTAAGATAACCTATTTTCATTTTCTGTTCACTTATACCCTTAGAATTAATGTAGAAACCCACTTTACCATTGGAAGGTTTCGAAAAAAGGACCAAAAATAATAATACGGCTCGACGTTCGGTGCGCTTGGAGTGCACACCTCAAACTTTAAACGCGTTTTTCTCAATACACACTGTTTTAAACTGGCGGACATGATTCCGATCGAACTACAAAACCAATTTGCTTAATTTTTTTTTAAATGTTCAGAAAACGCCTGGCTATCGTCCCTCATAATTTTTTATAATTTATTGACAATGCTATGACAAAATTTATGTAAAAAAACATGGGGAAAAATTAAAAAAAAAAAACGTTAATTACTTTTTTTACTTATCAACATTTTTTTATGATTCTATTAGGGACGATAACTATTCACGTACTTTTTAAAAATAAATTGGGTTTTTGTGTTTGGAAAAACGCATCTCATTCATCCAGCCATTTCACCGACAGATGTCATCAAAAAATTCCGAAAAAAATTGTTTTATACACTCCACTCCATGAGGTATATCTCATGATATATGAAAAAAGTTTTATTTTAGAATAGAAGTTTCTATGAAAAAAAATGTCGAATAACAGGCCAGATTACCCTACTGACCCCTTTATTAACGCACTACCCCTTATTTCATGTGCTTAAAAATAAACTTTTTATGGTGGTTCCTAGCAATTTCGCAAAATAATATCGAAGGTTCTTCCATTTCCAATTCCATTTTGGACTTTCAGATTATCTTTTAAGTTATTTAACCTTAAACGTTCTTTATTCTCCATTGAATTCGTATTGGCACTAATCCGCTAAGTTTCCATTTTTTTTTTTGTTTTTTTTGTTTTTTTTTTTTTTTGACAACAGCAGAATCTGTGCAATCCACACCACAAATAACCAAAGAGTTTCTGCAATAGATCCATTTACGTTTTCACAACGAACTACGTACAAGACGGCCATTAACATTAACTAATGGCCAACACTTCAATAAAATAAAGGAATTGGTGCTTGAGAATCGACGACTAACAACCATAGATCTTACTAGAACATTGTAAGGGTCAGTGAAAACCATTTTGAAATATCATTTGCGCCTAAGAAAAGTGAAAGCACGATTGCTTCCAAAATCGCTAATTTTTGCGAAAAACAACGTCGCATTAACATCTGTGAAACAATGGCAACCGAAATGTCACGAAATATATTATTACTGGCGATGAGTCTTGGATCTATTCTTACGACATGGAAATGGATTTTAAATCGGTCGAATATCGTACAAAGAAGAGCCCGAGCCAAAAAAAATACGTCAAAGCAGGTCAAAGATCAAGGTTACATTTACAGTTTTCTTCGATTATCGAGGTGTGGTGCCTCCGAATTCTTTCCGACCAGCCAAACTGTCAACCAGGAATTCTATTTGAGTGTTATGCGTCGTTTGTGCTAAGCTACTCGTAAAAAGAGGCCGAAAATTGACTTTAAGGACTGTTTCGAGGATTAGAAAAAACGTTGTCACAAGTGTATTGGGGCCAAGGAGGATTACTTTGGCATAGATTTTGAAGAATATGCTAAGAATATTCACATTATGAAAAAGTTTTACTATTTTTTGTATATTTCTAGAAATGTAGAGCATAAGATATTATATGGCACACTTTCAGCAAAAATAATCCGAAATCAAAACAACACTAAGACACTTACTAGGAGTTTGTGCATATGTATTTACGCAAGGATGTAATAACCCAGATTTGTATACACATTATGTATTGCAACCTTTTTCTTGTCTTTATATTATTAAGAAGCTTAATTTCTGGTTTCGCCAAGCCAAAGCGAAAGTAAAACTTTCAAGAAATCCAGCGACTCAAGGATTTTGACAACAGGAATAGGAAGACTCACATCCGCGTAAGCAAGGCGGATACAAAGTCACTCTTTATGTGAAAGCTTAG
This sequence comes from Bactrocera zonata, assembly GCA_037783105.1. Lineage (NCBI taxonomy): Eukaryota > Metazoa > Arthropoda > Insecta > Diptera > Tephritidae > Bactrocera > Bactrocera zonata. The sequence continues at coordinate 192,222 of JBAWJQ010002772.1, read as the reverse complement.
CTCAACTTTTGCTTATGACTTTGAGATTACCCAAAAAACAGCAACAGCAACAACATGGGAAGTAAGGGCAAAAAGTTAAGTCACAACTTCTGTGTATAATTAAGTTTTAATACGAATGTGTATGTGTGTACGTATGTCTGCGCATATATATAAGTATAACCATGTAATTTTATACATATGTGTGTGTGTCTGTATGAACGCAGATTATATTTCGTTGCGTTTGTTTTTACAGCTGTGTTAAATTCTCTTTCCCGCTCTCTCGCACTTTGTTGCCGTCGCTGCTGTTGCTGCTGTCTGTGCGTTAAAAGTCACCTCTGCCAACATACATTACATCTAATTAAGGCTAATTACTTTATTATGTAATAAGAGTAAAGCAGGCGTGAGCGTGCTGATAATATAGACTTGCTGAAATGCAAGTGTTAATTTGTGTGTGTGTGTGTGAGTTTTACAATCACAAGTATATTATTTTTATATGCACTTATATATGATTATGTACATAAGTGTGTTTGAGTGAGTAAGTCTTTTGCGTGTAGTGGTAATGTTACAGTAAACTGGTGAAGGCCATTTGAAGTCTGTCAGACTTGATCACTGAAAGCAAAGGATGTAAGATTAACGGTTACTAAATGAACAGAACACTGTAATATGAAGCAATCATTTATTCCTATTATGCTTAATTACTTTAAGCAGATTAAAATAAATTAACACATCTCGACAGTGAATAAATTTTCTCTGGAAGTACTACGGTGTGAGTTGTCTCACGATGATCCACAATATTCTCTGCTTAGTTACCTTTCTCGTTCTTCTTCCAAAGCAGTCTTCTATTTTCTCCAAAAACCACTTAACAACCCTAATTCGTTACTTTGTTTATTTAAAGATTTTTTTTTCAATCTTGAGTCACTTTTAATAAAAAATCGATCTTTCAAAATCAGTCAGAGATATGTATCAACCTTTTCATAACATGCATTCAAGTCCAGCTGAATATAAGAGGAAGAAGAAAAGGAAGTAGTACTGGATAAATAGTATAATTCGAAATTCTGCTTCAGATTTGTATGTACACTAAATAACTTCAGTAGCATGAATCGAAAAGATTCGAAGATCTATCGAGCCAATTTAATATCCAGAATTCACTACTATAAGGCATAGTTTTTCGATAGTGCTTCCAATTCTGTTTATTCTGTTTTTTATATATACAAGTAAGTTTTCATACACATTAAGTGGTTGAGGTTTCTTAGTAAAGTTAGAATAAATCCAAAAAAAAAACTTACAAATTGACGACTGAAAGTCCTTATTTAAAACCTAACTAACCAAAATATCATCTCTGCGTCCAGCTCCTTAGTGGTGACAGATCTTTAAGTAAACTTTTGTCTACTAGTTTTCGAAAATTTAAAAAAAAGCTAATATGCATGAATTGGAAAACTGAGTTGAATCGGGGCAATACTTCCCTTAGGCCCCGTGTACCTATAGTAAAGCTTTTCGAACTTCTGGGTGACTTTGTGCCGCATATATCGATCAATATTGCCGTTATGTCAATAAAAACTACAGAGCGTATTTTACTCATATTTAACAGTGTTACTAAAATAGATTACATTGGGCCATTGGAGCTACCCTCCAAGGATTTTCGAATATCTATCTGATTTTCGTTTTTCAAACAAACCTTATGCCGAATAGATCGGCCAGTGTATGAGTTATATATAATTTAACTATAATACGAGGTGTGTTCGAAAAGTATCGCGAATCGTAACTGACAGTTTTCTTCGATTGCAGGGGCGTGGTGCATCATGAGTTCTTACCACAGGGAAGAACGGTCAATAAGGAATATTACCTGCAAGTTATGCGCAATTTGCGCGAAGCAGTCCGCCAGAAACGCCCGGATTCGTGGAAGAACAAAAATTGGCTTTTGCACCACGATAACGCCCCTGCTCACACACATCGTTGCTTGTGCGCGACTTTTTGGCCAAAAACAACACACTAATGATGCCGCAGCCACCGTATTCCCCAGATCTGGCCCCCTGTGACTTTTTCTTGTTCCCTAAACTGAAGAGGCCCATGAAAGGACGACGTTACGCTTCTCTTGACGAGATAAAGACGGCATCGAAGGAGGAGCTGAAGAAGATAAAAAAAAATGATTTTTTGATGTGCTTCGAAGATTGGAAAAACCGTTGGCACAAGTGTATAATATCTCATGGGGATTACTTTGAAGGGGACAAAATAGATATTCATGAATAATTAAATAGTTTTTGAAAAAACACAAAATTCGCGATACTTTTTGAACACACCTCGTACACAGATAATTTATAAAATATTATTCAATCACTATAACTTTTTTTATACACTATCATACCGTGACCCACCAGCTTTGCGATCTGACGAAAAATTGAATTTTGGTAGACTTAAAGAAATTGAAATTTGTGTTCAATTCAATTTTTATTTTTAGAAACACCGCCTTTTTGAATTTTTTTTTTTTTTTTAACCATAGGGTCATTTTACTGACAATAATTTCTGGTAGAGATTTTTTTGTAGACTTCATCCACGGAGAAAGCAGGAATCAGTACAGCAGAGGAGGACTTCTTAGCTTAAAAAATATTTTATAAGTTTCTTCAAAAATTGAAAAATATTTTATATGATATTATACGATATGAATATAGAAAATTTAATATTTTTAATCCTAATTTGTTTTAGGCTATCACAATACTACAGATGTGCCTACTAAATCTTTTACAATAATTTCAAAATTTGAAGCCGGAAGTTTATTTCACCACTCTGACCAGCTACGTACCTTAAATTTACTTCAATTCAAAATATTTCAAAAAACATAAACATAAAGAGCTACCTGAGTTTCTTCGGGTAAAAAACAGCGTTTTTCATCAATTTTTTCTCATATAAAATCAAATATTTTAATAGAATTTTTCGTTGTTAAGAACATACACTATTAAGAAAAAGTTATGAAATTTTTGAAAAAAATATTTTAAACTCGACTATTGCTACGACACTTCCAGTGGCCCCTCGAAAAAAAAACTAAAAATATTTTATCAAAAAAATTAAAATTTCAGTGAAAATTTCATGACATTTTGTTTTTTTTTTAAATTGTTGTGATAAAAAAAAATCGTTCATCCAAGTCTTTAAGAATTGTATATCTAAGGCTGGTGTAAAATTTCATGCAGACCGGTTGAGTAGTTCTCGAAAAATCCGATTTCAAAACACAGTTTCGAGAAAAACGCTTTTAAAGACAGCGCACTTAGCCCGAAACTATTACTCGGATCAACTTGAAAATAGAGGTATTTTAAAATTTAATAAGAAAAAAATAATGTGGGCATACATCATTGAAGCCTTTTGCTAATGCGTGATTTATGTCAGTTGTAAGTTCGTTTCGTTACTCTATATGTGTTTCGTCTTACTCGAAATCCGTGCTACCTAATTTTTGCCCTTTTAATTAAGTAGTCGATTTTGTAGCCATTTATATAACTGAAAAAATCTAATAAACAACAATTTTCGACAGTGCAGGCGATATATGTATGTACAACCTATTTATACAGATAGACGAAAGCAAGTGTACAAGTGTCGGTGCAAGAAGAATAGATATATGAAAGGTGGAACACTGTGTGCTGGCTAAGTGCGTATAAAATGTGGAAAAAGGCCTTTTCGTTGATGAATGCTCCACATGCACTTATATCATTATTATTCATATATTATGCAGCATAATTATGTGTGTATAAGTAAATATGTGAGTGTGTATACATCTGTGTAATATAGCTTTTGAAAGAAATATTTTATGAAAACCGGCAATTGCCTTTCACCAACGGACAGACAGACGTGTTCAACGCCAAAGAGGTCGAGGTTAATTGCTTAATGCGTCTGTCAGACTGTAAAAGTTAAAACAGATGCTTTTGAAGCAACGGCAACATCAGCACATTTTAAGTACAAATTCACCAGCTTTCATAAACAAATTAAAGTAAATAATTACACAAAGTAAATAAGTAGATATGTATATAAATTGAGGTATATTTAAATTGCATATAACCTCAAACATTTTCCGAAGCATGCGAGCAATTTGATATTCCTGCTGCAGACTGACAGACATGACGCACAGATACGTATATGCACGCCTGTATGTGTGCCATGTGTTAAAAGATTTAAATTATGCAGTCATCGTTTTTTCAACGCCCCTCATATGGCCCAACAGCTCGCATTTTTGTTGTAGGCGAAATGTTTGCTTGCGTTTACAGAGCAGATTTCACATTTGAACAGCTTTGTATTTAAAAATGAAAGCAGATCAGCGGCTGAAAATCGCATTTCACGCTGTTTCCTCTTTTTACCTTTGCTATTTACTTTCGCTTTTGCACAGGAAATGATAAAAATTGAGTTTGTGTTGTTAATAAGGCGGCGTTGTATGCTTTCAACTCAATCACCAATTCAAACAATCAATTTTGCAATGAAAATGTAATGTATTAAAATGCATTAAAGTGCATTATCTGCGTTAATAATGGAGTTAAATGTCGTAATCACGTGATTCTCACACACATGCATAAATATATTACAGTGACAAGCAGATAGTTAAATGCAATATTATTGTGCTGTCGTATGTAGTTGGCCGAGCTTCATACAAACATTTGCCTTCATTTTACTGGAAATAGAGCAAATCCGTAAAACTTTAACCACCTTCAAGCACATATTCATATATTAGGCTATCATTTCTTGTTAGAAATATAAACACCATTTTCACAAACATCAATAGTTTATTTAGATTTTTAGTTATAGCCTATCTAAGCTTTGAACCCAGCAGCTGTTTTTTGAAAATTAAACACTTTTCTTGAAGAATTGAGTCATGGGTAGAAGTTCAAGAAAGTAATGAAAGTTCTCTCATCATTAGTCACTTGAGAGTGACCAAGAACATTGGTTGAAAGCGAGCTAAAGGAAGAAGGCGAACCATCCCTATCCAGGGTTGTGCGCAGGGGAGGGTCACAAACGTAAAAAATGCCGCCAATGAAAACGAAGCAATAGCCTCGGACGAGAATTTTTTTTTTATGACGTCCACGAAAAATGCGCATGGAGCGCGCCTATAAAATCTGCTCGCACCACGATGTCAAAATCGTGCTTGGGCACTTTAACATCAGGGTGGGCCAAGAAAGTAGATCTGACATAACGTTCGGTAAATTCAGACTCCATAATGAAATATCCCCAAATGTGTTAAGGCTGATCAACTTTGCTAAGGCCGGAAATAATGTTATCTTCCAGCATTAGAAAGTTAATCATGACCAGATCGTTCATGTTGTGATAAACCCAAGACACGAAGTTTTTTAGACGTTCAGTGGTTCTAACATCGACTTGGACCACTATCTTATTGTGGCCAAGATACGCATCCTCCTTTGTGCAGAAAAAAAAACATACGACTCCCTGTCGTTCGAATTCTTCAATCTACTGCTGAAGAAAATAATTTAAGCTCCAGAGCTGACTCGAGAAGGCACAATCTTTTATAAGAGTGTAAAACTTCTTGAGTACGCCGATGATATTGTTATCATTCGCCTCAAAATCCGGGCTCTTAGTTCTGATTTCTCCAGAATGGATACGGAAACGAGAATGGCTTAGTAGTGAAGGAGGGTAATATGAAATATCTTCTGTCATCAAAAAAAAAAAACACTCGTTGCACTCGCGACTTGGCTCCCACGTCACTATTGACAGCCATACCTTCAAATCATAGATAATTTCGTCTATCCTGGAAACAAATATTAACACCAACAACAATGTCAGCCTCAAAATTCGACGCAGAATAACTCTTGTCGAGTTTTCGAGTCCTTTGCGCATTGGCGACATTGACATAGTTCAGCGAATTAAAAGGCAGCATCTACGCCGGCTAGCTCTTGTCATCTGAATGAATGAAAACACTCCAAATCTGAAAGTATTCGATGCAGTACCCACCGAGAGAAGCAGAAGAAGAGGTAGACCTTCACTCCATTGGAAAAACCAGGTGGAGAAGGACCTGGCTACACTTGGAATCATCAATTGGCTATACTTATGTTTATTGTAATAATTTGTTTCGTTTTTGGAATTTGAAGTAACTTAAGGAGGAAAAAAAGATCGGCAAAGGCTGGAAGGGAATTCAAATTTTTTTAAATGAAAAACTCACAAAATACAAGTTCTTCCTCAAATAATAATCAGGCATGTGAACTTTAGGTCGATGTTATGAGATAATATAGAGCTGTTACCAGCTCGAACAAAAACAATCAAATTCATGTCATCGTAAAGTATACGACTGAGCTCAACCTAAATAAAGGACACAAATAAGTTTCGTCATAACTCATACTAATTAATGCTCTTCTCATTGTATAATTCAGGAAAATAATAATAGAATTTACAGAAGACAGTATTCCAGGGGGATTGGCAACAGTAGTAGACTGATCAGCTGAAACAAAAAAAATCAAAAAGGTTATTAAACTTGAAGGTATTTCCTATATAAAGGCCTAAGAGCTTTGAAAAATATCAAAAATTAACAAGCGAGTGGTCGCTCTTTAGAACGCTGTCATTCAAAAACTATTCAAGATACAACCTTGCCGATTTCACAGGATTTTTTGAATATATAAACTATCGCAAAATCAAAAAATTGGTTTTTCGAAAGTGACACACTGGTATAGCCTATTAGTTAATTCCTAGAGTATATTAAACAATTAAGAATTCGAAATTCACCATGCTAAAAACAAGATTGCTCAGAGTATTCCATCATCGACACAGAAAACTATATATTTATGCCGCTGAGCATGGCATCCAGTGAGAAGAAATTTGAGACGGCGAAACTCTCTCATGGAAATAAACAAATTTATAGAAAATCTTTGCAATTTTATAGAACAGTTTTTTTTTGATTCAAACGCAGCTAATACGAGGTTTGACAATTAAGTAATGAGACTGATTTTATTGCCACGCTTGTGGTAAGCCTGTGACCTTGAAATTCCCTTTCTCTTTCTTCGGTACCCCTCCCCTCTCCACTGATATATGTATGTACCATCGCTCTAGCTTGTTTAGTTCGCCTGCTGCGTCAAGTTGAGTAGACGTGTGCTTGTAGTGCTCGTCACGAAAATGGAAAAACGAAATCAAGAGCAACGCGTCGCGATAAAATTTTATGCCAGATTGGGCGAAACAGCTTCGGAAAGTACGGTAAAATTGTAAGAGTGTATGGTGATAGTGCGCTTAGTCGTGCCCAGGTGTTTCGATGGCACAAAGAGTTTAAGGAGGGGCGATAAAGCATGGAAGACGAGGCGCGGAGTGGGAAACCAGTCGAGATGCGGGCTGACGCGAATGCGTGTTCGAAAAAAAAAACTGTGAATCAAGTCCACTATTGCCAAGTACTCGATAGGTTGCGAAAACGTGTCAACAGGGTGCGCCCAGACATCGCTCGTAACTAGATCCTTCATCACGACAACGCGCCGTGCCACACCGCCCTTAGCGTGTCCCAGTATTTGGCCTCTAAAGGGATCGCCGTGTTGCATCAGCCACCTTATTCGCCCGACATGTCACCCTGTGACTTTTTTTGTTTCCTAAAACAAAATCGGTGGTCAAAGAAACCAATTTTGAGTCGATTACGAGGTACTCGCGGACATCCCAGTCGAAGCGTTCCAGACTGCCCAAGGGGACTACTTTGAAAGGGATGGCAGAGTTGTAAAATAATTTTCAAATATACGGTTTTTATGGAAGTTAAATAATAGTAAAATAATAACACCTAAAGTTCAATCCCATTGTTTCTGCCTTAATTGCCCTTTGCTAACCGCTCCTTAGTAAATTTATTATCTTAAAAAATATTTTTTTTTGCTGATATCAATTTGAAATTATGGAATTTTTGATATTTTGAAATCAACAGAAATCAACGGAATCGAACACATGTCAGCCCGAAAAATCAAGCTTTCAGTTGTCCATCAGTTAACAATCAATTGAAATAAATTGCGCATACGTAGACATATACATATAGTCGTATGTACATATTTATATACAACAACTATGTACATTTACATATGTAGGCGTATAGAGTTCAAGGATATGCCGTAGTTTATTTTTACATTTAGTCCGACTACTTTTCATTGAAAATATCGTGAAACGTTTAACCTTTTTTTTTTGCTTTTTTTTTAATTATCCGCTTTATTATGTCTCGTTTGATTTTTGAGCTGATGTGTGCCATCCGGCCACCGGCTATTCATTGCTGATGATTTGACTGATTGACTGTGCAATTTAATTACGATCTGAATGCCTGTTGATTGCGCAAATGCATTAATTTCAATTGATATTTGCGCTTTAATCAAAAAATCGTTTCCACACAATAAATATGTATGCATGTAAGTATACACAATGGATTTTTACTGGAAAAAAATATAATAGCATTTAAAGATAACAAATGTTGCCGCCTTTATTGAAAAGCAGTGCAGATAATTTCTTCAGTATACTAAATCTGTTGGAAATATTATTTAATGTTAATTTTGTTTTTGTTGACTTACCATTATAGAACATCTTAAATCTTTTACTTTTATCTAAATGATCTTCTATTAATGATTTTTGAAAAATTTTTTTAATTTAGAAGGGCATATCCAAAAATAATTTATTAAATGGTTTCATATCAAAATTGGAAAAATTAAGCTAAACTAGTTAACTGTTCTTCATAAAAAAGTGAGATGGATGAAATTGCCATAGAAAATTTGCTGGGTTATGTTCCTATACTCAAACTTCCTTAAAACAACAAGCCGACTTCAATTTCTCAGAACTTCTATACTGGTATAACTGCAGTAAAACCAAACAAATAATTCCGTGTGCGCAATCGTTCCGAATGTTGGAATGTTGTGAAATATCATAAGTTTCAGTTAAAAACAAAATCACAAGCTTACGTAAGTAGTAAAAAGCCTTCAAAGACGTTTGAGACATCCTTGAAGACATACCTCGTTCTGCATGACCTTCGACCTGTAAAACTAATAAAAATATTAAAAAGAGTAAAAGATGCTTTAAAATCATCAGGTAAGTGTTAGAGAGATGGCAATAGAATTTGACATATTGCGTATTTTGGGTCTGAAACGCATTCTTGCTCGACTCCTCCCGATAAAGCTGAATTTTTTCAAAACGAGTACCGTAAACAAATCTCTTTGTAGAAGATTGATCGTATGAGTTTCAATCCCACATTCATGGAGAGCATTATAACTTCTGATGTGAGATTGACTTGCAAACATATCAACAATCGCAGGAATGGAGGGAAAACCGAGAAAAACGAAAACAAAAAACACACGCCAAAATGCACCATCGCATAGAGTTGCGATTGTGACCGACATTAAAGCCACAATCGCTGTGAACCACATCGGTATTCACCAAATCTGACTCCGTGTGATTTTTTCTTCTTCTCCAAACTGAAACTAGCACTCCATGGAACTCGCTTTCAGTCGATCGAAGAGATAACCGTTGGCATAAGTCTATTACATCTAGTGGGGATTACTTTCAATGTTATAAAATGAATATTGATAAATAATCAAATGTTTGTCGTTTTACTAAATGGGCAAAGTAATTAAAAACGTTTGCCTTAATAAAAAATATCCTTTTAGTTATGTGGTTTTCGAGAAGAAATAAAACGAATTTCCATTTTCTCGAGCTTATCCGCGTAGACAAAGGGCTTAATATATCTCCACCAAAATCAAGCTCATGCACAGGCCTACGATGCGGGAATATGCGCTCACCAAAAATTTTCTTTAACATATTCGATGGCTATACGACATGTAGCTTCATCTTATTGGAACTAAATGTCGCCCATATCAACATCGTCCAAGTTGGGCACGAAAAAGTCATTAATCATGGCTCTATAGCGTTCTCCCTAGACTATAAGATTATGACCTGCTTGATTTTTTGAAGATATTTGGACCGATGATTCCTACTGTCCATAGAGCACACCAAAGAATAGCTTTTTAACCGCATCTCAACAATGGGTTGTGGGTTTTATCGCACAAAGCAACTTGTTTCGGTCCGATTCACCAAAAATACGACGTGTTTGATGGTTGGTCTTCAAGTCTTTTTGGGTTAGACTAAGATCCTTTTGCAAATTCTTCCATTAAGCGAATGACCTCAGCTCCATCTGTTATGAGCAAATGCGGACGGTCTCCTTCGGGTTTTCCGCGATACTATGCTTCCCAGCAACAATAAATTCTTCGGTGCACACTGTATTCGCACCTCTGAGTATGCGTATGCATTATCCAGTACAAAAAACCTGGTGCAAAACCGTTCCATGGTTGCTTGAATTATCGAATTTTCTTGACGGTTATAATGACCGTATGTTTAGTGCATATGAACAAATTATTGTATAATAATTTATTATATTTTTATTTATTAATTATAGGAACACCTATTCGTGTAAAGAATTTAACGACCTAGCAAACAAGGCCATATATATTTTTTTTCTAGTCCTACTAATATTCCTGTGTTGTAGGAAATCAAAAAGTGCTACCTATTAGTATTAATATTTTGAACTCCAACATTATCAGAACTTTTTTTTCACTTCGAATGATTCAATGTAAAATAAAATAGTTCAGTTTTGGTTTTTTTTTTTTGTTTTTTTTTTTTTTTTTTTGTTGTTTTTTTTTTTTCTCTTTGCAAGCAGGAAACATTAATCCGAACGAAGCCTTATCCTACCGCATTCAGTTAATAAAGTATTTTATCATCGAATGGATGGTAGAAAGTATTCTTATACTTTTTTATAGTCTAAATGCATGCATGCCCCGTCAAAATTTTGTCGACCCTAGTAGAAATATACACTATAAAATTTATATTAAATGTCATAGCTTCACACAAGTATAAAAACCTTTATGGCTGTGTACTTGCAAATAAGCAAATATCATTATTAAGTCCTTATCTGTATTGACTTATACTGATCTCCATATGAGTAGTTTTTATTTCCGAATAACCGAGCAACAGTTTCTCAACCAAATGAGTGCAATTAAAACTAAAATGAGTGTTTGCGTAAATTGAAACACTCTCAAAAACTACTTTTACGAGCAATGTAAAATGCTAATTTAAAAGGCATATAACGGTACCTGAAGGTGCAAATACAAGAGGGATTAACCATCATTTACTTTAACGCATAAATTAAGCGAAGTTAAAACCAAATTACTTAGTATGGCAGACAACAATAATGACGAAAGGTATGTCTTTATTACAGTCAAATATTTCGAAGGGTAAAGAGAAAAGATTAGTATTTGAGTGGCTAATAAAGTTATAGCTGCCGACATAATAAAACCAAAGCTTAAAGACACTATTAAATAAGATAATTGTTGCTTTGTTATTGCTGTTGTCACGTCTATATTTCAAAACTGAGTTAACTGCTTTTTGACAAAAACCAAATAAAAACCAAAATCAAGGTAATAAACCGCAGTTTTATATCCGCCAAAGTACTAATGTCGTTGGTATTCTCATGTACACATACAACTACACAAATACATAATATAAACATATGTATATGTACTATATATATATGAATATAAGTGTGAAATTATTTGTCTATGAAATGTGGAAATTTCTGTCTAACTTGGCAGACTGCTGACTTGGGCAAAAAGTGCAAAGAATACACTTCAGCCTTTTCCTCGAAATGTTCAAACTTATTCGCGCACGTATGTATGAATGTGCAAAAGCGCTGAATCAGCGCCATAAATTCACACTTTCACTTGCATAACAACATGGCTCTACACTTTTTTATTGCTCCTCAAACGGCTTGTTGAGCAAAAGTATGAATGAAATATAGAACTGCTTAGAACGCTGCGCCAAGTGCCAGAAAACAAAAAACAAGTAATTGAGAAAGCCGCAAATGAAGAAAAATCAATTGATGCAAAAGTGTGGGAAAAAGAGTTGTAGGAAATTCACAAAATTATTCGACGCTAAACCACCTCCATCTGCTGTTGACAATGCCGTAAAACCAGCTAAGGGGGTGCCAGCTTAGTAGATTAACTCAAGGCTTGCTCGCGGTAGCAACGTTCTGAGTGCGATTAATGTAGCTTCTAATCCTTACGTCTTGTTTTTCCACCTACTCAGGCACTCGTAAATTTTCTACACACACCCTCACACATGTGTATACACACAAGCATACATTAATGGCAAGTGAACACGAAAGTCATGCTTGACACGTTGACGCTTAGCGTTTCTACTCTTCTTGAAGCTATTAAAATTTGAGTGTCCAATAAAAGTAAATGCTTCTGCTGACAACAACAGGTGACTATGCCACTATGCGCAGAAGAGTGTTTATGGTGCACACATGCAAGTCATTTCAATTTGACATCACACACATGTCGCCGCGCTCAGCATACTCACAAAAATCAACTTTGAACATTAAGCTTATTTGTGAGTGGGTGTGAGTCTTGGACTGGGTTTAGTCACTCCATACTTTCTTGATGGCTTTCGGGTGCTTGGCAAATATGTATGTTTCTGGATAAATGAGTGTTAAAATAGCGAAATTTTAATGGAAAGAACACCATTTTAGCAGGTGTTTATAGTTGACAATTAGAAAGTCACTTAAACTTAAGCATGCATTCTACATGCATATTTTGTACTTCAAATGTTTAAGATCAAATTATATTTCTTCTAAGAAGAAGTACCTTAAAATATAATAATATAATATATTAATTAATATAAAATATGCAGGGTGATTCAAGTAGAGGTAGTTATTTCAGTCGATTCGGCGCCATTCGAGGCATTTTGATATGCATTGAGATCTTAAATTGAAAACGTACAACTGCAACTTATGAAGAACTGAAGCCGCTCGACCTTTCCTAGCAACATCGCTTCGCTCTATGGCCGTTTGAAAAGTTCCAAGAAGATCTGACATTTCCGAACCAAATTTTGTTCAGCGATGAGGCCCATTTCTGGCTCAATGTGTATGTAAAGAAGCAAAATTGTCGTATTTTGGACAAAGAGCAACCTAAAGAAATTCAAAGGCTGCTATTTATCCAGAAAAACAACGGTTTGGTGTGGTTTGTAAGCCCGTTAAATTATCGGTGCATATTTCTTCAAAAATGATGCCAGTAACCGTTACTGGTAGTTGCCCATGATAACTGACTATTTGATTGTTGAAATTGAAGCTCAGGAGCGACATTTGATTTCACCAAGATGGCGTTATTTTCTTAACATGACTTCAATCAATGGATTTATTGAAGGAACACTTTGGTGAGCAAATAATTTCACTTTTTGGGCTGGTCGATTGGCCACCAAGATAGTTTGATTTCACACCGTCAGACTCTTTCTTGTAAGGATATGGAAAGTGTGAAGTCTATGCAACAATCCCGCTTCGATTCAGGCCTTAGAGCAAAACATCACTCTCGTCATTCGCCAGTTACCAATCGAAATGCTCGTAGGAGTCATCGAAAATTGTACTCAACGGATGAACCCATCCTCTTTATAATTTCTTAAGTATCCCACGCAAACTAAACGGACTTTTGCATGTTCAGAACATTGAGAGGTGGCTAATTAAAACCGATGTTCGACCACGTTAAAACTCTATAAAATATATTACATCCAATCACTTCTCGATTTTTCTGCCCGCTTTCGATGAAATTTGGACAGTTATCAACTACGAAAATACACTACATGATAAAAAAAAGTCATCTGGAGGAAGTATCACTGTCTTATGAGGAAGTTATGCTTAAGAAATTTTCGAATAATTGTTTAACGGGATTAACTAAGTTGACTACATAGGTATTGGCTTTCATATCACCGCTGACGATATGGATTCTTGATCTATCCTAAAACTAGCACAAAAGTTTAAATAAATCAACATTAATATACATTTTTTCCTTGGAGCGAACATGACTTTTTGGTAGCAGATGGAGGAGATACACCGGAGCAGATGAGTATACTAAAAGATTAAAAAAAAAAGTTTAATATTTTTAACTTCTATTAAATAATAACTCCTTAATATAAATATCGTATATTGGGTTATGAATATACTCTTTCTGCCTTCTTTTCAAATACATGCGAAAATAAATCAAACGAAAATCAAAGTAAAAAGACATTTCTCTCAGTCCATTTCGCCACTTAACGACGCTGAAATCTTATCTAATTTATTATGGCCATTCAGTGGGCTCTCACAGCCGCGAGAAGTGAGCATAAATGCCACCGAATATGCAAAGTAAAAGAGGCACAGCTTAATTTGATTGTTTATTGCGCATTTTCAGTGGGACGAGCACATCGGCATCCAATAACGAGTGATGAGACTTGGTGCGGAATGATAGGTGGACGGTAAGGAAATGTATTAACTGTTCTATACATATACCAGCTTATATTTTAATTTTATTTTTACCATGAAAAGGTTTTCTCAGTGAAAAGCTCTGATGCAAGCACTTTAAAAAGTTCTTAAAAAAAGGAAAACCCATAAATGAAATATTTTGACACATTCTTCTTTTGAAGGTTAGTCAATGGTATCAAACACAGACAATAAATATTTCTTATTACTCTTTTTCGAACCTTAATATAGGAACCATTACTATCTCGCACCTACATCATGGCCATATTGCCTATTTTTTAACTAACCTCAGTATTAAAATTGTCTTTTGGAAGCCTGTGAAAATTCTATTATATTACCTAAACACACTTGGTTAAAAAAAATCTATAAATTAAATTTTAACTTCGGCATCATCGAACCTATAATATGCTTCACTCTGGTTTTCCTTACCAAAACTTGATTTTGATCCATGTATGGCATATGCTATAGTGTTCAAATGTGAACAATACGTTCGAAAATTGAAACGTTGCTTTGGAAATAATCTATGACAAGTTTTGTGAAGATACCATGTCAAACATGGTCAGTCAAACATGTCGTACAGTTTGTACCACAGTTATATGCTACAGGGGTCGGATATTGGCGGTTCCAACAAATGGGCAGCTTCTTGGAGAGAAAAGGGCGAGAACAATATCTCAGATTGGTATCTCAATAAGAGATAGACGGACAGACGCAAGAACAAAGCTAATTACACTCAGCTTGTCACCACGATAATATATAGTATATTATATATATAATACATATAATAATAATAATAATATACTGTGGTATACATTTGATACTATTATTCATATAATAAACTATTCAATACAGCGAAAATTTTATTTACGAATATATGGGAAAACGTTTTTGTCGGCATAAGAATCCAAGAGATTGTATTTGAGGTTTAATTTTGAATATGTTCATAGAAATAAATCTCATTGGAAAATAAATGAATCTAAGGCTACTTTCTCAATGTCTAGTTACCAGCCTTTCTGTCCAGTTAATAGAGTTGTCCACCTAACAAAGCTTCCATTTAATAAAACTTTCACAGTATTATTTATTTATAAATTGGTTTTACCATCCTATCTTCTAAGTTGGTTTGAACTGGACACAGTGTGCCAAATTTTACTAAAATCGGTTCTGTAGTTTAGGAGTCCATCGCGGACAAACAACATGACACGTACTTTTTATATATGAAGAGATATTTTATTGGGTTTCCGACGTTTTTTTTCTAGATGTTACAAATTTCTATGCAAACTTAATAAACCCTATTCAGAGTGTAATATTCTAACAAAATATGCCCACCTTTTTTTGTAATTTTTGTTCTCAACTTCTTCGTAACAATTTTTGACTGTCTTACATTAGAACTCATAATACCATAAGAAGTTAACCGACCGAAACATCACTTACACTTTCACTTTCACTTAGATATTTAAACCAACATAATTCACCTTAACCTTAAATTGAGCCTCAAACCATACCCAACTTTTGATTCAACACATTATTTTACGCTCCATTATCGATCATCGTCTTGCGATAACAACAATTTCCGTGCCCTTGTCTGGCGATTTGAATTCTGTAATTCCAAAAGACAGAAAACTCACACTTTCCATTGCCTCTATTACTTAACCTCAAAACTTGTTTGTAATTGTTTTGCAAAGAAATCACCAGGAAGTGGCAGTTACAAACAGAAATTGTTCATTTCCGTAAAGTGTAAAATGAAAATGCTGCACTTTGATAGCCGCAGAGCAAGTTTGACAATTGGCAAAGAGCAAAAAGGATTCACAAATCAAAGGAAATTGGTAAACAATTGGAAATCGTGTTGCTTTATTTGCTTCGACAACTGATGGAAGATCATAATTAAGTTTCTTTTCAGTGACAGAGTGAGAATTGCTGGAATTTACAGTTATCAGGCACAGCTTTCATACTCAATATTTTTATTCGTTTTCTTCTATGCTTCTGTCTGAAGTTGTAAACTTGATTTCAATTTCGAACTTTCATGCTTTAGTAAAAGTCTAATATAAATAATTTCAACACAAATGCACCAAAATCCAAACTTATGTCAGCCAATTTATAGAAGTAAGATACAAGTGCCTTGTCTTATGTGCACTCCAATCATACGTATGAACACGAGCTCTCCAAAAATTAGTTGAGTGCTGATAGTAGCTGGTAAAAAGTAACGGTAAACTTTTATCGACTAAATGTATTAAGTTGCATGTAGTTACACTTCTACAACAAATTCTAAACTGCACGCCAGTGAATATGCTCACGTACAAACTTATCATACACACACAGCAATGTGCCTCAAAATGAGAATTCATTTGATTTCTCTTTAAGATTTTCCACTTATGAATGTCTGCTTATTTATTCTTAATAAATTTTAAAATAGTTAAATTTGCCTCTTAAAAAAAAGGAGTGTGTGTAACTTGCTCAACATTAATTAATTTTGATTGGTCCTATTTCATCGCACATCACTGTATGTTTGTATACATGGGAGGAATCTGTAAGTTAGTTGAAACAGAAAGGTTTTGCCATGTTTTTGTGCTTTCGTGCTTTCACGTGCAACTATATTATTTGTATGAATTTAAAGTTGATTATCTTAATTTATTTTTGTATGTTTTAGAGTATTGTAAAAGTTCGTAAACTAAGTTCAGCGTAACTGTAAATCTAAAAAACACGAAAATTGTAGAACAACCTTGAACGGATTAGGCATATTGCATAGTTGGAAATGCAATACTCTGTGTAAAAAATATTTTTTTATTAAACATGACTGAAATCAAAGCTTAATATTTGTAGAAGTAGAAAATTTATCGAAAACTTCAGCAAAGTTTTAGTTGTTACATTCTTGGAGAGCATTATAACCGTCCATTAGACATGGGTCTGTGAATTTGACATACAAACAAGGAATGGAATGGAGGGAAAAAAGTACCGAATCCAAAAAAAAATTCGCCAAAGCCGCCCAAAAATTAAGGGGATTTTTCGATATTTGTGGTTTGATGCATTATAAATTTGTTCCGGAAGCGAGAACGATCAATAAGGAATTATATTCGGCAGTATTGAGGCGTTTGCGTGAGAACTTCCGTCGAAAACGGCCGAAATTGGCGAAGAAGAAAGATAAAATAAAATTCCATGAAGGGGGTATTCTGGTCTGGAAGCATGAATTTCAGGTACATTTTAAAGTATCGTAAAAAAAGGCAATTAATATATTCACTATCCATTTTTTAATTAGTTATTTGTTAATTTTAGAAGAGTACAGAAAAAATTAAAAACTAAAAAAGTAAAAAATTTCAAAAATTATGAGCTGACGAAGTGGGGGGTTTCTAAAAATTTCCACGTGACCATACCCACGATTTCAACCCTCCTAGCTATCTGAAACAAAAAAAAAAAAATTATTAATCTAGAATAATGTCGCAATGGCCGGAAATACGGAAAAGTGAGAAAAAAAATGTTTTACAAAATGGCGACTGCCGAAAAAAATGCTTTTTGGATCACTTTTTCCGACTATTTCGAATTTTTTAAAAATAATAAAAATAAAAATTTGGGGATGGGACTAATTCCAATCATAGACAAGCCTATAAAGAATACTCTAGAAAATTCTCAAGTAAATGGGTGTAGTAGAACCTGAGAAATCGTGGGTATCGTTCCGAAAAAGTCAGTTTTGAGAAAAACGCGTTTAAAGTTTCGCGTTCCGGCCGAACCAGTTTGATTGCCGGGTCAGAAAAATGTCTATATCTCCGAAAATAATTTGAATTTTGAAAAATCCTCTTGTACACATATTCTTGAATAGTTAAACTTTGAAAATAAAAAAATTCGATATTTTTAAATTTCTAGACCAGAACACCTCCTGAATGAGCTGAAGGCTTTTTCAAAAGTGTTTCGAGAACTGGAAAAATTGTTGGCAAAACTGAAAATGCAAAACTCCTTTTTTTCACTCTCCAAAATTCTCAAAGGGAAACAGAATATGGAGAAGAAAGTGACAGACCGAATAACTTCAGATATCATAGTGCCCTGTATGCTACAGCAAGTATGGTATAGTATGAAAAAGGCGACAGCTTCGATACTCCAAGAGCCGAACAACTGAGAAGTAGTGAAACTAGAGCCACGACTAGCAAGTAAATGACTTAAGCCAAAAGATTATAATAGCCCTGTGATGAAATACTTAACGGGGATCTCGCAGGGGCCTTCACCATTGCTATATGGATTCACAAGTCCAGTTGGGATGGCAATCCTAACTAGGCAAGCTCTCGAATGAGCTGTCCCCTTTAGCGCGCAGTACGAATCAGCAATAATACATGCTACCATAATACCATGCATAGTACCATGTAAGTTTTCCCCGAATCATAATTTTTTTGTATTTAGGTTGGCACTGCCGTTTTCGTGTGAGAAGATTTGCGTCGTCATATCCTGGTATGATTGTGAATTCCTATTTTTGTAAATTAAAAGTCTGCTTCCGGTAACACGCTCTGAGTCCATTGAAACCAATAAAAGCAGTTCGCTGAAAGCAATGAAGGCTACCCAGCCCAGGCGTTTAACAAGTACATGAAAAACTGGATTGAACATTGATTTACTGTGGGCAAAAAATAGTAAAACTTTTTAATTGCAATTTCGCGCGAAAATACGTCCGTCGCATTTTTTTCCAGGTTGAATGTCATCATATACAACAAAGAAGTTCCACTAAATTTTGTGTGCGCAATCAAATTTCTGATGCCAAAACATTCTGCATTCGGTGGTAAATGTTGTCGCGAGCAAGTGGTTTTGATTGGTAAAAATTTTTCAAACAAAGTCGAGAGCACGTCGATGCCATCAACATCAACTGATGATAAACACTAATACTACACTTACTAATAGTCAGAGATTTTAATGGCATCATTGGAAGATGTGAAGAATCAGTGAAAACCATTTTGAAATATCATTTGGACCTAAGAAAAATAAAATCACGATTGGATGGAAAAACAACGTCCTGCTAACGTCTGTGAAAACTGCTTTCCAACTACCAGAATGCCATGAACGTATTATTACTGGCGATGCGTCTTGAATCTATGCTTATAATGGGAAAACAGACGATCAATCGGTCGAATATCGTGGCAAAGGTGATCCGAAGCCGAAAAACTACGTCGAAGAGGGTCAAAAAATAAGGTAATGTTTACAGTTTGCTTCGATTATCGATTAGCGATAATCTTTAAATTAAAAAATCTTACTATTTCATTCTTTTCCGAAACTGAACTTTAAACATATCAAAATTATTTCAATATATAACGGTTTTAAATATTGCAACAGCGATTTTGACAACGCCAACGAACTTCTGTTTCACTTTAACAATTTATCCATTCCATTTATTCCATTAAATGTAATATCATTATTACAGAATAAAATCATTATTATATAAATTATTTTCATATTTATGAAAAACATGAAATATAAATTAATTATTGATTCAAATCAAAATAAAATATATAAATATGTTACAATTGCATAACCTCATGCTTCAGTAAACAAATCTATTATTTTGATACTTAGTAAAATTACACACAATTAGACCAAAGTTTGATGAAATTATTTAATTGTGCCTTGCTGTTATTGAATAAATCCGCAAATTACGCAAAAATTTCGATTGTTTGCAAAACACCGGCAGTCATAATGAGGTAGTAATAGTATTACATTTAATAAAAAGCAAAAAATACAATAGCAACTAAAATTTTGGTAACAATAACTAATAGCCATTGTTTCCGAGAATCATAGCCGTCAAATATAACAATGGATGGACAGACAGTTCAACGACTGTCAATTCATTTTCCATGTCAGTGACAGTGACAGAAATCGCTTTAGCTAAATGCCCGCCAAAAAAATAATAATAAATAAATATGTGCTGCTATATATGTATTTATGCACAAATGTATGCACATACATATATGCTTATGCGAGGAAACAGAAACATATTATTTCCAGTTGAATTCGCTTACCAAGTATTCAATGCGCTTTTCTGATATTGACAATTTCCCATTGCCTCGCCTCCAATAAATGAAAAAATTCTACGAACCCATAAATGCATATGCTCACAAATACCAAATTTTTATATACACAAGCACATATATGTACAGACATACATGTGTATTGTATTGCGAATTGAACTATCGAAGTACCCACCTGAAAAGAGACAAAAGAAACAATTTAATAAATAAATTTGATATGAGTGCTAGAGCGAATGCTATTGGAAATTGTTTTATACAAATGCATACGTTGTCAATAAATGCAAAAATTCCATGGAAGAATGGAAAGAATTTCAGTCGAAATCGGAAAGTTCTTATAGAGTAAAAAATAATCATAAGGAGAGATATTTCGCCGAATGAAATATTGCGCATAATTTCATGTGGTAGAAATTGATACTTTATATTTATAGATGTTAACTGCGACAGCATTTAAATTTTACACTAAATTCAAAACTGAACAAGAAAGACATTAAATTCGTCTGTACACAACAGTAATCCGAACTCAAAAATATGTTCGAAGATTATAGCGATGCTTTAGACAATAATCTAAGCCAAATTTCGCAACGATGCCTTGTTAAAAAAAATTGTCCAATGGTCAGTTTGTATGATATAGTTATCGGATCTGATTAATTTCTTTGAAAATTGTACCGATGCCACAACAGTCGTTTCTAAGTTATCAGAACGGCCCCCAGACTTTTATCCGGCCAAGGACTGTTAACTCGGCACTATTTCTCGAAATTGCTTGAAGAATGTTTTATGCCGTTACAACAACAACAATAACTATAATTTATTCGAAATTTTGTGAGGGTGTCTTGTCTAGTGAAAAATTTTTTCCATAAATGCACTTTATTCCGATCGCTATAGTGGTCCGATTTCGGCCGTTTCGGTAAATGAGCAGCTACCTTGTGAGAAAAAAATGTGTGCAAAATACATCTCAAAAATTGAGAGACGGATTGGTTCTGTTATATATTGCGATTACCCAGAGTGAAACGTAAGAGGTCCTTTAAACTTCTTGTTCTTAGCAAGGTTTTTTCTCGCCCCAATTTTAGGAGTTCTGGCTGAATAGGTAGGCAAAAAATATTATCGGATGCTGCAACTTTGACATTTGTATAATGGAAAGTGAGATGTCTACTGACCAGCTATCCTCAGATTGAAGTTGAAACATTTATGTGGCTTATATTATTTCATTCTCTAAATTTAAGATTAGTGACAGCCCATTCAAAAACCATAAACTCCAAGTAAACACTCTCAACCCACACATTGAATTTGTCGTAGACGCCAAACAGCAATCGAAACTGCAACAACGTTATTAATACAATTCGTTTTCTGAAATATTGTGGCATATGGGGACACTTTTGCATTAAAAATTATTCAATATAGACAACAAATATTACAACAAAAGTGAGAGACAACGATCAGCAAGTAATATGCAAAGCTACAACACAATGCATAAAAACCACAATGTGTGGCAATCACAAGTATCGCATCAGAAAATCGTAAAAATACAAATAGAGCAAACAGTTAGCAGGAAAAGTATGGCAATCGATGTGGTATGCAACTACCCTGCAGGGATAAGCATGCCAAAAAATTCGCTAGTTTGAAACCATACTAGATAGGGATTAACCTCATCAAATCCCCAGATTCATTCGAATTCGTGATAGTCTACAAGATTTAAGTCTTGTATATAAACAGAATAAAAGGAAATATCGATAAATTTTGCCCCGATATGGAGCAGACTCTCCGCTAGACCGAAAAGTGTTACCCCTATGAGGTAATTTGCCTTATCCTCTTCGTCTATATCGATTACACGATTTTTAGTACTACGGTAGTCTAAGATGACATCCAAACAAAAGCGCTGAAGGAACAATTATCGGATAATTGTGAAATGTTAGATTTTGTTATCGATGTTTTTTTGTCAATTATGTCTTAAAAACGAGTGCTTGTCGTGGCTGGATCGAATAAGTTCTACCTGAGAGGCAAAATTTCCAATAATTTTTTGTCGAATATTCTCTTCCAAGGTGTCAATCGTCTCGGGCTTATCTGCGTTGGTGAACACTTTAAAAAAGGACCGATTTCTGGATATGACCAAAAAACAATGTTTGATGAATTCGAATGAAGAAGAAGTATTAAAAAGTAGAAATTTTCATTTGAGTACTGATTTGATGCTAAAGATATCTCTGAAAATTCAAAATCAAGATTAGAAAATTATATTTCCACAATTTTTATTCGCTTTAAGATAGTTTATGAAGATGTGAAGGATGACTGACTGTTGAAGTCAAACTTAACGAAAATAGCAGAGCAGGGTAATTCGTGTCGGCCTTACTATGTAAATAATGTTTGGATGAAATTTCAGTTTAATTATGATGTTTAATTTTCTTTTTCGGCACGTAGAGTGTTTTAGAACTTTGTTAACAATAATGAAAATAAAGTGAAAGAGTTGAAAGACGTAAACAAATACACTAAGGTGCCAACTGCGAAGGAAAATTTTATAAAAAATTAACACACTCATACACATACACGTTTGCGGTTTGCCAAGCTTAAGTAAAGAGTTTAAAGAGGCCAACAAAGAATTGTCCATAGATAGAAGTTGTTTCGTAATATTCTAGATTTTGCTTTCTGATCTTAAAATTCTGTTTACCAATTGACCAGAGAAATCTAAAAGCACATTATAAAAAGCAAGTGTTTCAGTAGTTGTTCTCCTACAAATCGGCTATTGTGAAGTTTGAGACTGCCCTTCTAGAAATGATTCTAACACATATGGAGCTTGAGTTCCACTACATAAAAAAACTTGTCTCAATGAAAAATCAAATAAAACTTCCGAAAAGATCTCCTTTGTTGACGACCCTTGCAAATGTTTTAAGGATAACAATTCAAGGGTCTGCAGCCTTCGTACTACTAAACCTACTACCATACAAGAAGGCGATGGATGGGAAAATAACAAAAGAAGGGGGGTCCTTAAGAAATATACAACAGTTTCTACATAAAGTAACGCAAATTTGGTGATGGATTTGTGGGGGAAAAAGACACCATCGCCGAATTCTGGCATTCACCTCAGTAACTGAGCACCTACCCACAATCTGTATCAAAACGAAGTTCTTTAACATATATACGCCAAAGTCCCTATGGAACAGAAGAACGATGTGACAAAAAATGCTTCCAATGAGAACGTAGAATGCATCATGATTTCAAATATTACTTGGCGATTTCACTGGTCTCAATGGTTTCAATGAATGAGTCTTCAGCACAACAGTCGAAGTAACAGGCACAGATCTAATTTTTCGCACTAGACAAAGAAGCGAAGAGAATAGGTCTGGTGATGAATGAGAACAGGATATAATAAATCAGCTATCAAACAAACAGTCAGAATATTCGCATTTTGACTTCTACGTCACTGTTTATAGTAATAATTCATAATTTCGCTTATTTTAGCACTAGCAACAAAAACACCATCAATGTCAACATTGAAATCAGACGCAAAATCTATCTTTCCGACAGATGCTACTTTGGGCTGAGTAGGTAATTGAATTGAAATTTAAAGCCATCTCTCCTACCGGAGACTAGGACTGCCGGTTCACAGGCACTAGGAATTTTCAAAAAAAGGTTTTGTGGAAAATTAATGGTTCTTGAAAATATTGGCATTGGTGAATACCATATAAAATCGCTGAGCTGTACAAGTTAAACTTTTTATACGACGGCATTAACATAGTTCAGCGAATGAAAATACAGTAGCTACGGCGACTAGATCATGTCGTCCGAATGGATGAAATAACTTCAGCTTTAAAGGTGTACGATGCAGTACCAGCTAGTGGAAGGAGAGGTATGAGAAGACATCGATATGGAGATATACATGGAGATATCAAGTGGAGCGCAACTTGGTTGCGCTTACTATTACAAATTTATGCCAAATTGTAGGAAGAATAAACAAGTGGCACGCTTTTGTTGATTGAACTATAATCGCTTATGTGATGCTTACGCCAATAAAGAAGTATAAATAATAAGAATTCAGAACAGAAACTCAAATCGGTTTTAAAAGGCATACAAATTCCTACAGGGTATTTGCATTTAAGAATTTTCCACCATAAAATGTATATGCAATCCATAAAGTATAACGTTAGCATTTAAAGTTTCTACTCAAAATCAGCCGTTCGAAAAGAAATCCCACAATGAGACCAATATTAAAAAGTAAGGGAACAGCCGATGTTCTAACCGTTGTGGCAAAGATGCACGAGCAAATATATGTATAGTATGTAAAATGCAAAAATATATGATGCCGTGGAAACCAAGCAAAAGCGGCGAGAAAGCACTAAAAATCGGAAAAATACAGAATTATTGCGCTTTACTGCCATACAGAGACCCACACATGCACACACAAGCGCTGCTGCACACATGCAAATATATTCCAATACAACAAGATACAGAAAAAATAATATTTATACTTGTGCGCCGGGCTAAATGCAACTTATCTGCACCGAAATAGTAACAACAACAACAACAGCATCATCATCATCGTGTTCTTTTCAGCTGAGCTGACATATTACACAGATAGCGGTAAAAAGGGTGGGTGTAAAATCTGCAGCAGCATGGCAACCATGCCACACTTTCTGTTTACGTTTTCTTTATTTATTTTTTTCCTTTTAATCGCTGATAGTTTTTCTTTTGCGCCCACCATAAAGTACATTCACTTTTTGCTTACACTTGGCATGCAAGCATATACATGTGTGTGTGTATATGTGATAGTATGTAAATTTTGCTGTGGTCTGCAGAAATGGTTGGCGTTTCGCTTGAATTCGCTTTCGATTTCGCTTAATATGCGGCTTGGCAAAGCCGCAAATGTGTATGTGTATGTGAGTGTGGTGAATTTTTATATAATTTTTCCTTCGTAGTTTGCGCCTTAGTGCATTTATTTACGCGTCAGTAGGCGCCTTTTCCCTTTCAATGCTTTCACTTTACTGCAACCGGAAGTCAGTGTGGCATAGCATGCAAAGCAAACATGCATACAAACGCGGATTCATGCGAGGCATGTATATGCAATGAAATATTTACTTAAATGCATGTCTGTGCTTCATTCAACAGGGTAAAAATTAAATATTAAATAATTTGCAAGCAAGTCAATGGAAGTGTATGTTGGTATTTAATGTGTTCACTTATGTACATATATACATACATATACATATATAGTGTATAATAGTAATATATAGTATGTAATGCTTTACTGGATCAGCAGGCACGTAATGTGGTTTGGTGCAAGCCGAATTACATTTAACTACAAGACGTCAGTAGTTACTAAACTGTGACGGTGCAGTAATTGGGTTATTTTTAAGTGCTGGTTTCATATATCGTACTCTCAGATCGTATCGATCAGACGTTATTTCTCATATTTTAATGGTTTATGTCTTCAACAATTAACAAACTATCTTTTAAATCGATAGCCCAAAAAAGTTTCGAATTACAGCATTCCACAATGTTGCCACTCAGATCAATCAACTTAATCAACTTTTTTTCAACGCGTTTCTCTCGATAAAGGATTTTTCGAGTTTGTTACTGCAATCACTATAAATTTTCTTCACGTTTTGTATATAAGTATTTTTTCATAAAATGATCCACCAGTTTTTTGATTTGACCAATTTTCATCTTCTTAACACCTAAACTGTAGTTTTAAGCTAAGCTTTCCTACGCACTGGAAATGTGCCGAAATTATAATAACCCATAAGTTTGCTGTCAATATTCTTCAAAATTTCAGTAAGAATATTTCCTCGCAGACTATTGCCAGTTCTGCAATCCCTAACCGTCATTCCGGACCATCAATTTGCACTCAGGTAATTTCATGGAACCCCTGAACAGCGCCACAAAATCTTTAAAACCATACTAAAATGTCTAGAAAAGAAACAGTACTGTTCGGCAGTTTTGTTAGACATTTAACAAGCTTTTCATATAGTCTGACGCAAAGGGTTATTATTTAAACTAAACACTAAACTACCAGCTCCACTCTAACTATTTCTTAGGTCATAACTAGAATACAGCCATTTTTACGTTAAAATTAATGATGACACATCCGAAAAATACGAAGTCAAAGGTGGTACTCCGCAAGGCTGCGTGCTTGGTATACACGATTTACACTGTCGACATGCCAATAATAAACGACGAAATTATAAATGTTGCCACATATGTAGACGACAAAGCCATTCTTGCATCTGCTTACTCTGCAAATGAAGCCAATGAAACTATTCAAAAACAACCGAAGGCAGTATAATCCTGACTTCGAAATTAAAATATTATGGTAAGTACATCGAGATTAGACAGAAGACTAACATGGCAGCAACGCATAAAAACCCAAAGGGATCTGCTTAAAATCTAGACGAGTAAAATGTATTGGTTATTGGGTCCCAAATCAAAATTAAGCCTTAAATATAAGGTGATCTTAACAACAGCATTTTAAAACCGTTTTTGTCAAACGGAATACAAATCTGGGGAGCTGCACGTAATTTGAACGTAGAACTTATTCAAATATACCAGTTGTGAACACTCTGTATTACATTAAAAATATTAACTTACACAAAGATCTTGAAACAAATATGGTGAAATGGGACATTCAGAAACTCGGTTCAATATATCTTGGTCGCCTAAGCTACCACCCCAACACACACGCCATTAACGTACTGGACAACAGCGAAGACTTCAAAGGCTACATGGTGATAAATAGAACAAATATTATAATTCAAATGAACTTAATATATTAAATGAACAAATGCAAGTTTTAGATGATATATTATAATTACATATGTAAATAATAACAATAAAAACATATAATTTTTTCTTACAAAATTTTTTGCTTAACTCTTTAATTTAATTACCTAAAAATATGATGATAATATTTCAAAATAATTATTACAGTAGTTTTTTTTTTTTTTTTTTTTTGAATTTCACTAATTATGCCGCTAATATATCCTAATATATCAAGTTTAAAATTAAGGTTTTTAAATTTTGTCAAACCTTGAATTATAAAAGGAAAAAGGAAAAACACGTAGTGAAAATAAAACTCGATTAAAGGTGCTATTTACGGGCGAATTTTTATAACTAAAAATATGCCTTTGACAGGATAACTTGCATTTTAAAAACTTTATTTTTAACTTAAAAAAAAGACTAAATATTTATTAGTGAGG
The DNA here is from genome assembly GCA_037783105.1 of Bactrocera zonata. NCBI lineage: Eukaryota > Metazoa > Arthropoda > Insecta > Diptera > Tephritidae > Bactrocera > Bactrocera zonata. Next base: position 164,827 of record JBAWJQ010002772.1, on the reverse strand, counting down.
GATTAAATTGAAGAAAAGTATACAATTCCAAGCCACATCATTATTCATCATCCTACATAGTGTTTATAGATACGGTATTAGTTATAAGTTACAATTAAGTTTTTATTTTAGAACTTTATTTACAGCTCGACAATATGATCAGGTAGATTAACTCACTGTATTTGGTTTTCTATAAATATTTTTCTTTTTAGCAGCAGAAAGAAAATCTTGAAAGACATATGTAATAAGGCATTAAAGGAAAAAAAAAATATATAAATAATTATAAATTCTTTTTAATTGCTTTGTAAATACAAATTTTGCCGTTTTATGGTGAATATGAGAAAAACTTATTTCCAATCTCTTAAAGAAAGCTTAGCGACTTTTCTTGCTCATTTCGTCATTAGTTCGAAATAGTTAAAGATATAACGTCGAACTTTAACCAAACATGTAAATTTATTAGAAGTGAAACAAAGACGGAGGATTCTGCCGTTGGGCATTTTGCACACAAATAAAAATCTTAATCATATACAAATTTGCACTTACTCGTATTATAATTTTTCAAAGTTTTCAGATTATCTCTCATGTGTTATTTGTTTTCCGAACAAAGAAATATTGTATATGGTAAACTTATTTGCTTTGACTTGGAGATGAGGAAGTTTTCCCATGTACGTATTTTTGATATAAATCAGAATTTTCTTTAAATTGTTATATATCTCCATTAAAAGCACTTTTCAGTATAAAAGCCTTAAAGCTCGATTATACACCCCGCTAAAATAAGAGATTCTTTAAGGGATATTGTTGTATATTTTGCCTACAGATTTGTAGATCAGTGCTGACTTTTCGATCACAATTTTTATTCGCAAAATCATTAAAATAGGATCTGTAACGTTTATAAAGAAATGTTAAAAAAATCAAGTTTAATAACTGATTTTCAATTTATATTTTTTCTTCACAAAATAATCGTTATTTTTAATTTATATTTTTTACTTACAAAGTAATAGTTATTTCATAAATTTTGTTTATTGCTCACAGAATAATAATTATGGCTTTTTATTTTTTTTAGGTTGGTATGACTATCAGCGACAATATCGTGGCAAAGGTGAGCCGAAGCCGAACAAATCAAGTCAAAGGGAGTCAAAAATCAAGGTTATATTGACAGTTTTCTTCGACTATGGAACTACGAATCCCTTCCGACTGGCCAAACTGTCAACAAGGAATACTACTTGAGTGTTGTGCACGATTTGCACGAAGCAATTCGTTAAGACAAGTCGAAAATATATACCGCTATGATTTTTGCACCGCCATAATGCACTGTCATATACAGCAATGGTTCTTGGTAAGTTTTTCACCAAATTTTCAACCAACAAAAATTAGCAAAAATTAAGCGCATTGATGACTATTCCAGAAAATTACTTTAACAACTGTTTCGAGGATTGGAAAAAACGTTGGCATAAGTATACTGGGGCCAAGGGAGATTACCTTAAAGGGGATGACATAAATTTTGAAGAATATATTAAAATTTTTAAAATTATGAGCAAAGTTTTACTATTTTTTGCTAATAAATAATAGTATATAAAATATAAAAAATTTAATTATTAATTGGTCGTTTCATATCTATATATGTGTACAAAATGTTTTAAGCCTACAGAAAAATTAAAAATATATATTATAATAATATATAAATTTTATGCAAAATTGTATGCCAACTTCGACAGTGCGTATACGTAACTAACTATTGCCCGCGCAATGGGCGAAAAGAAGTTATGGAAATATACCTGGGTATATTTGGTTTTGCCCCAAGTTAACTCAAATAGAAAAAATTTTAATAAAAAAATTGTTAATTAAAAAACAATATCAAACCAATTTTGTAACAATATGTATAATAAGAACGTTTTGCAAAAAATACGGAAAGCAAGGAGAATTAAAAGTAAATCACTTAAGTTAAATTTAATAATAATTCTTTAGAGTAAAGATGTGCTCCGCTACTTATACTAATAATTAGTACTTATCAATAGCTATACATTTACGTAAAGCCTAGATACCTCACATGTCTTCTTTTCAAACTAACGTAAGGCACACTCTTAAGCAAACAACCAAAACAATGATCAACTTTTAACAGAAAATGTGCAAATCTAACGATTAAATAGAAACGTTACCCCGCTTAGGCCTAGCAAAGGCACGCAATTACTACTAAATTCATAGTTAGCCTTAATCACCAGTTTTATATATACACACATATTTCTCTACTGCAAAGTCTGTGCTAGAAAATTTACACTTGCAAAACTACGTTTGTGCGCAGCTTAAAAATATTAAATTATTTAAAATTCACTTTGCTGACTGTCTTTACATTTGCACGCTCATGCAGCCAGGCTAGGTTAACCCAGATAAACGCAAAGACCCATAAATACGCAGATTAGTAAATCTTTAGTTCGCCTTTGTTTCACAGCAAATAATGTCAACGCTGCGCTCAGTGCTTATTAAATACAAAATAAGACCTAGAAAAGCCGTCGTTAAGTTGCTACGTAAATAAACTTAAGCACACACACATACATACACGGAAGCATGTAGACGACACACATTCATGCATGAATAATGAAGAGTATTTTAATGCCGAGTGCTGTCACCGGCAGAGTATGAGCGTTTGACAAGGATGACCTGAATCCAAGTAATTTTTGCTTGCATTAAGCACAACGGCGCTTGTGGCATTGTTGCAAAGAAAACAAGAAAACTAAAGCGGCTAAAATTTCCCGCCGGCAACGGTTGATTGTAAAACTAAATATTCCACTTATTAATGGTTGTGTGAGCAATTCAGGGCTACCTGGAGTAGGACACGACACGACGTTTAAGCAGAACTGAAAGTAAAAGTCGGCACAAGAATTATCTATGTATTAGTAGATGCATAAAAGCGATTAGCTCTAAATGCTAGCGGTGCTTTTACTAAGTCCAACAATGAATAGTTGTAATACTTTTCAATATGGATAAGTTGCATTGAGTTTATCTATATGTCCTTCATTCTTCTGCATTGTTTACTTTTATAAGTTTTGCTTTGCTGAAGCAACTAGTTTTCCTTGTTGTTGGCGCGAAGCAGACAGTGCCACGCTGACCTACATACACGCTCGGCACTACATTAACTGAATGTCTATGTGGACATGTGTGTATGATTGCGATTGTTCGAGCGTTTCTTAACAATTTGTTACGCTCAATCGCATTTCTATGCGTTTACTCATTAATTTTTATGTTCGCATATTTTATTGTTCTACTTTTTCTTCCACGTCCTAGCCTGATATTTGTCCATAACAGTACCCTTATTTTGTTGAATTTATATGTTATCTGTCTTTCCCTCTTTCAGTGCGAGAAAACATTTACTTAAATAGTCACAATCATGAAAAAATAATAAAGAGAGACTTGCAAGACTGATTTTGAAGATATGTGAAAGGAAAAATTTCCTTATATTTACATATATATTAGGGTATTTTTTTTTTTTATTGAACTAATAATTTTTTTCAGTCCCGTCACGAAATTTCCTTGGAAATACCCTAAAAAAATTTCCTGAAAATTTTAGCTCTTAATATTAACATTAAGAACTGGACCAAGGCCTGTAAAAATTTTCCATAGAAAATACACTACAATCGTGAGGTTTTATCTTTAAATTCCTACGGATCAGAGGTATTTTATGGCATCGCTTTGACTTCAGACGCATATTTCTCAGAATTGTTCACTCTACAAAAGTGCCCAGTGCAACAAAGTCGTAAATCACACCGGCGAGGTAGTACGGGGCTCTAAACCCGACTTTTTTAAGAACTTCACATTTGTTTTTTTTTTGTATATATCTCGTAAATGATAGGAGCTATAGCAAAAATGTACCTGACAAATTTGTAGGAAATTTGATTTGCTATAAAAAAGGTTCGAGGTCAAAATCACTATCATTAATACATCTCGAGATATTCGCCTCAATAAAAAAAAAACACCCTAATATATATGTATTTACATTATTAAAGAACTTTGAGTGATAAATTCTATTGGAACGGTAAACAGAATCAGAGCTGGTATATGTGTGTACCTAGTTGAATTCTAGCTGAGTTTAGAAAAACAACAAACACTTTTAAACATTTTGCCAACACTTCCAAAAGAATACTCAACAGTTTTTTGCCAAAAAATTCGATACCCATTCAGGTCTTTAGACCCATCAGCTTCTCCTGCTTCTTACAAAAAACTCTGGAGAGATTAATGGACTGGTACATAAGGAGACGCATGCCGAGAGACCATTTATAAGGAGCGCAACATGCTTATTGTAAATGCAAGGAATTCGCTATTTGGACCTTCCTTGACATAAATACTAATTCAATAGCGTCTTGCCGGAAGCAGTCCTAACTGCTTTGAACGGTCTTGGTGTTGAATCAAACTTCAAAATCCTAATTTTCACTATTCTGTGCGGCAAAGTGCTTGTAACGGAAAAGGAAACGCACGTGCTAGACGAAATATGAGTAGGGGTACCCCACAAGGTGGAGGACTCTCTCCTCTTCTATGGATCCTGGACGTTAACGACCTGCTTAAAAAACTTAAAGATCGTGGCTGTCGGGTGATTGCCTATGCAGTCGGTATATAGCATATGAGTGAGTTACATTTACGAATTGATGTACCCCTCAGCCTCGTTACATATTGGGCAGTCGTAAATGATCTCGCAATCAACCCAAATTAAACCGAGATGATCGAATATCTAAGAAAGAACAGAAAAAAAAGCATCGCTTGCCTTGTATTGCTGTAGTGGAGCAAAATATGGCAAAAGATCTCTCACCGAGAGATTTCCTCTTGTATCGACCCGAACTCTGCCGGCTCCTTCTCTACCCTCATATCGGCGAGGGAATCTTGGGTGGGAAGAAGCCGTTTGAGAGCTCTTTTACGTCAAAGCTTGGGTGGAAAATTGGTGGAAGGGTTTACTATCAGGAGCTCTCTATCAAATCCAGTTTCAGATTTTCTGACTATTCTTCCTTTTTTTAATGTAGCAGTAGATTTACTGTGAAGCCTCCTTCAGAGAAGTGACCAGACAGCAGAGCGGCGATACTATTCCTGAGCTCATTAAAAATGCATTTAAAGCTGGTCAGCGTTACCGCGGAACAGCAGGAAATTTTAAAGCAAAGGCACTCTAAAACCTTTCTGTTCTACTACTTGTTAGCTGGGTTTCGCTGAAGCTTGGCCAGCACTGGGCCACCATCAGTGCATGCGCTGTCGTTTTTGGCACAAGATCGATAGCATGGCTAGCCTCTCATAGTTTTGGGGCTTTTAACGGGCCATTGGCCTATTGGCGTCCACGCAGTAAAGCTGGGAATCCTACCAGACGCCATCTGCAGAACACTTTCTACTTGACTGTCCCGCGTTTTAGAGATCAAGACTTAAACACTTGGGAGCGCATTCCTTGGAATGGAAATTAAACGATTGTGCAAATTTGTATTGACTTCTAAGCGTTTTGCTAATTCATAAGTTCGAACAAAGGAGTTCTTCTTTTCTGTGGCCTCACAAAGAACTTCATATAGAAGTAACCTAGCCTATACCCACTCCCAGACAATAAAAATCGCAATCTGTACTCCAACATAACCACTAGCTCTACCTCCATTTCAATTTTCTGCAACATTTAACTTTAAAAATGAACATTTCAGTAACCTTTGCAGCAATGTTTATTATTATTTTTATGCGCGCAACCGTTACGGTATTGCAAGATAATTTTCACGCATTGTAGAAAAGCAAACTTCCAGCCATTTGATTATACTGTGGCACAATTTTCCGTGTGGTTATGGGAACTTTGCTGCACTAGACTAGAAAGCAAGCATAGATACCTACAAATATATGTACATTTACAGCACTATTTACTGTAATAGTTGAAGTGTCATTGAAAGGCAATTTTCGATTTATATAGGAAAATAAAAATATCAAAAAAGGAGCTTTTGATGTCAACGTTCTTAAGTAAAGCAATATCCTAAAAGCAATTCATTAAAATACATTTTATATATGGTCCTTTAAGTTCAAGTTCCTGTACAATAGAAATTTGAATGTTAATTAAGGGATTTACATATGGCTTAAGTTGAGATTATTTCGTGATGACATGGTTGGACAATTTTTCTGAAAACAAAGACTAAAGCGTTGATATCAGCAGCCAATTGTAAAAAATATTTTCTGTGCCTCGCCAGCAACAACTGCTTCTTATTTGCATATGAAATAATTTTATTTCGAAATATATTTTAGAATATCATCTCCCACAACACTGTATATACATTGTTTGGTAGATATATAATATAATCACTCATGTTTTGGTAGATATTTGATAGATCTATGCCTATCCTTACAGAACGGCCGTAACTGAGAATATACAAAATACATTTTATCCAAGAACTGAAGCCGCTCGACCTTCCCACCTGTTGACGCTCGCTCTATGGGCTCTTGAAAAGTTCCAAGAGGATACAACGTTCTCGAGCCAAATTTTGTTCAGGGATGAAGTCTATTTCTGGCTAAATGGGCACGTAAATTCAAAATTGCCGCATTTGGGGCGAAGATCACCTTGAAGAGATTAAACAGTTGCCATTTCATCCAGAAAAACAACGATTTGTTGTGTTTTGTGGCCCAAAAAAATCGGTCCACATTTCTTGAAAATTTTTCCCGCTAAGAAAGTAACGTTCAATAATGACCGTTAACGCGCCATGATAACCGACTATTTGGTGCCTGAAATTGAATCTCGTGATCTCTTTGGTTTCAACAAGACGGTGCCACATGCTACTTTCCTCACATCACATCAATCAATGAATTTATTGAGAGAACACTTCGATGAGCAGATAATTTCATGTTTTAGGTCAGTCGATTGGCCACCAAGATCGTGTCGTATCACACCTTTTTTCCTGTATGGATATGTAAAGTCTTAAGTCTATGCGGACAATCCCGCTTCGATTCAGGCCATGGAGCAAAACACGTCAATCACCAATCACCAATCGAAATGCTCGAACAAGTCATCGAAAATTGGACTCAATGGATGGACCATCTTAGACGTAGCGGAGGCCAATATTTGAAAGAGATGAAAAAATAAATGCCAAAGAATGCTCTTTCGAATGATAATACACACTCCATTAGAAGTGTATATGTTTTTTCTTTAAGGAAGTAGGGAACCTCGAAATGGATAACCCTTTACGACAATGTTGTAGGTAATGAAAATATCTTCAACTTTTGTATACGGGCATTTTTCGTACAATCTCCAAATTAAATTTAATTTAAGATAATTCACATAATCAATAATAACATAAAGCTGCAATACATACTGACTGATCAAAATCAAGTTCTGATATGGAATTTATGCTATTTGTGAAGAGTATAAGAATAGCTATGCTTTCAAAATTGACTAATTTCATTATTTTTTCAAATATACCATAAAATAAATTTGTGGTAAAAATATGACATCTAATTTTAATTCTCTACACATTTAAAATTTTGTTCACTAAAAAACTTATTTTTACGAGGTTTTAAAGAAGAGAAGCCACTTTTTTCGTCCGGATGACTTATAAAAGTTGATAAGCGCATTAAAAGAATCAGTAATATAACTTGCTGGCGTCAGTTACAACTACTATACTTACAAAAATACGAGAAATAATCAAATCTTTATTTATGACTTCCTGAATATGTTTAATTCTGGCGGCGAATCTATTAAAATTTGTAAAGTAATAACCAAAGAAGATAAAAATCATTAAGCAAAGTTTCGCAGCTGAGCAAGTGAGCAAGTGAAACTTTTCCTGAATTTATATGATGACACTGACGACAATACCTACATATGTACATATGTGTGTGTATATATTAGGGTGGCCTTCATTTGTTTTCTTTTACAACGTTTCAGTTTTTAACCTTAACACTTGATTCATGGAATTTTTTTGACTTTTTGCATTAAGTTTTCATCTTCAAAGCAAATAAATTTATAACTTTGAAAATTTTTTATATTTTTTCATAAAAACATTGCTTGAAAGTTATGCATCAAATATAGGAGCATTTATATAGAGATAGTACACCATGTGGTATAAGCAACACAGAATTTATAAGACACTTGTACATATGAATGCTCATTTTTCTTGATGTAAGTGATGTAGGTATCACTTTTAAAGAAGTGCTTTTATGAAACAAATTTTTTATTGGAATATCATTTTTTTAAAAGTGGAAGGATTACTTGACTTATGCAAAATATCGAAAAATCCCATGAATGGAAATGGAAATCCTCAAATAAATGATTTAGTCACGATTTGGTGTCTGCAGAGATTAAATTTACTTGGAATGAAACGAAAACCCTAATATATACCATATTCATTTCTTATATTAATTTGTTTCTTTTGTCGCCAGGCAACAAACTCACACACAGCTTCACGGCCATTCAAGAAGAACTCAGAAAAATTAATGTCCTAATGCATATTCATGATATAAATATTAGAATGTGTCACTAACTAAGCATAAGCAGGGATACTGACAGCCAGAAGTTTGAGATATAATGTTTGAAAAGCCTTAAATTTATGCGCTGTGTCTTAGAATATCCTGCTTTAAAGTGACTTTAACACAAATTTGAGTAAGAAAATGTTAGAAGTGCACATATATTTACAAGAATGTGTATTAGAGATTACAAAAGTTTGCGGTTTGTACACATGCACATACACACGCACACCCGCCATTGTGCTGAAGTCAGGCAAACCAACGGCGTACAGACAAAAATATAGAGACAAAAATTCAAGTTTATGATTTCACTGGCAAGACAAGCGTCTGTTAAGCGAGCGCAAAGTGTGCACATAATTTTTTATCTGCCAATAAAACTTGAAACACGAACCAAAACCACAAACTTAAACCCGAAAAGAGCATGAAAATTTTGAGCAAACGATAGGGAAATAAAAGAAAACCAACAAACTAACCACAATACAGAGAATATGCAGGAGTATGTGTGAACACACACACATATATATACATACATATAAATATGTATGTATATATAACGACACACCATGACTAGCTGAAGGCAAAACCTAGTGCGGCAGCGTTTCGCTCCTGTCATCGCAGGACATTTGGGGGCGTCTGTCGGCAGCGAGAAAGGCGGACAGTGCGACAACTAGCTTGCAAAGTGTGAGTTGCCAATCTCAGCAAAAATCCAAAATCGTTTAGTTGTTATTACCAGGGCGGACTGTGGCGTTGGAGGTTGGTTGCGCCTGTCAATATGTGGTGGCAAGGAAGCCAGCAGCAAAAACACAAACAAACATGCTATCAAAATAAAAATGTGTTTGCAGATTTCGAGAAGTGTCAAAATTGACCATGAACAGTAAAAATATACAAACTTATACATATATATGTACTTATATATAGTATATTGTAGTTAGAGTGTGTGTAGTGATTGATAGCAATGAGTACGGTGACGAAAGCTCTATTGATTTGGCGCAACGAGTTACTGCAGTCCTAAATATTGATGGTTTGCGCTGAGTGTTTGTATGTGTGTGCTAAGTACACAGTAAGTATAAGTTTGCGGTTCGGATGGTTTGTAAATAAGAAAGAATGTGCAAATAAAATCAGATAACTAAGGGTTGGGCTTAGTACAAGCGTACCCGGACATTATATACCATAAAATACAGAAATACTTCCAAATATAGGAGTGTTTTTTTTAAATGTTATTATAAGAAAAAACACGTAAATTTCGGTGGCATTGAATATATATAAAACCATTTGCAGGTCCATTTCTTAAAAATGTTAGTTTTGAAGACATTTTGTAGACTTTTTTAAGAAGAAACAAAACACATATAATTTAATGTTATGGTCAAAAATCTTACTTTATCATAAAGCTAAAGGTTTACTATTATATTTAGAAAATAATTTCGGGTAGGTGAGCGCAGTGACTGTTTCACAGCAGGGAGAACCAATTTTGTAGCAATTAGAACACTATGCCATCAATAATGCGCCGAGTATTATATTCCAAGGCGTCAATAGTCTCAAGCTTATCTGCCTAGACAAGCGACTTCACACAACCCGACAAAAAATTATCAAATGGTGTTAAATTGGACTGTCTTAGATACTACACTATAGACTTTCGATACGAGATAATATGCTTGCCAAAACCTTACTCCATTAAATCGATTGCTTCGTTGGCTCAATGGAATGTAGCGAAGTCTTATCGAAACCAAAGGTCGTCCACATCGGCATCCTCCAATTCAGGCACGAAAGAGTCGTTAATCATTACTAATAACTGCAACAATATCGCCAGCTACATTTTTAAGGAAATATGGACCAATGATACTCTCTATATTGGAGGACACTAAACAGTGACTTTGTGAGAATAAAACGACGGCCCAAAAATACCTCGTAATTAAGGGAAAAAACAGCCTTTTTTATGAACTTTTTTCTTATATAAAAAATTAAATACTTCATTAAAATTGGTTATTGTTACAAACATACACTATTAAAAAGGAAATTCTGAAATTTTCGGAAAAAAATATCTTAAACTCAGCCATTGCGATGCCATTTCTGGGAAACCTTTGGAAAAGATGCACCCGCTTTGGCAGGATAACTCGATGCAAGATCATCTAAAGTGAAAAACTATGTATTTTAGTTAAAACCTTAACTTAGAACTTAGATGAAGGAAAAAACTGAAAATCGATTTTTGGCAGACATTAAAAAAAAAAAAATCAAATTTCGCGACATATTTTTCCAAACAGTTATAATCAAAAAAAACTTAATTCGAGTCTTTAAGAGTTGTATCTCAAAGACCTGTGTAAATTTTCGTGAAGATCGGATGAGTAGTTCTCGAGAAATCTCGCCAACTGACTTCAAAAACACGATTTCGAGAAAAACGCGTTTAAAAGCGGTGCATTAACTATTACTCGGATCAGCTTTAAAATTAAGCACAATATTTATAGGTATTGTGCATTTAATAAGTCAATAAAAAAATCGATTTTTTGAAACCCGTAAGCCCATGTAGCCTCTTAACATCACTCATCGCTATGCGACAATTTTTTTTGTGGAAATCGAGATCCTAAACGTAAAACTGATCCGGGCTTCCTCCAATTACAGACACTGGTGTGCAATTGTGTCGACTGATTATTAAAACGCAGCGCGCGATACGTAGCACGAAGCGGACCTTAATTTTAGTAAAAAATATTTTCAAATCTTGTTTTGGAGTTAGTCATTCATTATGAAGTGGTAAACCAAACAGCGTATAAAGCAAGCAACAGCTATTCAAAATACCAATTCCGAAAAAATCATCATTGAATATGAGGTAGTAGTTTGTTCTACAATTATTTATTAATTTTTTCTCTGGCTTTTAAATATTTTACAAATTTTATGTTCAGTAGAGTTTGAAATTTTTTTAACATGCAAACAACCATTTTTGTTAATAAATAATTTTTTGTATTGTTTCTGTGAAATCATAAAATCGTTAAATTATATGTTTTATATGATAGAAATAAAGTTTACGGAAAAAAATTTGTTTTCATTTTTTTTTTTAAATAAACAAAACAAAAACAAAAAAAATCGGCCCACTCCAGGATTAGCAGAGATAGTTGTCAAATTAATTGAAGTTTTTTTAAGGAAAAAAATGGCGAACTTCTAAAAAAAAATTACGATTCTACTTAATAAAAAGCGATTATTTTATATAGTTGATCGTGCTAAATTTTTTTCGTGTATTTTTTCGAAAAGTTCATTCAAAAACAAAAACTTAAAAAACAAGGTCCCCAAAAGTCAATTTCTACAAAAGTTATGGCTATTTGAAAAAAAAAGCCATTTTTTAGCAAAAATAGCAAAATTCATAACTTTTTTGAAGTTGGACAAAAAATTTTGAAAAAATTCTCAAAACTGTTTTTTAAAGAGTAGAAAAGGATGGATAAGTTTCAGCAAAATCTAAAAGGGGCGGGTTCAGAAGTGGTCGATCTGGTATGGAATACCCAATATGTAAGTCTTAAAATTCAGTTGAAAGATGCCATACTACAATTTGTGTCCAAATTTTGGATCAATAAATTTTAAAAATTTCTCAGAAAGAAATTTGGAAAACTCGCTTCTTTCGAAATTCTAAAGTATGCATATACATATATGTATATAACCCCTTAAATTAACTAAGCTCGTTAGGCTGATCATTTATGTATAATTGAAATTGGGCCTCCGACGTACAAACTTCATTGCAATATACTATACATATCGTCACCTAAAATGCGAAATAACGTACCATCGAAAAATTCGAAATTGAGTATCTCATTGATTATGATTCACTACTCCAAACTACATTCATATTATGACATTTGGTCAACATTTTCAGGTTCTGCGCTCAAATATAAACCAGTTTTAACCAATATTATTTTTTTCTTACTCTTGTTCCATTTTATTTCATTTATTTCGTGTTTCATTCACGCCACTGTAAATTTTCGAAAATGTTGTTACGTTATTTTGCATTTTAGGTCACGATATGTATATCGTTCTAGTATTCAGTAGTAATAATTCACTGAAATTGCATATTATGTCAGCACATTAACGAGAAAATAATTTCTTAAACAGAAAAGTAATAAAGTAAATAAATAAATGACAAAAACAGATATTGCCAAAAATATACAGCCCTAAATCGTTCAATAAAAGAAAACAAAATATTTCCCTAAAATGAAACAAAAACCAGCTAAAATATACAAAATCCAATTTACCAACCAAAAGGCAATAATTTAATTATCTTCTTCACCAGAAATAGCCAAATGGCCAGTCGAAATTACAATATTTTATAAATATACGTACATACATACATGCAGCCAGACAGACAGACATTTCATTTCGCATGGTTCATTTTGCTAAGTACTGCATTGCCATTTGTGGATGGCTGGGAATTTAAAGGCAATATTATTCTTACAAATTAATCTGCCCAACTGAGCACTGCATTCGAGCGAAGCAAATAAAACTGATTTCATTAGTGCGACATGCAAGGACAGCCATAAAAGCGAGATAAAAAAGCAATCAAAATTGAAAATGATTTTCTTTTGTTTTTCCAACAAAGTGAGCAATTTTATGTCAGGCGACAGGAAAAATAGTTAAAGACTGAAAAACAGCTCAACTTTCACATTGATGTCGAAGTGCGCAGCAAAAAACAAAGCGAGCAAAAGTCAGTATGAAAATGATTTCTACAGAAATAATAGCAGAGCCGCGCGTGTGGCACACAGATATACACTAGTGTGTGTGTATATAAAGTAAATGGCACTGTATATGGGTAAGTAAAAATGCAGTTATTGTGTGTAAGTACACTCACACTCAGACACACACGCCATTTGCCAACAATAACCAGTACGAGGATATGCACTTAGGACGAGCACAGCTGGTTGCAAATCCACATTGTGCCGCACGACACAAGCGTTAAGCATGAAAAATGTGCAACAGCACAGACACTGCATATGCGAAGTGAGCGCGCAGTGGACTACCTACCAACGCTGTGGAGTAGCACCGACCGAAACAGAAAAAAAGTAACTCATACGCCCGGGTGTCTATGAAATATTGCTGACTCGGCTGTTAGCACTGCTGTTGAAAATGCACTCAATGCTCGTAATGCACTGCTTGTGCACATAGCTTGTTGTTATTGCTGCTTTATTGTTGTCGTTGTTGTTGTTGGTGTAGTTGTTGTATTTTGTCCGCAGCCACTACCTGTTTTTATCGCTTTCATTTCATTGTCATTTCTACTGTTGTTCCTGTATGCTATCATTAGTGTTGTTTGTTAGCTTTTCAGCGACAACAGTTCAGCGTTTGCTTTTTGCCTTTGTTCCCGTTGTTGCAGCTTCATTGTTGTTGTTTTTATTTTTGCTGTGTCATTTTATTTATTTTTACTTTCGCAATGCTGTTTATTGATTGCATTTGTGCTCTGCTGGTTGGCATTTATTTTTATTTATACATTTCATGTAGTCGCTTTGCTCTCGCGTTTGCTTTATCCACTTAAGTGCAAAGTGCAGCAACATGTTTATGTATTTGTTTGTTGAACTTTGGAGGGGAGTCAAATAAATTGCCAAGCACTTTCGCGTAAATCGCAAGAGTTAATGAAGCATTTAAATGCACTAAACACACACAGCAAAGTGATGGATTTTTGAAATTAATGTCGTACGCACACACATGTACACACTCGTACAAATGCATCGATGTTTATGCACTTAAGTTGTCCTTGGAAGCAATGTTGTCGTAAAGCATTGGCGTGACATGAATTTATGGCTATTCTGTTGCCAGGAAAACGATTTAAGAATTGCGAACTTTAATAATTTTTATTTCAAGTATATAGCCAACACTATTCTATTCACTATTAAATTTTTTTATTTAATGGACATATATTATATTAACCCTCTCTTATTAAAGGGTGAAGACGTAAATTTATCAAAAATCGAAACTTAGTCCTTCGATTATTATCTGTTTTAATCTTTGAGTAGTAACAACAAACTTTTTTTTTGATTTTGGATAGAGAATGATTATAATTTCATAGAACCTTCCTCATCTCCATGCTTCAAAAAAATTTCACGAAAAGTGCGTTCCCTCTAACTTGAAAGTGAATATCGTCACCTAAAATGCAAAATAACTTAACATCACTTTTCATTAGTTTAAAGACGAAGAAAAAACAATATACTACAAACCTCTCATATTGAAACAAAATTTGAATTTTGGCTACAAAATGGTTATGTAGTGGTTATGAAATGGTTATATATTGGTTATATCTGACAGCGAAAGTTTAAAATTTTATGCTACATACATATATGTAGTATGTTAAAGTGAATCGTAATAAATAAAAAAACTTAGTTTCGATTAATTTGATCATATGTTATTTAACATTTCAAGTGACGGTATACACCTTAGCAAAGAAACTAAGATTATGATCAAAGCAATTGCCGGGAAAACAGAGATCATTTTTTATTCCACAGTTGACATAGTAGATATCGTAGAGGTTATTATGGCGCTTAAGCTTGACTTATTATTGAAAAAGGAAAGATGCAAAATTCATTTGACACGCACATGAAAAGTGAATGGGAATTCAGTGTATTTCCGTGGTTATTCTAATGCAATGATGTCAAACCTACCTTAGATCCGGCCAATGAGAAATAAATGTCTTTTGGTGAGTTTGAGTTTAGTATTTTATTTCCGATATTTCTCTTTTCACTGCCTGAACACGTAATTTCCTTCGAAATCACCACAAGCTTTTAAGTGTGTTCTAAACTGATAATTATAGATCTGAAATTCATCTCAAATTTGTTCCCTTCAACAATATCTGATCAATAAAAATATCACAAAGCCTTTAGTTATAGACTGTCCAGGGTATTTTAACCGAAAAACTTTAAGTAGTTTCGTTAAAGTCCTTCATCAATTTGTATCTGAATAAAGCTAGTAGGAAAATGGTTCGAAAATGTTTTACAAAAAACCATGAACCGAAAACAATCCTATTGAGAGAAGTTTACTCAGTTTATTTTAATAGAAAGAAGCTCTTACTTTTTATAATTATCTATATTCATATGTAGATGGAGATATGCATATGTATGAGATATAAAATCAACCACAGGGACAAAATTTAAAATATAATGTAGAGGAAAGGAACTTGTATATTAGCAGATCGGAGTTAGAGCGATTTCATTCATGTTCAGCTATACTAAAACAAGCAGATAATTTCATTAAAATATCGCACATACTCGTGCCAAACTAAACAAACTGGAAATTATATCTATTCAAATATATCTATTCAAAAAACAAGTAGATGCAATTACATGGATTTACTGTTTTCAAAAAATTGATATTTTTATCGGATTATTTATTTCTTCAACACCTCTGGAATATTGTTCTAAAATTTCGAGTTGATCTTAGTAAAAGTTTCGGAAATATAGCCTTGAGAACTTGTAGGCTCGCTAGGTTAAGTGCGCTATCTTTAAACACGTTTTTCTCGAAACTGTGCTTTTGAAGTCAGTTGGCAAGATTTCTTGAGAACTACTCAAGCAATTTTTGTTATATTTTGCACAGGTCTTTGAGATATATTTCTCAATTACTTTTAATTTTCAGGATTACATTCAATTAAAAAAAAAATGGCGCGAACTTTTCACTGAATTTTTTTTTTTTTTGTAAAAATGTCTGCAAAAATGCAAGTTTCAGTATTTTTTTCCCTTCGTACGAGTTCTGAGTTAAGGTTTTGACTAAAACAAGTACTTTTTCACTTTAAATGATTCTGTAACCAAATATCTTGCCAACGCGGGCGCATCTTTTATCCGAGGGGTCACAGGAAATGCCTTCGCAATGGCCGAATTTAAAATATTTTTTCCCAAAAATTTCAGAATTTCTTTGTTAGTATTGTATATATGTTAGGGTGATTCAAAAAAAATTTTTTTTTTCGATTGGTACTTCAGATCGAAACTTGGTTGTTATTTGGATTAGTAATTCCTGACGTGTACTTAAATAACATCTAAAAGGGGGCGGAACTACGCATACTGTTCACTTTTACCAGAGAATCCCAAAACTTAAAGATTCGGAAATATTTATTGAGTGAGTTATTACATATTTAATATATTTAAACATATATGGAATGGAATGGAATCGATGTTTGAAAGAAAGTTAAGGCTCAAGAGATTCTAATATAAATATTACAAATATGAACTGTTCTAAAGAAATATTTTGATTATGAACCAATAACGATTTAGCAGACATGACGCTGTAGGGTCACTGCAACATAAAGCTCATTTATAAAATAACATTATGATAAAATATTTTGCAAAGAAAAATCTACGAGCTAAGAACATAATATTGCTTATAATAGTACTATTTTTTACCATATGATAGAAAAAATTTCAATAATTTCATAATTTTTCGCTACCAACACTCAGAGAAAAGTCATACATCAAATTCACTCACATATGACAGCTTCCGTCACTTCAAAGTTCATACTTAACATCTTATCCCAACCTAATCTCACTCATTTTCACTGACTTTTAATACGCTAAAAGCTTTTAACTGCCCTTGAAGATGTAAAAGTAATTCCCTAAAGATAACCACATTGATGTACCGCTTGCCATTAATTATATAAAACTATACTTAACAAGTACGCTTCTTTTTCATTCCATAAAGCTAGAATTTTGTACATAAAATTGTATACGTCCTACAAAAACAAAGAGGAACTGGCGCGTTTCTTTCTTATTAGATAGTTGTTTTCGTTTCGTGTTCCCCTTGCAGTTCACTACCGCATAGTTCGTATGATGCCTTTAATACACTCACACAGCTTGAGCGCGACGTCCTTGAATGTCACCCGTGCGCTCTTTCCCGCTAATCTGTTGACATCGCTGTTTTTACTTTTCCAAGCGCACTGAAGTGAGTCCCGCTGTGCATTTGCAAGTACCTCACTCTTTTATTTATGTTTTGTCTTTTTCTTACGCAACGCTTTCTTGGCGGTTAACTTGCGCTCTCATAAACAATCCCCCGCACCGCACTTCGCTCTCAGTTTCAAAGCCTGCATGCTATCCCTCTTCATCTGCGTCTTCGGTTACTCTGCCACTTTGGTACACACTTCTCTGCACAATATCGGTTGGTGTTTTCGAGTGCGCTTCTGCCATTGACCGTCTTTCTTCTTTGTATCTCACCTTCTTCCTTTCATACTCTTGCAACATGTTGCTACAGAGTATAATAGTTTTGTTCATTTAATGGTTGTATGTGTCACGCAAAACTAAAGGAGATAGATGTAGGGATATATAAAATCGAGAATTAAAAATCCATATCCTTGGAACTACTATATCGATTTCATCTAAATTCGATAAATAATATAATCCTTATCGGTCAACAATCTCGGCTTTTTGTGAACCACGGACTCTACTGCAAAATTTTTACCGATAATACCGGGCAACCTGTCAGATATATTACTGACATTCGAAAATATTTTACCCAGTATTTGACCCTTGCAAATTACCAGAATTTTAAATCTTTGATTACACCCGACCTTTGGTCTTCCTTACTTGTTCTGCTTGCATTTTGCTTTCTCAAGTTCTCTTCGCTATACAGTCGGCACTTTCATTTGGCTCTTGCATCTGTTAACTCTTAAGTCAATTAATAAAAAGCAGTATTAAGATGTTTTACATCGGAAATAATGAATGAGGGAAAGCTGCGATTCTACGTGGCGCGTTAATTGCATTAAAAGACACAGTAATGTTGAACGTTAATTAGCGGATTGTCATTAAATTACAGTTACACAAAGTAAAAGTGGGTGCAAGGCCATAGGCCCTTAGAATGACCAGTGAAGCTATGTTGCGAGGGGAGCAATCGGAATAAGTAAAAAATAAACAAACAAAATTCACGCTCTGGATGTCAGAGTACGTACCCTCAAGTCAAGCTCTGAGCTACATCAATAATCCTAGTAAAGGTACTTAAAAAAGCAGGGAAATTTTAAACTTAATGAGTACGGAAATTTTTCTGGTCCTCTCACAAAGAAAGGAGGATAATTCTTCGAAAAAATAAATGCCAAAGCAGCAACGAACAACATTTTCATATTTTTTTACACGATTTAAGGTAATGCTGGACAAAGAAGCGAAACAAAGGAGTCTTATAGTGAACGAGAGCATGACGAAATATCTACTGTCATCAAACAAACACTCGTCGCACTCGCGACTTGGCTCCCACGTCACTGTTCACAGTCATAACTTCAAAGTCCTAGATAATTTCTTGTATCATGGAAACAACTTTAGCAACAACAATAAAGTCAGCCTGGAAGTCCAACACAGGATATCTCTTGCCAACAGCTGCTACTTTGGACTAAGTAGACAACTGAGAAGTAAAGTCCTCCCTCGACGAACCAAAACTAAACTATATATGTCACTCATTATTTCCGTCCTGCTATATGGTGCAGAGGCATGAACGACGACGATATCTGATGAATCGACGTTGCGAGTTTTCGAGAGAAAAGTTCCGCGAAAGATTTATGGTTCTTTGCGCGTTGGCCGCTGCGAATAGCTGTATGAGATATACGACGGCATTGACATAGTTCAGTGAGTTAAGAGACAGCGACAACGCTGACAAGGCCAAGTCGTCAGAATGGATGAAAACAGTCCAGCTCTGAGAGTATTCGACGCAGTACTTGCCTGGGGAAGTAGAAAACGGGGAAGACCTCTACTCCGTTGGAAAGATGAGGTGAAAAAGAACCTGGCCACAATTGTAATACCCAACTGTCCGTAAAAAAAGAAAAGGAAGAACGACTGGCGCGCTGTTATAAACTCGGCTATAAACGCCAATGAAGGAGAAGAAGTATGTTAGCGAATAGGTTAATCCATCCATTCATAGTCAACATATTATATTATAAGTAGATCGATTTCGAAAAAACACTAACCTCTACTATGATAAGCCTCGATAGCTTATAGCTACATAGACATATGTATATCCAAAAAAATGCTATGACTTATTTCAAAAATTATGTCTTTTGAAAGTATAAAAAGTTGATCTCGGTGGACATGGTAGTTGCTTATCTTTCGACTCCAATTCCTGTCCGGTGTGATATTTTCTTTTTAATTTTGAAAACAAAAGAAGCTGGATATTACGCTTGAAAAGACACCCTGGCTCCTTTCGAAAAAAAAAAATTCAAATTTTTATGGTTTTCATTGAAGAAGAAGAGTCACAAAAAATAGCATCTAAGCACTCCTTGATTTTACTGTACGATTTACATTCCCAAAATCAGAATCACCCATCGGTAGCGCCTATTATTTTTAAAATCCGCGAACTCTTCTATTCCACGAGGGATCAAAACTAAGCTGCAAGCACAAGCCACCTAAAATTTTCACAGTACAGCTTTTTTTATAAATTAATTTTTACGCATCTCACAAAAAAAATTATTAGGTGTCATCACTAATTTTCAAAACATTAAATTATTCGACCAAATAAAAGTGCCAAAACCTTAAGCAAATGCAAAAAATACAAAAGCCAACGGAAAGAAACTAACAAACGAGTAGAGAGATAAAGATAGCCACGCACAAATGGCCAAAGTGTTTGAGGTCAACAGCTGTACCCACAAGGACGATAAGGGAACATCAAATGACGACATCAGTCATCACCGATAGCGCAACTGGGACAAAAGCAGCAGCAAGCCCGAAGTAAAACACAGAAATCCTTGCATAATAACGCAACATAAATGTGCGTCAGTTAAAAGTTTCAGTAATACTAACGCTAGGGACGCACCAACCAAATGTACACTAAACAAGCAGCCAACCAGCATGCAGTCCGCCTTGAACTCTGAGCCGCCTCGTTGCCTCATTGACAAACTAGCTGAGTGAATTTAGAATGAAGGTTCCCAACAGCTGTTGGCCACTTTGACTTTAACGTGCTTTTGTAAATTTTGTTTTTTATTTTTTTTTATTTGCTGATCCGTGCTGCCTATCGACTCCTGGCCCTTGTCTTGTTGGCTTTTAATTATTCACGCTCCTCTTTTTGGCAGATATTCCGCTGTCCTGCTCATCTCGAATAACACTCGAATCATACGCACACACCAATGAGAATAGCTCGATGACTGAACACATTTTGTAGCTGTAAATAGCAATGAGTAATGTGGGCAAGTCAAAAAAACAAAAAACAAGAATAAAATTAAAAGGAAATAATGAAAATTCGCAAAAAAAAAGTGAAAATAAAAATTGTATAATTTTCACGCGCGGCCAATTCAGCCCATTCTAGTTGGCTCCGAAGTCAAAAAAATAGCACAAAAAATAAAAAATAATAATTTGACTTGCAGGCTGTTATCTGTTAGCAGGTCGCTTACATTGATATTGCCTTGTCCATTGTCTTTGGCACTCGACGCTGACCTTCATCAGCCTTGTTGCGGACACTCGCCTTATTTTTCATGCCTCCAACTACAACAGGCTATTATTATGCACTTTCTTTCTATTTTTTCGCCCTTGGTATTCCCAAAAGTCGTTTATTTCAAAATGGTCCTTATTCACCATTTAAGTTACTTTGTGAACGCCCGAGTGTGTTTTGCCGCCTCGGCGGAAAGGGAATTCCATTAATTACCGCGCTCGTTCAAAGTGTGAGAGATTTTTGTTTTAATATTTTCTTTGCTGTACAAAATTTAGTTTTAAGTTAAATTATCTTTTCGTCTCTTTTGCTGCGCCAATATTGGTTCGTGCGAATGTTCCGTTATGTATTTAAAGTAAGATTAAAGCGACATTCTCTCTTGCACACTTTTGCATTGCGTTTGTTTAAATATTTAAAATAATTCCTTTTAGGAAAAGTGATTTTAACCCGCGTGCTTCTTCATGGTACATCTGAGTACGTGCCCAATTAGATTTCAAACGAATTTTTCTTTCAGTCTTTGCCAGCGGATTAAATCATATATCAAAAGATTTGCACTACTGAGGGAAAAATTTTAATTCTTGAACTGTACAACTCTTTATCTACTTCTACTGCTCTACCAGAGCGTATCTTCTGATACATAAGATAATTACGGCTTGTTGTAAAGCATTTTGTCTTGATTCTACAGTTACGTTTATGTTATATGATTACCTCTGGCGTACAGATTCCTCACAATTAGAAGACTATGTCGAATTTAGAATTGTTGCAAACTTTCTAGAACATATTCATATATAATATTAGGTTGTCAAAAAAGTATTTTTAATGAATGATTTATTGAATTTATTGAAATGGTTTATAACGGTTTGATGACTTATGCCCAGCTCTTGACCGATGCTACGGCTGCTACTATGCCGGTCTCTTTCGACCAATTCAGCGATTTTATCGCAATTTTCGACGACAGGCCTTCCGGAGCGTGGCGCATCTTTGACCACCTCTACACCAGAACGAAAACGTTGAAACCATCGTTGTGCGGTGGAAATGGAAACTGTATCGGGTCCATAAACTGCACAAATTTTATTGGCGGTTTGAGATGCATTTTTGCCTTTATCGTAGTAGTAATGTAAAATATGCCGTATTTTCTCTTTATTTTGATCCATGTTTGCGACGCTATAACTCACGAACGACTTAAAAGAACTACAATCAATCAAACACGTGTTAGCGCGTGAAATGAGATTTTCCAAAAAAGTATATCATGACCCGATGTGACGAATAAAACTAGAACTACGCGCTTTCAGCGCCAACTAGCGAAAATATCGCATAACTTTTTTGACAACTTAATATAAAGAATGCATTTAGGGGTTTTCAAACATGAAGAAAAAGCTAAAATCTACACTCGGCGGTAGGGTAACGGTGGAAAATTATGTGTCAGTACTGGGAATGGATAAATGGAAAGCTGTCCGGAAAGCGTTAGCTCTGAACTTGACAAAATTAAGAAAATTACAATAGATTTGAAATGTCCATACAACAGAAGAAATGTATTTTTATTTCCAAAGTAATGCCTATTCCTGTAGTTCCATGAGAAAAACATCAGTTGGAAGTAGGTTAAATTAAGTGGATTAAATATCCACACTCCGGCTTTTGATGCATCTCCTTACTATAAAAAAATGGCACGAAGAGTGTCACTGATGAACTGCTACCGAAAGACCTGAATTTTTTGCAAAACCGACGGCGGGTGCAGAATGTTTGAAAAAATGGCCGAGGACCCTACATTTATGGAAAACATCACGAAGCATGGGTTTAGGAATATGACGTCACAAGTGTCCAAAAATCTAGCAACCGAATCTCCATAAATAACCCGAAACCGAAAAAACTGAAATTGGCTGAAGGCCATCCTAACTGAGACTTATAACAAGTGTATGAGAAATTGCATTAAGTGTTAGCATACTTTTATTGGACCAGAAGCATATTATAAAGACGATAATAATTTGTTTTATTAAAATACGAGAAAATAATTTTTTTTTGGGAGTCTGGATATGAGCAGATGTTCTGTCATCAATGCGCCATTTAGCTGAGATCCAAGATAGTTTTTCCTTGGTCTGTCAAAAACGGGACAATCGAGGAGGAAGTGTTGAGATGATTCTATAACATTTTCTTCCATATAGCTGATATAGCTGACAACCTTAGAAAGGTGACATTTGCTGAGAACTTCCCAAACCTATTACTAGTTACCAGATGGATCAGATGGACCTTGCAACTACCATAAAACAACATATTGATGAAGTGAAAGCAACAAAAATCGTTTAACGTGCTTCTGAAAAGGAAGCGAGTGACAGAAACGTCACTACAAATAGCGTGAAAAGCAAGAGGTTATCTAAAATTATTGTAAAAGTCGAACATATGTCAAATAGTCTATACTTCAAACTGTTAAAAACTTATAAAGAAGAATCCCCACCAAACTGCAACAACATTCGAAGCTTATTTACAATAATACTACAAGATGTCAGATTAAAACCAACCACAAACTGAAAAAACGTACCTCCTCTCACTCCTTTATAATATCACAGACAAAAACACCCCACAAATTTGCAGAATAAATGTTCTTATAATTGTTGTTCCGCATAACCATCAAGTTCAAGGACTCGCTCAAGTCAAGGCCACTTGCACAGCATTGCGAAACTGAAAACTTCATTAACTAAGTCGGTATGGAAAAATCACAGCACACAAAAACATGCCACAAACCAAAAAGCGACAAAAGCGAAGAAAAAAAGACGACAACTTATCTTCATATTCGTGAAGCAGCTTGTCAGGCGGCTGTCAAAAACCCGCCAACTTGTAACTGATAAATGACAGTCAACCACGAAGGCTGTGCCACTGAAACCAAGCGACTAGGGTGATTATGATATCTGCGAAATCGAGAGGCTTGGCAGCGTTTGGCACCCAGCCACAAATGTACTCGACGCTACGATTCTGCTTGGCGCTGGTAAATGGAATTGAAACGTTGTGTTCGAGGGAATTTAGAGTTTCTGCTCATGACGATAATTAGTACAATTCTTCATAGAGCATCGCATGACTTTCCACAGGCACTTATAAATGTGTGGGTGTGCTTGTGAATGTGGTGAGCTATTGACGTTCTTAACACTAGTAGTAAAATGGTATGTTAGCACATAATTAAGACGCGCCAGATTGCGTGTTAATGCCTGTACACACCCATCAAAAGGTGTATGAGTGTTGAGTTATTAATGTAAGATCTTCTAAAAATAAGCACACATACACTGATAAGTGTGTGAATTAGCGATATTCAAGATGCTTAGTATAACTGTAACTACAGCATTTAACAACGGAAAATGAGAATTATCAATAGAAATAGTTTCAGCTGAGTGTAGTATAACATATTGACCATATTTTTTAGAATTTTTGTCTTATTCACATATATATATATTAGTTTAACGAACCCACCGGTCCTCTGTCAAAGCATCCAAAAATATTTTTTACATACAGTTTAAAGTTTTTTCTGATACTATTTACTTATACCTTGAACAGGGTATATTAAATTTGTCCCCAGAATTTAACGTTATAAATATTATTTCGTGGTGGTTATAAATGATAAGCTTAACGAGCCGAGTCAATTTAGTCATGTCCGCCTGTATACACGCGAACTAAGCCGCAGTTTTCGATATATAGGTCTGAAATTTTGCACACGTATTTTCCTCCCCAAGTAACTGCTCATCTCATGGAACCGAACAAGCAATGGGCCAATATAGCATAGTACCGCCATACAAACAGAACAAACAAAATCAAGTCTTTCTAAGAAAACTTTTTTTTTTATTTGATGATATGACTCTGGCGTAAAGTATTGTTTAAGGCAACGGTGTAATCTCTAAACAAATTTTTCAGATCAGTCCTCTATCATATATAGATGAAATACAAGATGACCGATCAAATCAAATTCTTCTATGGAAACTCCTTCTATGGTGAGTGGGAGGGGATATTATCCGATTTCATCCGTTGTCACAATGTCAGAGCTTTTATAATACTTGCACTAGGTGTATTTGGTTATTGTAGCTTAAGTGGTTTAAGAAATACATAGATATATATATATATATATATATTACACTTATTAGAGAGCGGAGCCACACCAAATTTTTCAAAATTTTTTACCCACATGTGTCTTTTGCTACTTCATTAAGCGCTTAGTTATGGCACTTTATAGGTTCTCAGTTAATGACGTTTTGTTGACGTGGTAGGAATCCGATTAGAGCCATCTACAAACTCGTATTTGTCTTTTTGCCAAGGAATGCGCTGGTATGCGGTATTTTTCATCAAGATATCTCGATTATTACTACTTGTATGGACGGATAGACAAACAGTCACCCATATTTCAACTCATCTCGTCATCCTATCTAGATTAGTTTTAGCTGATACCTTACAATATATTACTACATAATATATTAGTTTTGTTCACCTGTACAACCATTAGGGGAAGAAAACTATTATAGTTTGTAACAACATATTGTAAGAGTATAAATATATTGTATAGCTTTCATCTTTCGACTGTGGATTTACAAGGCGATAGATTTTAGTAGAGGTGCTAACGTAAATTTCTATGTGTTTTTGACCATATAGTTTTAAAGACCCAAATACTTGAAACCAAATCATTTTTTTAAATCCACTAGTTTTATATATATAGTAGAAAGCGTGTATTTCAGTAACTCATTGCAATGAGACACATACATACATATGTAAGACATATCGATCAATTGATTATCCAGGATACTGTATCTCTGTGAAAACAATAATTAATCGCGCCTGATTAATTGGCGGAAGAAGCAATAAATTATGATAATATACAATATAAAAATTAATAAATTGGGAATATAAGATAAGGAAAAATTATTATGTGATATAATTGAGCATTGAAGCTTTGGGCAATAGACAACCAAGTAGTAAGTAATTAATCACACACACAACTGAGTTTTTTACATACATATATGCATGTGTTTCTAAATATTAGGAGAAACATGTACAAGGTAAATTAAAACTTTCATACATCCAAAAAAAAGTATCACACATTATACATTCTTTCCAACTTTAATGAATTTTCAGTATGTATGTATATGCTATATATCTATTAGGCTACTTAACTACTCAAAATGTTTTAATAAAATTTTGACAAAAAGCACTGAAAGTATATGGAAATATTTCTTAAAAAATCTTTATATTATATGTATGTATCTCGTTTTATAAAAAAAAAAAACTAGTATGTCTCATGTTCTTAATAAAAACGCTCCTAATTTAAAGAGGATAAGTATTTCGTACAATTTAATATCTAAGAGGCAGGAGAAGATTATCATATAATATAAAACCCATGCCAAAGCTCAGAATTATATGAGGACCTACTTGGTTAACTTTGTTGAGCGAAGCAAACCAAAAATTGCTTTCATATAACTCTTATCGCATATGATTGCGACAACTTTGAAGATTATCACGAAAAAATCATACCAGTTATTAAGGGGTTACATACAGTTTCAAAAATTTTCAAAAATTCGATGTTTTTTTTAATTCTCTTAATATACATACTATATTTAAGACCGATTAATTTCAAATTTGAACACGAGCTTCTTAAATAAATTTTTTTGTAATATTTTTTTTTGATAATTAATTTACGGCCGTAATATTGACCAAAAATCAATTTATTTTCTTTGGGAAACTGCCATTTTGTCTAAAAAATTTATGTTGCTTATTTCTCTAATTAATTACTCGAATTAACATTTTTTAACGAAATCTGTTTGCATTTTAATTTCAGAGAATCCAGTTTAGGGATATAATGGTCACCGCAAAATATCTTTTTTGAGAGGAGTTCTCGGAGATCAGCTGTAGTTCCTTTCCAAATAAATATTTTTACTAATACTAAGAATTAAAATCCATTTAGAATATATCATAAAATGTGCACCCGTTTTTGGATCAATAAATTTATAAGTTTTCTCAGAAAAAATTCTAGAAAATTCGCGTTCTTCGGCCTTCTACCTGTATATAACCCTTTAAGATGCCCTCTGCTGTAATCGCAATTGAGTTGATCTCCTTTCTTTGATGACTAAATGTACTTTCTACAATAAAAACCATTGACTAACCTCTTAACTTTGATTCAAAAAGTCTAAAACCAAACTTAGTAGCATTAAAAAATGGGTCAATTTTAATGAGATACCCATACACCCTTTTGTACTAAATCAACGCGATAACTTTGTTGTTGTAAGCAGAGAAATTGCGTATCGAAGGATCTATAATTTCTTAAGAAAAGGCATACAATCAAGCCCCTGCAAAAATTAATTATTTAACATTTTGTTGGCTTTCTACTATATATTGGGCAAGCGTGATGAAGCGTCTTAAATATTAACGGCTTCAGCTTGTTTGCACACTTTTAAGCACGGCGTTTGCTATCATGAATAATGGCTGCTCATCTATAATTTATAGGACTTTTAAGCGCACACATATACTTTCATCTTTACATACATATTTACACTCTAATCCGGTAATCGAATGTAATGACTTAAACGTTGTTAAATATTACAACTAACTGGTTATGAATTATGGCTGAGCTAAGTGCATCGCAGCGGCAAGTTAAGAGGATGTTATATAGCATAGACTCACGCCATAGAAATAAGTACATACATACTTACATATATACCTTACGTCACACATTTACAACTCTTCTCATTGCAACGACGACTTTAATATTGCTTTATGATTTTGCATTACACAAGCACTGGCGAAAATCCCTTAGCTAGTCATATGTATGTATGCATGTACGGGTAAGCTTCTGTGTACATATATGTATATGTATGTTGTGTATACAATTTACTTCATTAGCTGTCAAACAAGAAAGTTAATTAAAGTAAGCGTAGCAACGAGCTTGGAGCACTAAAAGCAGCAGT
The DNA here is from genome assembly GCA_037783105.1 of Bactrocera zonata. Taxonomy (NCBI): domain Eukaryota; kingdom Metazoa; phylum Arthropoda; class Insecta; order Diptera; family Tephritidae; genus Bactrocera; species Bactrocera zonata. Next base: position 137,144 of record JBAWJQ010002772.1, on the reverse strand, counting down.
GCTTATGCATTTCTCACACACACATATATATATATATGTATAATATATATATACATGCATGTATGTATTAGTTTACTTGTATTAGTGGGGACAAGTGCAACATGAGCACGTCTCATTGCCAACTATTATTAATGAGATATCACGCAGTTAAATGGAACACCCCTGGAACGTTCCGTGAATAATATGCGGCAAATGGACACTTTTAAGAGTTATTCGGTAAATTGTAAGGAGGAACTACGTATATTAAAATAAGACCAAATGAAAAAATGACTAAGTGGAAATTTTAAAATAAGATAAAACCCGTATTAGCAACCACTTGCGGGAAGATACTCCATGTTCTGGAATTTTTACAATAAATGAACCACAAAGAGTAACTATAAATAATATTTTAAAATATATTGTAAATAAAAAGCAAAAAAAAAAAAACGTTAACTTCGGTTGCCACGAAGTTGAAATGCCCTGCACATAAAATTGAAATTCATTTTTTTCGGTCAGTTTCTTGAATGATTTCAATACCTAGTAGAGGCAACCTTTACTATCAAGTATCTCTCTCCTGAAATGACTTGTCATAAAAGCCAACATAACATAATTTCTAAGAAACAAACAACAAAGATGAAATTTGAAGGCGCTCTCTAGGAATTATATTATACGTGGGTCAAACCACGTCAAGTGGATCCCGAAATTTTCGATTTTGAAAATTAGCACCTCATTAGATGAAGGATCAGACGCATATCACTGGATATAAATATTTTATCAAAAATCAGTTTTTTGTTAATGTTATTGAAGGTTGAGCTATAGAGCCCGATAAAAAATTATTTTCTTATAAACTACTCCATATAAATCGGTGAGATTTTGTGTACTCAAGGAAAAATTTTCGTGCTATTTTATTAATATTTTTTACAATCAATTTTGTTTGAGATGCGATTACTGCATAACTGAATTACTTATATTTTGAGAAAAAAAAATTAAGATCAGCAATTGGAAACCTAAAGAAACGTATATAGTTTGCATGCTGCAACTGAAATAAAGACAGTCTATCAAAGAATATATGTGTGTACTAACTTCTTAGCTTGAGAAGAGTCTGATTTATTGCTAAATAAGAAATGACTTCAAATAACCCCACAAGAAACAGGGTAATGATTCTAAATCACAACTTCTTGGAAGCCATTCAAAGTCACAATTTCTTGAATTATTCAAATCTCCAAATTTTTCTAGCAATAATTCGTTTGTTGTCCGTGCTGTGGGACACATAGTCCCGTCTTGTTGAAACCAGATGTTATCAAGATAAACTTCTTCTTCCAATTATGAACATAAAAAGTTGGTTATTATCGATCCATACAGCAACCGGCTTCATTTTGAAAGAACCACGGACCGAACCATCATGAATGGATGTTTTTGAACCAGAATCGACGTTTTTGTTTATGGTGTGGTGCGGTAATCACTCAGATGAAAGTTATAGCCTTGACAGGCGGCAGCGTTAATCCAGATGAACTGCTCACTTAATCAGATCCGAATTTGTAGGTGACAGACGGCAGATATACAAGTTTGAAGCTCTCGTAAACAGCTGATTTTCATTTTTATCATATTTGAGTGAGAATTATTTTATACGGATGTAACACCAAATCTTTTCTCAAAATTTGCCAGGTTGTGGTTTAAACCAGACCTAAGTCTTGTGTATGTAATTCCACGATGAAATTGGAAACATAACCAGCCAAAACGACACTTAGAAATCATATATAACTATTTTTTAACTTCAAGCAACACCTTTTATGCTCTCAAGTGAAAGTAAATACCTAATTGACATGTCAGATTTTAATCAAAAACATGTGTCACTACCTATAAAAAAATGCAATTGTTTTGCGTTCTCAGAAAAGCGTATATTTTTACCTCAGAAACAAGAAATCCGACAAAGAAATGTCATAGTTTTTTTTAATTACACGACTTAGAATTGCATTTACAAGAAAACATAGGTGTGAAGAAGAAACCGAAAAAAATGCAATCTAAATGTAAAGAAATTTCGCAGTCAAGTGCAGGTGCACACTGCAACCACAAAGCCACGAAGGCAGAAAAAAAACTATAAAGAAAACTGTCATAATCGTGAGAGCGTGACCTTTTGCAGCCCGACACACCACAAAACACACTTACACAATAGTACATCTATGCTACATGTAGAAACGCTATGCAGGAAGCAGCATACAAGCCGAAACAGCAAGTGAAATACCTACACGTGCACGCACATACATATTGAGAAAAAGTATAGCAAGCAGAAGAATAAGAAACCACTGGGAAACAAGTAAGGAACTGAAAGTTTATCGCATGCGGCAAAAGTTGGGTCAGAAGGCAAGGCTTATGATGTCAAAGGCTACACATGATGACTAGCACGAGCGCAGTCTGCTTGTTTGTTTGCCACGGCGCTGCTGGCGATTGCCAGTTGCCAGCTGCCAGCGTCTGCACTTGACTAATGGCGATGTCAACAACCTCAAGGCTAGGCCTGGGTCGCCAACATGGCACACATGCCATCAAGTGCAAAAATACACAAAAGCTCCGGCTTGAGTATGTAGCGTACAATAGCTGGTAGGAAGTGTATGGTTGTAGTGGTATGTTGCGTTCGCTTGTGCATGAATATGGCGCTCAAGTGTAGCATATTCTTAGGCGCTTTGAGCGGCACCGTATACAATTCTCATAAGCAGCCAGCTTGTTATTGCTTTGATACACGATGCTGTGAAGAAACTGTGTCAAGTAATCAAAGAAAACCGGAATGTGGACAGCGCTGTTATATGCTACATATGTATGTACAAGTATATATGTATGCCTGTTTACATGTATGTAAAATACTGGTGGATATATTTTTCGCGCTTTCGATGCTCTAACAGCTGAGAATAACAGTTTTTGTTGGCCTCTTGGCTTACTTTTCGTTTATTGTGTATATTTTTGTTCGCTTTTGGTTTGTTATTCGCCTTTAGCCACTAGCGCTTGACTTGGTATTCGCCGCGATTTGCTGTTGCTATTAATTCGCTTAAGTGTAATTAAAGTAGCAAAGCTACAAATTGGATTCTTTTTTAGAAAATTTACAATTAAAATCTGCTATAATAGTAGCAACATGGCTGAGTGGAAAATAAGCTTCTTTAGTTTCTTTTAATTTTTGCAACATTTCCTTCTTCACATACCAGTATACGAGGGCAACCCGAGAAATAAAGGTTCTTTAAAATTATTTGAAAATAGTTACTTTTCATGTTCATTGAATATTAGGCGATGAAAAATTAAATTTAAAATAGAAATCAGTTGAGGAAAATACTTGCTCAAAAGCTTAAATGAAAGTTTTCCTCTGAACACTTTGGAATAAAACAAGTTAAAAATCAAATTTCGGTGGCACCGAAGGTATAATATTCTTCACAGGTGTATTTCTTCGAGTATTAAAGGATATAAAAAGAACTTAAACTTGGTTTGGGTAGACCAGTTTGTATGGCGGCTGTATGCTATGGTGGTCCGATCTCAACAATTTATAAGAAAATTGTAGCACTGCTTAAGGCAACAATCTAACCCAAATTTCGAGAAGATATATCATCAAATACAAGAGTATCCAAACAATAAATTGATGCGATGGATTTTTTTATTGCCTTATTAAATTTTAGAACATCTCTAGAATAATTTCCTAAATTTTCAAGTTGATTCGAATAATAGTTTCGGAGATACAGCCTTGAGGACTAGTGAGCTCGAGGCTAGCTAGGCTAAGTGCGCCGTTTTTAAACGCGTTTTTCCCTAAACTGTGCTTTTGAAGTCGGTCGGCAAGATTTCCCGAGAACCACTCAACCGATCTTCATAAATTTTTACTCTGGTTTTTGACAATATATTTATATATAATACAATTTTTAAAGACTTGGACAAAGGATTTTTTTTTTTTTTTTTTTTTGAATTACTACTATTGGAAAAAAAATCGCGAAATTTTCTCTGAAATTTTAAAATTCTAATAAAATTTATAAGAGAAAAAAATTTACTTTTAACTATTAAAAAAAGGCTGTTAAAGCCTAGCCCAGCTAATTCGTAGCACACCCTTTTAAATATATGTATTTTTTCTAGCCCACATTTATTTTGTTTTCCTCTTTCACTTGACAGCCACGGAAATCAAAACAATAATGCGCTTAAGCAAATCTACATTTAAATGATTTTATGGTTAATGACTCGCAAAAAAACGAATCTGTAGTTAAAGAAACGAAAGAAATTCAAAATAGTTGAAAGTAACGAAAAACGTATTTAAGTCTAAACGAAAAGAGAAAACTTCACGAAATGTAATACCGAAGATTGCTATGCTAAATACCAACTAACGTTTCGCATAAGCGCATGCAAAAACAATTGCCTAGCAAATGCCTACAAATTTTTATTCGTTAACGCGCATTCGTTATGGAAATTCCCGACTATGGTAATAGCAATAGAAAATAGCCAAGGAAATGGTAATGGAAATGAATGTAAACAATTCGTTTGGGCGCCAAAGCTGAAGCCATGGCTCCATTCACGACAAGCACACTTCGGAAGCGGCGCCTTCGAAAGCTTCTTGATGACTCCGCTGGTGGCGGGAAGGAAAGCGATTGCAGACACTTGACTTGGCAGTCTGCTTTGCGAAGAGAATTTGTACGTAATGGACGAAGAAATTTGCGCAAAGAAATTGCGGTAAGTGTGCAATAGGACAAAGAATAGTAAAGCGGTTCGTGTTATTTAAAATTTTGTATATAAATTTACACAGAATACATAAGTATATGCAGTTAGAAACTTTTTTCCGGTTCCAACTATTTATTAAAAGTTTAAAAATTTTTTCGACTAAAACTTCAAATTTTTGAACAGTGTAGTTTCGGCATAAAAGCCATATATACATTTATGTCGACACATCCGTAAAGGAGCTAATATATGTTTTACAAAGACTACATGAATGTATGTATGTCTACAAATATATTCCTTGCATTTCCATCTTCTCAACCCCCTAACACTTCAAGTTTCTTGACGTCTGCTTGCTGTACTTGAAGCTGACTGACTGGATGTCTAACTAGATGTCTAACTGGATGTACTGTGTTGCGGTTCAAGAGTGTTAAATAAATCGCACCCACAATTGTAGTCTTCTTTAGAAAACTAGCAACACTGTTGACTACTTACATTTGCATGTAACCTTTTTGACCTTTTCATTGGTTGGAGAAGAGCTGTGAAGTGATAGGAAGTGTGCGAACTTGGTGCAAAATGTGTTTGCTTCCGGGTAAGGCATGTACTGACAAGCACTGTTTTATATATGTCCATATGTGTGATATGTAAACATGACATATGCAGACAATGCCAAAAATTTGTAAATTACATATTTATTTGCAGGAACATTACTGATATTTATTTCGGAATACAGAAATATATTTTTCTAAGCAATGAGAAAAACTGTTAGTTTTGCCATTGAAATTTAGCTAAATAACAGTAAATTTTCAATACTTATAACCAAAACTAGAATAAGGAATTCGAAATTAAAAATCGAATAATACATAATAATTAATAATACACCATATAATATTAATTTAAATTTTAGAGTATAAAAATATTTAATATTTTACAGATTAAAAGCTGAAATAAAGACTCACATATTTCTAGTTGAAATACTAATGTGACAATTAATTAAGTACAAATATGGCAAAAAGTGCGAAAGTTAATAAAATATTAAAAAATAAGCCCCTTTTCGAAAGGTAACTTTAATGGTAGACCACGAAGGTGTCAAGAAATAATTAAAATTAAAAAACAAAAAACAAGTAATTAAAATTTGAAAAAAATTAAAAAAAATTTCAATTATAATCTCGGGTTCAATATTTATGAGTTTTTATTCGTAAGTTATATATTAGTTTAATTTTTAATTGTTTTAATACATTATTTGCGGCCTAGCACTTACCTAAGAGATTCAGTTAGAAGAAGAGTCAATTCAACATTGAAAACTCATAGAAGCTTTAAGAGAAATTTCGGGTAGCGCTTTTATGTAAATAACCAGTGACTTAACCGATAGTTTGCTTGCAGTGTGCAAGCGAATGAAGCCAATGATATTTGTATTATGTGATCGTCTTGATGTGAAATTTTCGAAAAATCAATTTTGGTTGACTTTTTTATTTTATTTTATTTTATTTTACTACATTTTATTTTATTTTATTTTATTTCATTTCATTTCATTTCATTTCATTTCATTTCATTTCATTTCATTTCATTTCATTTCATTTCATTTCATTTCATTTCATTTCATTTCATTTCATTTCATTTCATTTCATTTTATTTTATTTTATTTTATTTTATTTTATTTTATTTTATTTTATTTTATTTTATTTTATTTTATTTTATTTTATTTTATTTTATTTTATTTTATTTTATTTTATTTTATTTTATTTTATTTTATTTTATTTTATTTTATTTTATTTTATTTTATTTTATTTTATTTTATTTTATTTTATTTTATTTTATTTTATTTTATTTTATTTTATTTTATTTTATTTTATTTTATTTTATTTTATTTTATTTTATTTTATTTTATTTTATTTTATTTTATTTTTATTTTATTTTATTTTATTTTATTTTATTTTATTTTATTTTATTTTATTTTATTTTATTTTATTTTATTTTATTTTATTTTATTTTATTTTATTTTATTTTATTTTATTTTATTTTATTTTATTTTATTTTATTTTATTTTATTTTATTTTATTTTATTTTATTTTATTTTATTTTATTTTAATTTATTTATTTTATTCATTAGTTTCTGTTAATAAAAATTTGAGACTTTCTGCAAATTATTTATAATAGTCCAATATTATATGTGTAACTAGTTGCAGCCATATATCGCCCACATAAATTATTTACCCTCTAAGCATAACTTAAAGAGGCATTTTACTCTTTTTCATTTGCCCTTTAATATACAAAGAGCATCACTACATACGAGAGCCGTCAATTGTCTCCTTTACTTCTTTGATCAACCGCTATTTGAACCAGCGGGATTGAGTAGAATAAAAGAGCGATAATACACCAAGAATAAAATTGTCATTAAAATGTGAAAATAAGATGATCATGCTTTTAACTTTACTTTATTAAGGAAGTAATAAATTTCTAAAATCTTCTACATGTTAAATAAGTAGTAGCAATGCAAGTTAAGAATTAGTTTTTGTTTTCTTAATTGTCACTGTGCCATTTTTGCATTATTGAGACAAAAAGCACCTATAAATTATTATGCTAATATTTTCAACTACACATGCCAGAATTCCCTTGAATTTATAATTTTCAAATGTTTAGCAATAACTAAACATGTAAATGACTCACCTGTATACATGTTTGTTTTTTCTTGTAGTCAACAGCATTTTCCCATTAATCCTATTTGGCATGAATTCCTTGCACTATTATTATTTTTATATCACACATTTCTTACATTATCGCAAATAAACAAAATAATCATGCAACTTTCAATACACCATTTAACACTTTTTCAACCACTCTTACACATTTTCCTTTAACTATTTTATATAAAATTTCAAACACGATGCTTTTCACATTTTTACCAACCTTTGCTTCAATCTCAATTTTTTTCGCATTGAGTATTGAAAACTTATAATACATTCACACCACTTATTTGCATTAATTTTCACTATTTTATCACATCAAAATTGGTTATTTCATTCATTTATTAATAAATTTAACTGATTCGTGAATTTTTATATCCAACTCTGCTGCGCACTTCTTTCTTAATGAAGTTTGTTGATATCTGCACAGCCGAAGTAACGGCACACACTCAGTGCATTTGCATGCATTGACTATAGTTGCGCTGAGCATCATTCTCCCGCTCTCATGTTTTTATTGCATTTGATTTTAAACTTTTGTTTTTTATTCTTTTTCATGCTTGTGCCAAAGGAAAATGCTGCTATTCAGACATACTTGACTTTGTTATTTAAACAGAGAGAGCTTGAAGAGCAAGCAAATGTATTTTATTAATGCTTTGTTTATTAGTTGAACGTAATATTTGAGAGAAGACTTTGTTTGCGAATTTAAGTACATACATACATATGTATGTATTTTGTGGTTGCCAAAATAATTGAAATTTAATATCGTCATATAGTTGTGATGTGTGAAAAGCGTTTATAGTTATTATTTGTACATATGTATGTGTTAAAAATTATTATTTATTAATGTGCATACATGTTGCATAAAGCTTAAATAAAACATATCATATGGGATTATTGCATGCAAATTAAGGAGGCTAAAATGAGAATATACTAAGATGCCCTAAAATTACAATATCAATTAATTGTCAATGTTTTCATTGGATTATATTTATGAATGTGCATTACACAAGAAAATATAACAAAATTTAATTATGCAATATGTTACAAAATTAAATATATTTTTAATTTGACTAAATTGAAATTGATTGATATGTAGCTTGTACAAAATTTCAAATTTATCTAATTTAAATATGAAACATAACTAGTAATCAAGAAGTGCAAATTACTTATTTCCTATGGATTCTCAATTCCACTCTTAATGGGTTAGGGGTAGTCAGAATTAAAAAAAAAAATATTTTTTTTGCATTTTCGTTAAGTGTAATATCTTAAAAATATTCTCTGAAACTTTCACGTTGATCCGATAATTAGTTTTTGAGTTATTTGACATATAGCTTAGAGAGCTCCGGCACTTCATAGCAAAAAGGCAAACTTTAAACGCGTTTTTCTCAAATTTATGTTTTTTTGAATTGGTGACAACTGTAACTCGAAAACCGCTCGATAGATTTTAATGAAATTTATACAGCTTTTAGAATACATAATAAACTCAGGCCTGATCGAAGGATTTTTATTTTTCCGAAAATATTGATTTTTTAAGACCAGTTAACTGTTGATTTTTTCGCAAAAATTGAGACAAAAATTTCCTGAAGCCTAAAAACTATGTATAACTTTGGAAATTAATTTTGTTTTGAAATTTTTGTGACTTCAAGTCAACTCATTCGGTAATAATGCCCTATTACTACTTTTGTATCATGATATAATAGCAAAAAAAAAATGCTGAAAATTCTCATTTTTTCGTGCCTCTGACTACCTCTAATCCCTTACGCGTATTCCTGAAATATCACAAACAGTTTTCGAAATTAGAAAAATGTATATCTAAAAAATGTATAAGTCGCTACAAAATCTCAAAAGTGGAAACTTTTATTTGATTCATCACTAACTCTAGTTAGTTATCCAAATCCCATCCAAGACTTTTTGAAGATTATTAAAGGTATTTTTGTATATAAGGAGTTAGTGTTTTGTTAATAAAAATATCTATTGAACATTAATTTTCCATAATATTTTTGATAGGAAAAGGTTTTCCCGACGTCAATTAACCATTCTTATGTAACCTAAAGTTTATAGTAGCCTTCAGATATTACATAAGATCGAAAAATACTTCTGACTTCAATGATGTGCATAAAATAGTAAATAGTATATAATAATAAAATTAGAAGATATGTTTTAACCTAGCAGAATCATTGTCGTCTATAAAAAAAATGTTCAAAGTGAGCTTTGGTATGAAAATTGTGTTTAATCATACATTTGTTACTATAATATTTATTTCACAAAATTTTAAGTGAGATTTAAATTTTAGAAGAAATTCAACATATCACAAAAGTACCGCATTAAATGACAATGGACAACCAAGTGGTTTATTCTTAATTATAAGTGTAACAACGTGACATAAAAATAATGAAATTTCAATCATTTTGAAAGTTTTAATGCCGCGCAAATGGGAATAATTTAAATTCCTCCCATCCTCCCTTTTTTTATAAGCAAACTGCATGCGAACGTAAATCAAACCAAAATCAAAGTGAAAGCGACATTTCTTTCAGTCAATTTGGCCACTTAACGACGCTGAAATCTTATTTAATTTATTATGGCCATCTCAGTGCGCGCTCACAGCCGCGAGAAGTGAGTATGAATGCCACCAAATATGCAAAGTAAAAGAGGCACAGCTTAATTTGATTGTGTATTGCACATTTTCAGAGGAGTGAGCACATCGGCATCCAATAACGAGTGATGGGGCTCGGAGCTGAATGATGGATGGACAACACGGTAATGTTTTAACGTTTATATATAGTATACTCATTTGTAGTCGTATACAGAGAAGCACACATAACATATTTGCCTGTGCTCGAACCTATTTATATAAATACCAGTAGAGTTTTAAATGTATTTATAACGGAAGTTATTTTTATATTTTCCCGTTATGAATATTTAAAACATAATTGCCTAATTATAGATGTCAAGTTTTTAATAGGGTTCAAATACTTTTTGGACACGCAAAATTACAGAGGGGAAATATTTCAGGAATCATCAAAAATTATTAGAATTGGAAGAAAATACTCATATTTAAGTTTTTTTTTAATTAAGAGAAAAAATTATCTTATTTCAATATAAACATTGGATACTTTACTATATTCTTGTTTTTTTTTTTTTAAATACGAAAATACACATCCTTATTTGTCAAAAAATGCGTATCTGAAGCTATTACAGCTTATGGATTCCATCCCAAAATACCTGCGCATGCTTGGCGGCCAAGAATCAATCAAGACAATTTTTGATATCCTGTTCTAATGTGAACCACATTTGGAGATCCCACCCAGAAAATTGTCTTGTCGTCATGGATATTCTTTGTCGTTGTTGTCGTCCATACCCACAAAACTGCACGAACTTCTAGGTTAAAGGAAGTTTCCTTAAATGGCGGATCCCTCAGCATTATGTACAGTCCTTTTTGATGTCAAGCGAATGAAACTTCTGGTGTTGGATATCAATTATCCACAAAAACGCCCTGATCCTCTCAGAAATCTGCTTAGAAGTTCAATTTCTATTTCCACTATTCCACTACCACACTATCTAAAAGTAAACGATCCGAAGAGGTTTTACCGCGGTCTGGCAAAAGAGGGACATTGGAGGAGAAAGAGTTGGGATGATTCATTCTCGTCTTATTCCATACATCTGATATAGTTGGCATCCTACAAAGTGTTTAACCTTATTGCAGGTATCGCGATCGGAAAGTGTCCAGTTAGAACTTTCATTGCCATTGTAAGGTGGTCCTTGCTCTGTCTGTTCCAAAAGGATATTGCGGCAACACAGCCGCCGAAAGTCAACCACTGCTTGCTGATGTAATCTGAAGGCCAACAGCCTATTACTAAATTAATAAAAAGCAACGCAGCTCATACCCGTTCCCTGTTATTGAAACTAAAGTACCTGTCGCAATCTGGTAGTTTCCTATAAAACCAAGCCAAGCAACCTAACCGGCCTATATACCAAATCACTCGATGCTAGAGAAAAAATCAAGACACTTTTTGTTTCTCGTCGTGAGCGCACAGTCAGCAAACTCAAAGCTGATGTCGCTGCCCTGCTATCGAAATGGATAGACACCACACTGCTAAATTTATGGCAGCCACATCCGCTTGAAAGACCCTGCAGTGTCAATGTACTCCTCCACCATAGCTGTTCGCAAGTTGTGATCTATCTGTAAAAAGGCACACCGCCCCTCTCATCCCAATCGTGCCTCCCTCGAAGGTATATGAACAGAGAACCAACAGCAGGGCTAGGTTCAGCGACCTAGTAATCCAAGTTTGGAGTGAAATCAAAGTGATCGGGGACTTTCACGGCCATATACTTCGCAGTTATGACACCGGTGCTATACCCAGCAAGAACGCTGGTAAATTTATTCGCAATTTTAGACTTTTTCATCGCCATTCACCAAAAAAAAGTTCAGTGGAACATTAAAACTATGGTTACATAGAGCCAAAGTAGTAGGTTTGATGAGAGCCTCAACCCTTGGCCAATGGCTCTCAACAATTCCTGGGTCTTCTGTTCGATTTCCATGAGAGCTTCCCGTCTTCGATGAACATTACGTAGTTAACTCTGACAAGACGCCGAAGTCGCGTTCTTCCCATTGATGGTAGATGCGAATCCGATACTCTGTATTGCCTATCGAATAAAACTAGTTCGGCCTTAGTGGAATTTTTTTACGATACTAAAGAATCCCTAAGTGAGCTCATACATGGTATTCACAAATTTTCGCTCAACCATGAGAGCTACATGGTTCGCGTAAGCAATCACCCATCGCCAACTTCTACTCCTACCCAAATTTTTATAAAAACACTTTAATGACTTACAAATGGTAACCAATTTTGTGTATAACTGCTTAAGACTATGCACATACATATTCATTCATTAAAAGAACTCTGTGCACCTGTAAAAATGGCGGACAGCAAAAATGCGAATGACAAATTACTTCCGCTTCCGTTAACGAGTAGGCGAGCTACACACGCTTCAAGCTTACACACAAAAATATATATGATTTCGCGAAAACCGGTACACATGTGCAAAGAATACACACATATACATATAAATGTGCACAAACATGAAAAGAAAACACTCTCAGCCAACGCGAACGCACGCAAAAGTACACTTAGCGCAACACCCACTCACAGGCACTCATTCTTAACCGCTACTAAAGCGGCCACGACCGAGCAGGGTCATGCACTTTGTTGAAAACGTCGCTACTTCCAACTACAATGCACACATACAAATAAATATGTATGGATGCATGTTCTCAAAACAGCCAACCTGCCCACGCCAGTGTTCAGGCATAGTTGGGTGCTGATCTTTTTCATATGAAGCCGCCATAGTCTTGACCACAATCGCGGTTGGTACTGTCTCAACTATTATGTTTTGCCATCAAATATATATATGAAATATGGATATGTGGGCTTAGATAAAATATTTTCTTTTATATTGCTGCATTTTTTTATAGCGGTGTTAAGCGAAAGGTTAGAGGCCTGGGAATAAGAAAATGAATAAAATTTGAAATTCATGTTTGGCAAATACTTTGGGCGTTCTCCCACTTGTAAGGGTGGCACCTCAAAATTTCTATAATATTTTGCTATGATTTTTGGGAAGCCTAAATGGTAATATGTAAACTAAACATACCCTGTCTTTGCCGAAAACAAAACAAGTTTTGTTTTGAGACCTTAGACGGACATCACTAATTTGTTTACAAAACCCCTGCTCATATCTGTTGATGCATACATCCAATTTCAAGGCATGAAAGGGCACCCGCAGCAAAAAAAAAACTGTTTTGAAAAGATCTGCGAAGAAGCGAATACAGAGCCCTGGGGTACTGCTTATAAAACCTGTATGTCCAAATTCCAAAATAAGTCGCAGCTACCCAAATGCGCACCGTCAATGGAGAAAGTCGTCGTGACATTATTTCCGACGCACGAAGCTGCTGAATCACCCCCCTGGTTACAGAAGAAGAACTAATAGCCATAGCTAAAAAGTTAGAAACAACAAAGCGCCTAGAATTGATGGCATACTAAACAGAGCTCTTAAGGTAACCATAATTTCAATGCCCACTTTTTAAAAAAAAAAAAAACAAAAAAACACCACGTGACCTCTGTATCTGCTCGACACAATGGGCAAAGTCTACGAAAGCATTATGAGAAATCGCTTGGAATTTGCAATCCAGGAAGCCGGCGGACTATCAGAAAACAGAGATCCACTGTCCATGCACTGCAAGAAATTGTCGACACAACAAAATGTGCAGTAAGTGGTAAAAGATGGAAAAGTGCCACAAAAAAATATTGTGTGCTGATTACCCTGGATGTGAAAAATGCATTCAACTCTGCTAATGGACGAACATATTCGAAGCCTTGTATGAAATACGCGCTCCTCAATACATCATAAATATGGTTATGAGTTATTTTGAAAATAGCAGGCCTACCCTGCTTCAAGTGAAGTATCACAATGTTCAATATTTGAAGACTTTATAACGGTAGCAGTAGCTAACTAAGCATAAATATACCGCGCCAATGGTTTTTTCTATGGGCTTGGAACTGCCTGAGCATAAAATAGAGGTATTGCTCATAAGCGCCAAGAAAATTGAAGATAAAATAAATCTCTCTCAATAAGAGAATGTGCGATTACTTCATAGCCACAGTTGAAGTACTTAGGAGTAATATTGGACTCCAAACTGAAATTCAAGAAGCACTTGGCATGCACAGCAAATAAAGCAAATAAGATTTACAACGCCTTATCAAAAATGGTGGCAAATAGAGGCTGTGTGCACTCCAGATGTCGACTTCTATTCGCAAAAGCGATGAGTTCAGTTATAATATATGCCGCCCCAGTATGGATACAGGAACTAAACATAAAAACAGCTATAAGAATAACAAGTTCCAACAAAGCAGCTGAAGTACTTGCTAGTATGCCACCCATAAACATCTAGGAACCCCAATTCGCTGGATATATTGGCCAGTATCAGAGTTATCTCAATGAAAATTACTGAACATGTTTTAGTCATAACACTTTCAAACATCCGGCTGACTTTGCTCCATATGATTGGTGATTGTATGTCAGGTACCTTAATGAAAGCCAGGGAACATTTTTTGGCATGATAATAGTTACCAGATAAACTTGAGTCGATACTACTCCGATTCCCATATATTATGTATAATTATTTTCGATTTTCTGACAAATCTTATATCGAATTTGTCGGTCAGTGTATTGGTTATATTGAGTCTTAAAGCATTTTTTCGACGTTGATAACTGCAATTTTCAGGAGTATAGAATGTTCGGTTCCACCCAAATTTAGTCCTATCTTTTTTTTAATATAACCAGCCACAAGCGACTAAAGACAGCGCTCACAATACTCTTTATATATATGTGTACTGCATTCTACTTTACTAGTTTTTAAATATGGAACCTTAATAATAGGTGCCCATTGACGAATTCTGCAATGTTGCTTTGTTCAGCTTTTGCTAAAAGTGGAGCCTTTTAGGCTGTTCACTACCAATACCTCAAAAGAACTTTTCTGGTATGCACGGTGTTTCCAGAAGTATTCCTCTAGCGTCTTTTATGAGACTTTGCCCAGTTTGGAATCAACTGCTGAGATAAGATCATGCTAGGGTTCCACCATGCAAAACAAGTTCTCACCTTAGTTGTATCAAAATTTTTATATATTATATTATTTGGCACTAATATTCAAACTTACCGCCATCACGAAGTAGCGCTACCCATTTCAGAGCCAACATTCCACCCAATTTTTAGGAAGCAATACGCAATACACCCAGCTGACACAAACACTTACACACATGCAAGGTATAACTGAGAAGGAAGAGCTCACTGAATAAGTTGTTGAACTCAAGGGTTAGCGTGTGCGCCTGACATTATGCCAAGAAATATTTTATTTTCACATCGTTGTCGTTATATAAATGCTTTTTATTTTATTATGCATTTTTTATTTGTCAGCGTATTATTGGTTGGGAGGAGCGCACCAGCTAAGCGTATAAATTGAAAAAGAAAAAAAAGTAGTCGAAACGAAATTCACACGCCCTCGCACGCGCCATAATTAATGCCAATGGACGTTGGCGGCTTCTGATCCACCCCTTTCAATCCCTGCCGCCGCCTAGAGGCTACGCCGTTTCGGTTATTAGCGTTATTTACAAAAGTAATTCAAACGAATTGCTTCGTTATGACAGTGAATTTTATTTAACAACTCACTAATGACTTTGAAGGGCGTGTCGGCGTATTTGATGGCGTTGCGGCCATCAAATTTGCCAAGTCGTTCCCTGGCGAAAAGGTGTGCGCTGTCAATGTCACAGCGCAACAACAGTACCAACAACGGATCCAAGGCAAACTCAAAGAGTTGGCAAACAATCGCATTATGATAAAAGCAAACGGCATTCGCCCTCAAGTGGTCTTTTATTATTACCTACGCAGTTTGTTGGCGAGATATTTGGAAGCGTGGGCAAAAACGGCAGAAGCTATAAAGAATTGTGTGCTACAAGGGAACCATACAGAGTTCAAAGAAAAAACTAATAATAATGAATGATAAAAGATCACGCAATGAAATTTCAACAGATTAACGGTGAATGATAAGCAAATGTCAACACGCATTGTTGACAGCTAAAATGACTTTTTGATGTAAGAGTTGAGACAGGCGAATATTAGAAAACTTAAAGAAACGGGAGTGAATTTGTGTAGATTTTGTGAAAATATGAATTCAGAACTAGTCACAGATAATATACAGTTTATATAATAGAAAAAATTTGCATCTCAGCATTCAAAAGGAAACTAAAAAAAAATATTCTTATAATAGAAATCGTTTACTCGTTTCGAAAATAGAACTCAAGAAATTATATTATAATTTGTAGTACTTTATAAAAAACCCACCATTGCTAGATGTCTCGATCAACCTTTCACAATACAAAAAAAGATTTTGATATATTGAAAACTACTGTATTCAAGACCTCACAAAAAATTTACAAATTAGAAAATATATTACAACCCCTGAAATTCATTTCTAATTAAAACCTCACCCAAAGCTATCAGAGCAGATATATAATTATATGTTATGAATTCTTACTTCACTTATAAAGCAAATGAATTGATTTGAAAATAGAATTTGCCTCTTCCAGAAGCCGAATAATTTTTATGTGTTATCGTAGTGAAGAATCTTCCTCTGAAAACCCAATTCACATCCTTAAATGCAATTTGAAATCGGAAAACTTATAACTTGTGGGATTTTCTCTGCGTACATGCCAACAGGGAACATCTGAGCGGAAGAAAGTTGAAGAGACAGTTTTCTGTCAAAAACTTTCCACTAACTTTAGCTTCAGCATGCCAGACCAATCTGGTGTTTTTCGACGCGTCGCTGAAGCTATGTTAGTGGTAGAAATACTGCTTTGAAGTGCAGCTTTATTCAGAGAAGTACCCATTGAATTCAACAGCAGAACGGCATTGCTGGCCTTGAGATCACGACAGCTTGCTCAAGTTTATTCAAGAAGTATTTGAAATCTTTACCAATTTCATCTCACTGCAATGATTGGACACTGGACTCTATCTGATATGTGTATTCCAGCGTGAAGTCCGCTGGCAGCTATATGGAGGAAAATGTGATAGAAACATCTTTTACTAAATAAGATTGAAGCAACTCGGTAGTCATACCTTCTACAAACCAGGCACAATTGCTGAAGTTGTTAATAGCCACCTCAACAAATTTGTGACAGGCTGAAGGCACGCTGGCGA
Organism: Bactrocera zonata; assembly: GCA_037783105.1. NCBI lineage: Eukaryota > Metazoa > Arthropoda > Insecta > Diptera > Tephritidae > Bactrocera > Bactrocera zonata. Next base: position 120,066 of record JBAWJQ010002772.1, on the reverse strand, counting down.
TATGCGACAGTCTTTTTAACATAACGAACCGCTGAATTAAACAATAACCCCTGTCTAATTTAACGTATCGTAACGAAACTTGAAACAGATTATAAGTTCAAGCATCGCTACAAACTAAAAAAATATTGTTCAGTTCGAACACCTATAACGTACTACGATGAACAAAAAATTCTAATTTAAACTTCGCACGAGAACCCATTCTTTAAATTTTTTATAGGTTGGTATGACTGTCAGTGACATTTGCGCCAAATGTCGCATCAACCACAAGGAAGGTCCATTAAATTTTGTGAGCTTAATTAAATTTCTGATGCTGAAATGTTTAAAATGTTGGAAAAACCTTCTATGATAATTGTTTGAAGCGATCAATGGTGTTAATTGGTACAAAACATTCAAAGATGGTCGAGAACGCCTTGACGATAAACCACATTCAGGACGGCCATCAACATTAACTGATGATCAACACGTCATTAAAACAAAAGAATTAGTGCTTGAGAATCGACAATTAACAGTCAGAGATCTTACCGGCTTTGTCGGAATATCGGAAGGATCAGTAAAAGCTATTGTAAAAGATCATTTGAGCCTTAGAAAAGTGAAAAATTGGTTTCAAAATCACAAAATCAACGTCTGATTTTCGACTACCAGGATGTCATGAAACGTATTATTACTGGCGATGAGTCTTGGATTTATGCATTCGACCTGGAAATAAACCTTCAATCGGCTGACTATCGTGGCAAAGGAGAAACGAAACTGAAAAAATCTCTTCAAAACAGGTCAAAAATCAAGGTTATGTTGACAGTTTTCACAGATTATCGAGGTGTGGTGCACTCCGATTCCTTCCGGCTGACCAAGCTGTCAACAAGAAATACTATTTGAGTGTTATGCATTGTTTGCGCGAATAAATTCGTAAAAAGGCCAGAATTGTAGGCCGACAACTCTTGGTTTTTGCACCAGATAATGCACCGTCGCATACTACATTGATTCCTCGTGAGTTTTTCGCCAAATTTTCAACCAGTATCACGCAACCCGCAACCACCTTATTCAACAGAATTAGCTCAGCGTGACTTTTAGCTTTTCATCAAACTCAAAAACCAAGGAAACCGCTTTGAGTCATTCGAAAGCCATAAAACGTGAATAGCTACGGGCATTGAGGCATTTTCCACAAACTGACTTGAAAAAAAGTTGGGTTGGAGGGGGATGACATAGATTTTGAAGAATACATTAAAAATTTTAAATTTTATTGTTTGCTCATGGTAGTGTTTCAGAGTCCTGACTAAAGTCTGAAATCACCATCGCAATAATTAATGAGTAGTAATGAATGAATTAAGCGTGAGCAATTGATTTTATATATGTATATTACATATGAGATATGAGCCACTGAAAATTTATGCTTTTGAAATTGAAAAAGAAATATATAAACACTACATATACATATTTCAATCAATAATCGGCAAATTATATGTAAATAAAAACTTGATAATTTCGAAATATGTGTAACTGCAAATGCAACCGTCTGCTAAACAATGTTTATTTAAATTAATATTTGGGTCAACATTTTATTTGAAATTACCATAGGTATTATGAAATTCAATCAAATATCTGTACATATGTATGTATATAAAATTATAGCAAATAAGCATCCGTATAATTTTAACCCACATACGCATATTAACATGCTAACCATTCAAGCTATGTAGTGCTGAAAATAATGGCAGTGGCAATAAGCCACTCTTAAACGAGCTTACATCATCTAAGCGCGACCGCTTGCCAAGCGCTGTACGCACGCATTACCGGAGTGTTGGCCACACATCTGCAACCAACAACCAATGCCGCAACCAAACTAATAAACTAATACATATCATATATTTGTTGTTGTTGCTGCTTATTTATGGTTTATGTCAATATTAATTTATTATGCTAAAATTTCCATTGAATATCTGCAGTTAGTTACGTCGACATGTGCGCTTGTATGTGCAAATTATATTTCGTTAACATAAAATATTTACGCAATTACAAATTACAAACACCTAGAAGGCCATAAATATATAATTGCACACACATTGACGTACATTTGACCTTTGCCATTTTATATTTTATTTAAGTGAAATCTGATTGCTACTATGAAATTAACGAATTGGCAGCTCTAAATTGTAGGCACACAAGTAAAATGCGAGTCCTGACTGTTTGAAAAGACTATATTTGGACTGGTGAATTATTAAGTAGTTGCGAACTAGTTAAGAATTTGGTTTAAATTTTAATCAAACCACTATAGCATATTTGCACACGCAGGAACTAATTCGCAAAGATTCAACCGAAAACGAGTCTAATGTATAGTTGGCGGACATGCAAAAGAGTAAGCGATTTCGAATTCCGCAAACCTATAACTGATCCGATGAACTGCCGTTAAAATTTCTACGAATAATGTACTGTTATTCTAGACAACTAAATTTAATTTTAAAATTTTTTAAATTAAATTCGTTACTTTTTTCAATAGCCTTTTATTGACAGATCCCTGGTGAGTCGTGGAAAGCTCTCATGTTATTTTTGTTCAGTATTGCTCGACATTTTATCGTAAAAAGACTTAAGCCTGAACCATGTTCAGAAGTCGTACAACTTTATTACGAAAATTCACGTTCTGTAAAAAATGTGTCTGACAATGAGAACGTAACCGTCAAAGACGACCGTTACCGCACCATGATAACCAACTATTTGATGCCTAAAATTGAAGCTCGTGACTTGGTGACATTTAATTTCAACAAGATGACGCCACTTCCCACACATCGATATTTATTACCGCTTACAACTAGCTGGTACTAATTACATTTTCATAATTAAAAAAAATTAACGAAGACCAAACTTACAGGGTTTTTCCTATCTAGATTGGGTAAAGAGCAAGCCCTAGAGTGATGAACTTCACTATATTGACAGTAAAAACTTTAAAATACATATATTACTTGTCACAGTTTCGGTGAGGAAGATTAGGAGGAAATATCTAGACACTTTCTCGACTCCAGTGTCCCACCTTCTATATGCAACTTTCGACTTCCAGTTTAAGGTTAAAGCATCTTGATTGCCCTTATTTCAACGAATTGGTTGCAGGTGCTATTAGGTAGACCAATAAATTTGTGGTTAATTTTATGCGATTTGTAGGTATGTGACAGGTCTATTTATTCCATACTTAGGAGTTCTAGACACCAACACGGACAGGCGTCTCTAGTAGTACTTATGGGCTTGTTAGCTTTACGAAAAGTTAGCCTATTTAGCTTAGCTAATCTAATTTACTGGAAAGAAACCAAAAAAATAATCAAAATATAGTTAGTCATTATATCAACAAGCGCTTTTTTGGATCGTTGGCAAATTTAAAAACCAAATTCTCTTCTCTTTATCTGTTTAAAGGAGAATATTATATAGAAATGGGGGCTATAACACCAATAAATGATAAAATCATTCGAAGGAATTCTGCGAAATATTTTTGAATCTAGTTCATCGTAAAAAAGACTTGCGATAGGTCACTCTGCTGGTTAAAATGTCGCTAATATTAAAAATATATACGGATACTTGGAGATATGTAACAGTAGAAATTTTATATTTTGAAATGAGTAGAATAAGATATGTAGATTCATAAAAAGACAGTAACATTATTATTCTCGTTGTTCAAACATAAGTTCCAAGCAATAAAATATAGTGGAAATATTTACAAACACGCAAGGAAAAGCAGATGGCAGCACTGAAAACCCAGATCCACAGAGATTCATAAAGCTAGTGCAAACAGCTACTAGGACAACAAAGTTGTAACAAATTTGTGATACACAACAACATCAACTATTAAAAAATCAATAAAACAAAGCAAAAATATGAGTATCAACGAGTATCTAAACAATGCGGCTCATTAATTAAGCATACATTTAAATTATTTTGTAATTAATTTTTAATTGCGTAAAAATTATGAACTCATTACTTAATGATTGCAGACCGTTAGCAAATAGTAATAATAAATAATAGTATTTATATTCATTTGTACGTATGTGTGTTTAAATACATACATACTAGGGTGATTCAAAAAAAATATATCTTGTCTCTTAGATTTTGTAGGAAATTGAATGCTCTATAAAAAAGGTCTACACGATTTTTTCGTAAACCCAAACGTTTAAAAGATATTAGTGGTCGAAGTTTGATTATTTTTGGGAAAATTTTTTATTTCTTATGGATTTTATAACTCAATGAAAAAAATCATTATGAATGATGAAACTCATAGGTTTTTGGAGAGGCTTTCTTAGAGGTGGCTAGGAACCTATTTTTCAGAGTACCAAACGAAAAAAAAAGTTTTTTTTGATCCACCTTAATATGCACTAATGTTTGACGATGAATATCTCGTAAACGCTTAACTTAATCGAAAAATCATAGGAGACCATTTTTATAGAGCAGTAAATTTCCTACAAAATCTAAGGAACAAGATATTTTTTCAAGTAGTTGGAAGCGAGATATAAATTTTTCTATCTGATAATAAGAAAAAATAGAAAACTGTATGTAGGAGGACCTTCCCGTTACAATTAATAACTCATGCTTGGAGTGGCTTTCTTAGAGGTGTCTAGGAACCTATTTTTCCGAGCACCAAACGAAAATATTTTTTTTGAATCACCCTAATACATACACATAAATAATTAACTAAAACCCGGAGCTTCATGATAGTTTTAATGCAAACGATCAAATTTAATTTTGTTTCACACTTACATTTGAAAAAAGATATCTTATTAACGAAATAATTTATATTTTAACCGCAGCGAACTTTACAAATAGTTTGCGCGTTTTCATAACTATTCTTTGGAATAACGGTGACATAAATTTGGCTTCATGCAATTACGTTGTCAACGCAATTGTTTGGTTTTTAATTTTCAACCGCACGTGGCTGTGGCTGGCCATTGCATAACTGATTATCCAATACACAAACAAAGTGAAAGTTTTTTGCATTAAATATGGAAATTTCTACCGTTATTAATACATGATATAATCGCTTATTAATACTCTAACCAATGAAGCAAAGTGGGCGGCTTGTTGTCAAACAAATAAAAAGAGAGTAAAAAATCGCGATAAAAACGTGACTGATAACTTTTCGAAGCAATTATATCAGCGCTTTTGAAAAACTTTACAGCGGAAAAACTATGCAGTAAAAAAGTCAATAAAATATGTCACATTAGGTGCGAACTACATGTGAAAGGCACATGGAATTTTAACTGTCCGATATGTCTAAAAATTATATAAACATACTTATAACTATAGTTTAAATAATAAATAAAATTGAAGTCCTTGGCTGTGTGGTTGACATATAAAACCTAATTATAATTTCGTAAATATTAATCAAGGGCTAAAGAAGCCAAAAAAATTTAAAACCTCAACTGGTCAGCAAATTTCTATGGATTCGGAAATATCTGAAATCACCTTAAAAACACAAAAAAAAAAAAAAAAAAACAAAAACAATTTGTTGATACAATTCAAATGGACCCTTATTTCCACGGGCTTGTGGGTTTCAAAAATCGAGCTTTTTGATTGTCTTATTAAATTCTGCAACAGCACTAGAATATTATTCCAAATTTAAAGTTAATCCGAGTAACAGTTTCGGAGATACAGCCTTGAGAACTTGTGCGCTTGAGACTAGCTAGGCTAAGTGCGCCATCTTTAAAGGCATTTTTCTCGAAAATGTGTTTTTGAAGTCTATTGGTAAGATTTCTCGAAAACTTCTCAACCGATCTTCATGAAATTATACTCAGATCTTTGAGATACAATTTTAAAGACTTGGCCGAAGGATTTTTTTCGATTATAACTATTTAAAACAAAAATGATTCGAATTTTCTACTGAAATTTAATTTTTTTTTATAAAAATGTTGCCAAAAATCTAAATTTCAGTTATTTTCCTTCGTCCAAGTTATTAGTTAAGGTTTTAACTAAAACATTTATTTTTCACTTTAGATGATCCTGCAAGGTTATCTTGTCCACGCCGGCGCATTTTTGTCGGAGAGGTTACAGGAAATGGCGTCGCAATTAGCGAGTTTTTAATATTTTTTTTCCAGAAATTTCAGAAAAGTTTGTCAAGAACTTAGCTTCATGTTAAAGACAACGGTTTGTTAATACGTTTTAAAAATAATTTCGGGTCGCAGATGGCTCGAACGAATTCTAGACGAGAGGCTCAATTTTCGACCACTTTTTGGATTAATCAGAACTTAATGTCAGCAATAACGCGCCAAATATTCTCTTCCAACACAACAGTCGTTGCGGACTTATCTACATAGATGTTAAATCGCACAATCTTGGAAGCCACATCACAGAGCTTTGAAGCGAGATAATGCGCTCAACACTAGTTTACTTTAATAAATTAATTGTTTTGTTAGCTGTATATAATGGAGCGCCGTCTTATTGGAATCAAATGTCGTCCACATCAACATCACCGGCACGGAAATGTCATTAATCATGGCTCTAAAGCGTTCTGCATTGACTGTTAGTTAATGACCGTCTACATTTTTTAAGAAATTTAGATCAATTATTCCTTCTATCTATAGAGCACACCAAACAGTGACTTTTTGAGAATGTGACGATGTCTGTACAATGGCTTTTGAATTATAATCACGTCAATTCCGACAATTCTATTTATTCACGTACCATTAAACCCAAAGGATAAAAAATTTTTTTGTGAAAATCCTGACTGGCTGCTATCTCGTTTTAAGCCCATTCACCGAACTTGCGAAGGACCCGACTTCAATTCTTACACAAGTTTTGTAAACCCGCAAATCAAAATCCTTCCTCAAAATCTTCCATATATTTTATACTGTAGCATACTAAAATTATTATTAATGGGTACCTCAACATAATTTTAAAGTGCGGTAGCTCAGTTCAGTCAGATCCATCATTTACCTTTCAACCGGTTTTTCTTGAATCAGAGAGCTTGAAATTTGCTCGAGTGATTACTTGGAGACAAATAATTCGATCACTATCAAATTTTGTGTGCATATTCTATATATATGTATATTAATCTTACACAGATCTACAAGTTTTTTATCTGATCTGTATGAAAGTTAAAGGAAATCGCCTGTAACTAGTAAAAAGTATCGAACTCGCACAATATTTGTTTGTTTTTCTTTAAGAATTTACACAGTACAACAGCTAATCTGGAGGGTGAGAAATTCCAAGTCAGGATGATGGTACTAGGTCAGTATAGTAAAACCCTCAAAGGGTTTGGCGTTCGCATGTGTCAGTTTTTTTTATGACCTTTTAAATTTTAAATTAAAAAAAAAAACTGTCTATGTATACCAGAATTAGTCCCTCCGGTTTTGAGATATCGCTCTGAAATTTTGCACATCCTTTTTCTATCCCAAAACCTACTCATTTATTGGACCGACATCGGACCGCTATAGGATATTGAACGATCAGAATAGATGGCTTGCATGGAAAGCTTTTCCGTTTTATGACATATTTTCCAGAAAACATCGCTACAATTTTCAAAAAAATGGTTTAGATCGGTTCACTCTAGCATATAGCTGCCGTAAAAACTGTACGATCGTAATCAGGTGGTTGTATGGAAAGCTTTTTCATTTGAAGTGTAATCTTGAAAAAATTTGGCATGGGTTAGCTGTTCAGATCGGATCACTATCAAGTTCTTGTAAAAAAATATTTTTTATTTGTTCATAGTATTGCTTAACGCGTTTCCTTGTTTGCTACCAGCCTTGTGATTGTTAAACCAAAGTGCGCAGAAGCAGCAAGAATCCTATTCACAGCATTAATGTTTGTAAGTAATTTATAAGTTCTTTTCCCTTTGGGAGAAACTGTTTGAGAGAATTCTAAGGATTTAAGTTATAATAACAAAAGTTTAGTAGTTGTATTGTGTACCCGCATATGGGCAAGAAAGCCGAGTTTTTATATTAAAACATGGAAACCATTTTCTAACCAAAAAGTGATTTTTAGAGCAGCTCATAACAGAGCACCCTAATAATCATCACTTGTAAATAATTGTGTTTACTTATACTACCTATAGTGCACACAATTTACACATAAATAATATCCCTTTCAAGCAAACAATGTCTGCGCAGTAATGAATGCGCGTCGTGAAATTCCAATGTGGCTCCGTAATTTGCAAAAATATGCAAAGCGTGAAAATAAATACCGAAACAAGGGAGAATATCAGCATAAAGCTATATACCGACCACGTCAAATTTTAATTAGTAAATTAATATATAATAAAATACGTGGAAGCGAACGCTGGTTAGGGTGTTGTGCCACCCAAAAGCATGACATCAACTATTATGTAAGGATAATGCCAGCGTAACTCGGTTGGCGCAGCAAAAGAATGTTCATGACATGTCGTTTTTTTTTTGTGCTCCCTTTTTTTATTAATTTCACGCCCTTCACCACAAATTTCCTTTTTGCTTTTATAATATTTTCCCCCGTTATGCACAGCGGCTTTTGTAAGTTTATGCGTCTCTCGATGCTTTCCATGTGTTTTTGTACGCATTGGGCTTTACTAAGCGATTAACGGTTTAATTAAAGCGTATGCAATAATGTGTTGTTATTGTTAAAGGGCGTGTCGTTAGTCGGCAGCTTTGTCAACGTTAGGACCACTGCTTTTATGCGCTGCTGTATTTTTTTTTTTTTTGCTGCTTTTTTTGTTGCTTCTGCCGTTTAATAATGTTTATTTACATTTAATTTACCTCGCTTTCATGCATTTTATTTTGCGCTTCAAATAATGGCGGCTTTGTTGGGTTAAGTGACGTAGAAGCTTACCTGTAATGAAAAAGCAGGGAATAATTTTCAGGTGTTAAGAAATTTGCATAAATATTTTAAAAGAATTTGTGGCAACATTAAAGGTATTTATGGAAAATGTATAGGAGGGTTATTTTTGCACATTATATTGTATAGAAATTTAATTCTTCCTTTTTTTCTGCTTAAAGTTATATATCATATTCTCGAAAGATTTTTATATACTACTTACATATCTAAAATGTCAAAAAAAAAACTTTTCTTTATCTTAGAAAGTATAAAATATTTATACGAAATTAAACGTAAGGTATTACATGGGTTCCCTGGGGTAAAATCCACAATAAATAAAAAAAAGTCGATTTTTTTTTTAACCTATGTACATATGTAACCCCTTAAAGCTTGAGATCATCACAACAACCAGATCTGGTAAAAGGAGTGACAATGTTAGAAAATTTCAGTAAAAGAATTTAACTAATACGTTTAATTAATTAAATAACATCTTTTCTTAAAGAACCCAGAGATTTATTCTACAAGAGCCACCACAAAATAATAAAAATCTCGTTCAAACAACGTTTCTCAAAACTAATTGGGTTTCTGGAAAAAAATCAACAACAACCTCTTACAAAGTGTCTATTAAGCATACATATACATATGTAGTTATATTCTGTCCTGTATATAGATTTTATTACCCTAAGAATAAAATCCTTACTATATTCCTATGGAATAAACAACTTGTTTTAGATTTAAGATGACTGGACTGGTATAGAATAAAGACTGCACTATATCGAAAACAGAAAAAAAATTAGGTTGTATCCTTCATCTTTTTATGCTATATTTAAGAATTAGACTAATGCTGAAACCTTTAAATTTGCAAAAAAGTAAATATGTCCGTAGTAGATCGGAACCCATTGGAAACGAAAGTTAATACAACAAAAATTAAAGAAAAAATAATTTAAAAAAATAATAAAGAAAAAAATTCAAAAACTTACATATTTCAAATTTTCACAAAACTTTTAAGGTTACGGGAAAAAGTATTGAAATAATAGTTCCAGATCCTGTTATTAGCTATAAATTTGTTATACTAAATAACTTTTTCCTATAGATCTCGCAGTTTAGCAGAAACTCGAGAATATTTAACCACGTCTATTTTGAATTCCAACGGTTCGTCCGATTCAAGCTAGTGTGATAACCAAAATCGCTCATGTCAAATTTCTTAATATTAAAAAATGCACAGTGGGCGCAACACCGCCACCCTATAGATCAAAACCCCTAACTGACTTACCCTATTATTATTACTTTGGAATTTCTACTTTACATTTCAAAATGCGCGAAATCAGATTAAAACCAAGCCTTTTCCATATAACACAACTTTAAATTCCATCTGATCCTATCATTTGTCAATATACAAATCAAGAACCAATCAATATATCCGGATGAAACCTTGCATGAAAAATTGCATTAAAGTGTGTCACCTTATGACCAAAAATTATTCAAATCGCACCAAATTGTTCAAGTCCGCAGATCCCTATTGCGAGCTTTGTATCGAAAATATCGCTCATTCTGTAAGATATATTATACATGTATACTCGGAGAAAATTATTTTCTGATAATAGTATGCCTGAATATCAAAAATGGTTTGAACCTTAGTATCCATATGTGTAATGGAAAATTTTTCGAACTTTCGACTAAAGTTAGTATATCGCACATATCAGTCAATATGTCAGTTAGTTTAATAAAATTGAGATATCAGTACGTCTTTATACCTAAAGTCAATAAACACGGTTGAAAACTTGTTTAGACCCCATTAACTAATATCAGGATGTTCAAACAGCTAGTTGAACTTACTCCTTATATGGTTGATGATATATGAGGTACCTTAATGAAACTCAGAGAGGATCTCAATATTATACCTATCTTCCATATACCCATTATAAGATTTTTGAATTTCTGGTCGACTAAATTCCGCATTTACTTGTATTGTACTCTATGGCAACAGGTTGAACCCATAAAATTGGATATAGCGGACTTTAATACCGACCCTCATACATACGAGATATGACAATTAAGTAATGAGACTGATTCCATAAAAACCGTATATTTTAAAATTATTCTACAACTTTGCCATCCCTTGTCGTAATACTATGACCAAATTGAAAGATAAATTTTTAATTTATACTTCGCGAGTTTTTCGAATTGGTATTTTTTTCTGTAAGCTGGTAATACTGTTAGTGATATCTATGCTAAATTTCACGTCTTAATATTCATTAATATTTGAGAAACGCGTCGTTTTGTGAGGCTCTAAAAGTGAATTCATCGATTTTTACTATCTCTGAATTTATTTAACCAAGAAGTATGATAACGCACTCATACTCGTACTGCACATTTTCAACTAACATCGTGCCGCAACCACCGCACTCACCTGATTTACCTTCGTGTAACGTCTGGCTATTCAGCAAACACACATGACCACTCCGAGGACACCGTTTTGACTCAATTGAGGATATAAAAGCTGAATCGAAAAAGCTCTGAGGATTTTTCCAAGTGCTTTGATGACTGGAAAGATCGTTGGCATAAGTGTATTGCAGCGGAAGGAGATTACTTTGAAGGAGATGAAATGGACAAAGTTCACCTTTCAATTTGATCACGTTCTGAAAAATTTTACGCATATGTCGGCCTGTTTATGAGTTATGTTTATAAGTTGTACATATGTTCGTAAAATTGCTGAAAATGTGTCCTTCAGTATACAGAGTAATGTTAAAAGTTTGTGTGGTCTATCCAAAGCTTTTCTAACCACAATATACCCAATATAATGATTTCGGACTTTCCATCTTTCTTTAAATCGTTTACCTTGATTAAAATGTGTGATATTCCAATAAAATTAAGTGAATAGTATTTCTTAAAAATTAAGATTGTTCATCCGTTGAGTCCAATTTTCGATGACTCGTTCGAGAATTTCGACTGATAACTAATGTGATGTTTTGCTCCAAGGCCTAAATCGATCGGAGCGGAATTGTTCGCATAGACTTTAGACTTTATATATCCACACGGGAAAACGGTGTGATTTCACACGACCTTGGTGGCCAGACCCAAAACTTGAAATTGTCTACTTACTGAAGCTTTCTCTCAATAAATCCAATGATTGATTGAAGTGGTGGAAGTGGCGTCGTCTTGCTGAAATAAATGTCGCCGAGATAACGTGATCTTTCAAAAAAAGGCTATTGAAAAAAGTACCTCTACTTGAATCACCCATTAATTTAGTCTATGATCTTAAAAATAAGCTTAAAACAAATTTGATTGTAATTCATTCGCGGTGTCGTCGAACAATGAATGTTTTAATAGAAAGTGTTTAAATTTTGCTAAGACCTGAAGGTATTTAGCCGGCTTTGATCCTTCCAAATTGTAAGAGTATAAAATGTTCAGTTACACTCGAACTTAGCTCTTCCTTACTTGTTTTTCCTTTAATTCTTTCTCTTTCGTTTCCAATGTGTTTCATCCTACTATGATTTTTTGCTTTCAAAAATTATCTACCCTGATTTATGTGCGCAGGTTTTTCAAAGCTTTCGGTAATTTTTTTACCTTTTCATTAGAACATGTGTTAATTATTTTTTTAATCAAAATATAATTAAATATGCTTGCCTTACAAGGACAGCATAAATTAAGAAAATCTTGCATAGAAAAATCCATATCCATATCAACGTGACAGCATAGGTCCATCAAAGTTCACAGAGGGCAAATATACAACCAAATAAAAACTTCCCCGTGCTGACAGCGAAATTGACCTTAGACCTCAATACATTTCATAAACAAATTTAAGATTTCTTTTCAAAGTTTTGTTAAAGCACCCAAACCACGAAAGTGGAAATGTTAAAGGGTCAGTTATTAGAGCACACATTTAAATAGTCAAAATTACCGCAGCCCTTATTGTCGGTAGAAAGTGGCAAACACGAAAGTGCTTGCGGTTTCAACAAATTAAATGTTTTGCAGGAATAAAGAAAAAGTAAACTTATTTTAAGTTCCATTCTAAAACATATATACCAACCCACAACAGAGCACACAACCCTTTTTAATAATGGCATCCGCAAGTATGCCTAACACGGTGCCAAGGAATCTACGAATAAAGATGTATCTAGAAAACATGCCACTACACAGCACACCATTGCTGCGGGTGCCTGGAAGAACCCAAACAAACACCAACAGGTCTACCAAAGCATATTTACAGACGCGCAGTGTAAGCAAAATACGCAAAAAATGGGAACAGCCAAGCCTAATCAGAAGAAAATTTTGCACACTGGCACATAAGGAAGCAACAATTTAAGAAGAAAAGCGCACAGGCAAAAAAATTAACATTGAAACCCATAGCAAAAATAGAAAGGGCGCGTGGGCTACCTACCGAGCCAGGCGAGCCAAAAAAGGGTATAGCTGTCGGCACTTTTTTGACTGAAGAAAACGTTGAATGGTGCAAAAACGACAAGAAAGAAAGTATAAATATGCAAGCAATTCCTAACGAAGGGCGCACACACAGCATAACATACAAACACAATGGCAATCTTGCACAACAACAGCAACGATAAATAGAGATAACGTAGCTCGAACGACGAATTCCGTATGCTGCCACAACTCCTACAATTTACAATGTTGCTGCTCTTCATTATACCTTTTTCGTTTGTTATCTCATAAATTTGCATTCTATTGCTAGCCATTTTTCTTCATTCGCTGAACCGTTTGCTTTGCCATAGGCTGATTTAAAACTTGCAACGTCCCTGAAAAATTACATACATACCTACAAAAATGCCTAGAGCTGAGTTTTTGTGTCAAGTATCTTGCATAGCCCAGCACAAGAAACTGGAATATTCATATACATATGTATGTGTATGTGGGTGTCCTTGAAGGACAGCAATGTTTCCGGTTCGTCTATTAAGTCTCTGCCAAAATCCCGGTCTAAATTATGTCCGTGAAATATGCTACTGACAAAGCACACACACATACACATAAATACAACACAGTAAATGTATCAGCATTCCCATATATTCCTACATATTTATATCTCCGCTGATTGCTGGCATTCTTCCATGGGTGCAAATATTTTCTTGGTTCTCTTTTGTAGGTATTTCCGTGCTTACTCAGCCTTTTATAAAGCCGAAATTCTTTTACTCACATTCCGTTAGGTGCAAATGTAAATTGTTTCAGTTAACTCTTTCGTATTTAGGTTAATTTTGGCATACAGTTATGTTTGCCTTAAGCAACCGGGCTGATCAGTGTTTTCAAAATATTACAAGCAAACAATAAATTGTCCTTAACATTGTATTACTTAGACCAGCCTTTTACTTATTTTTCAAGTTGTTCTTGTTCAAAGTAAGTAAGAGTGTTGTCTCAGACACCTCACAGAACCACACACGTCATGGAATCCAAAATCCGAACTAAAGTTGATAAAGACCATAAGACTAACTATTCTTTAGTGAAATTTACCCGGTCAACAAACTGAAAAAACCATATCCTTAAGACCATAGACTATATAACGCATAACCTTACCTGAAAAACAGCCAGGCCCCAAAAAAAGGTCATCTTTAACCTTAACCATCTTTAGAAAATTTTCGTTGCAATCAAATTATAACAGCTAAAATAACTAAATTTTTATGCTCCCGAAGACATTTCGCTTCCGTCTTAGGTTTGCCCGAATGTTATAGAAATAGAGATTTTATTACACACTGGCCAGAGTATATAAAGTTTGGCATGAAGTTTATAAATTAATTGGTCGGACCTCTATAGCATTAAGGTGGCATACAAGCTGAAAGATCAAAATCAAGTTTTTATATGGAATATTTTGTATTTGTTAATGGTATTATAGCCTCAGTGCAACCTTCGGGTCGATAAAAATTCCTCTTAGCTGTAACATCAGCTTCGGTGTCGACTGGGCAACGAGTATCGCTGCTTACAATGTCAGGATTTCAAGCTGGCTTCTGTCAGAGTCATTATATTGTAGACAGGAGGGTCCTAATGAAGACTGACGTATTTTGCAAATCAAAAAAAAGCACGTGAATGGGTAATACTATATAACATGGTAGATATAAAACGCAAGGGGTAGAGACGTCCGAATCATAAAACTTAACATGAAGGTCAACAAAGGAAAGAAATGGACTGAGATATTAGTCCAAACATCGGTGGGAGACGAGGCTGCTACAACCGACGAGGACAGCGATCTTTTGAGCTGTGTCGCCAACGGTCACACCTCCAATGTAACGGGAACATGTAGCGGTGGTGGTAGTACTACTGCCAAACCTGCTTTCATGAAGACTCGAAGAAAGAAAGCGCTGCAAACATAAATGCAGAAACGAAGAAGAACTTCTTTGCTCTCGTGAGGAAACGACCGTGAGTTCCAACTCTGGCAACAAGAGAAGGCACCGAGGGATTGCAGGCAAAAACGAGTTACAAGGCGGTGGTCTCGAGAAGTCCAGCCTGAAAGAAAACGATGAAATGGCTGGCTTGGACTAGAGACGATGTTAAGAATGGCCGGGCAAAGTTCGCCACTCGTAATTGATGTAATGCCACGAATCCATTATATGCTAATCGTATTGAGGAGCATATCCCAGGAGAGAGGCAGCATATCACTGAAGAGAGGCAGCGTTCGACGGAGAGCGAATCGAAGGCGCATTCAAAAAAGAAGAAATGCAGAGAAGTAGCTGGGAAGCTAGACGTCGAGCACGCGGACGTCAAATCAACAACGTCGAAGGCAGAGGCAGAGAGCCCTCTTTTCGAAAATGGACATCGAACTAAGAGTACCCCTGCCGTTATTGCGATGGAGCAGGATGGCTCAACGTAGTCAAAATTTTGAATTATAAAGACGACCCGACGCTAACAAGGGTAAAGGAAGCGGTCAGGACGCTTCCAAATCTGTGGAAATAGCGAAAATGGAGTTAGTGGACCACAGCAGTATTCCATCGGTGCCCAAAGCGAAGTTAACCAAGCCAATGCATACCACCATCATGCACCTTAGAAACTGAACTCAAACTGATACCGTTAAGGACAAAAACTGGTCTTAGCGTGTCTTTTTGGCATGCCAGTTTAACGTAACCTATGAACATAACTATTTGTACTAAAGAAACAGAATATTTGTGCTTTCAATAGGTTCTGTGGACAATTGCACAAGAGTTAACATTAAAAAAAAACCCTTTAGAACTATTAAAAAAAAAACTGGATACAAAAAGGTGATCGATGTATGAGTGCCACACGAGTTAACGCAAAAAACCCCATTAGAAAGAATATCGACCAGCGCATTACTGCTACATCGCAACAAAATCGGGCCACCTCTGAGGCGGGTGGTTACTGGCTTTGAATTGATTGAAGGAGTTATATACCATGAATCTTCGTTCACAGCCAATAACTTATTTTGGACTTGTACTTTCAAAAATTAGATCACGTGAAAGATGTAATCGCTCAGAGCCTGCCAGTTTTGGCCAATGCAGGAGGAATTGTGCACTATCAAGACAATAAGAGGTTCACCTACACACCGTTAGTGACTCGCCAGAAGTTCCGGAAGCTCGGTAGGAAGGTTATTATACTTCTACCGTGCAACTCGAATTCGAAATCATTCGGGTTCTATCTGTTCCTACTAACAGCGTATAAAAGCGTATGGTTTTTCGGGTGAAAGTTCATTCAGGAAAAGCTCTGAGAATCGACTTTGCCAACAAGATTTAATTTGTATAAAAACTCGATTATAGAATTTCCCTGTAAATGCCAACATGTATACGAACTAAAAGGCAACTTAAATCACATCATTCTAACCACCATAAGCTGAATAAAACTTTCAATGCAAGCTTAATAAAAGGCCTATTGTTTAATATTGGAATAAAGCTGCGATAAAAATATGGGCTTACTAACAGCTGAAACTGAATTAAAAATTAAATAAATGCTATACAAAAGTTGCTACGAATATACCTAAAAGCCATAACATAAACAATGCACGAATACATCAATTGAGTTGAGCACAATTAAATAATAAAGTAATAAAATTAATCCCCCGGCTCTTTCATGAAAATTAACTAAATGAAAATAATTTCACCGCAACATAAAATATCCGCATAATTTTCCGAACATAAATTTTTAACTAATAGAATGTGCAGGCGCAAATGCGGACCTACCACATGCACACAAACATAAGCCCATACATATATATTATATGTATATGGTATCTACAGCCACAAGGGCGCACCACTAAGGCCAGATATCGTAAGATCAAGTCACGAGACCGTTGAATTTATGGAGTGGCCACTGCCGCCCATGTTGTTGTTTTGGTTATTGTATTGTTTAGCAACCCAGTGCCACTTGCTGGCAGCAGATATGAAAACAACAACAGCAAAAACTACAACAACAATGTGTAAGTAAGGCAAAAGTGTAGTCGACACTATAACACAAAGGAATTTCCACAAATTCGCAATAAAAACTACAAAAACCAACACAACAAAGGCGAGCGCAGCAACAAAGGAGCAAGCGAGCAGAATAAAGGGCATATGAAATGCAAGTTAAACATTTTATAGGCATATAAATTTTATTATGCAACTTATTTGCAATGTCAGGCACACACACATAAATATTACAAATATACATACAAATTTATATACATACACACACACATATACACGAGCGAACTCTCATCGACATCCCAAGTGCTTCGCGGCAAAGCGAATTGAGCGAAATTTATGACGCCTCGGAACAAAGCCATCAAAGTGAAGTCAAATTTTACGAGTGGGAGCTTCAGCGAAATATTAGTTAGTTAGCTGGTTTGTTGACTTGCTGCTTCTTCTTATTCTTGAATTTGTGGTTGTATTTCGTGTTGTAATTACAGCGTGAGTACTTAAGCAGTAAGCAGTAAAATTAAAAACATAAATGAACAAAAAAAGAAGAAGCTTTGAAGGGACCAAAAACTCATAATGAATATGTTCAAATAACGGCAACATGAATTTAATGCGCTAAAATATGCAATAAAAATGGCGTGTCGCACACGCTGCAAAACACTGCTATATACACAAGCATAGCATACCTGCAGGCGGTAGAGCTTACAAAGCCAGACGCAGCAGGAGCAGCTAAACAAAGGAACACAAAGAAAGCGTTGAAAGTAGAAAAGGGGAAAATAAAAGAAATATGTGTCGTTGCACAGCTGTTGCGGGAAACTCTTTCAACATAAACTGACACTAAACTATTTTACTCATTAGAGCTGTCTGAAAAAAATGCACGACCACAATGCGGTGTATGAAAGCTATAGTTGGTGGCAAAGAATGCTGTTAACAATGTAAAGCACATTATTACATGACGGCGAATGGCGAATGGCAGTGCACAAGTAGCGTTTGGATGTGCGCCAACAGGTGCAGGCTTATATGGTCGCGGTTGAGTTGAGCGTGAGACGCTATTTCAAAAATGTTGTAGTATAGCTTTTATTGAAAAATAGCATAAATACATTAGTTCGGAAATAATAAGTAATATAGTAGGTCGAAAAAATAATAAAAAATAATAGTATACTAGTTCTTTCACAGAATTATAAAAACATGCGGCCGCTTCCTACAACAACATTCTAAGCATTTGTGGAAATCCCTTGACAAGTTTCGAAAGGAAGCTTCAATTCTACATGACTTGCCTTTTATTATCTCGTTATATTTTCCTAGAGAGATCTTAAATTGAAAACGTACAAAATACAACTTGTGCAAGTACCGATGCCGTTCGACCTTTCCAAGCGACATCGCTTCGCTGTGTGGGCTGAAAATCCGACGTTTTGGAGTCAAATTTTGTTCAGCGATGAGGTCTATTTCTGTCTCAACACACAAGCAAAATTGCCGCATTTGGGATAAAGACCAGCCTGAAGAGATTCAAGAGCTGTCACTTCACCTGCCGATAAACCACACTAAACCATTGTTTTTTCTGGATGGAATCATCGGTCCATATTTATTCAAAAATGATGCCGGTGAAAACGTAATGCGTCATGATAACCGACTATTTGATGGCCAAAATTGAAGCTCGTAATCTCGACGAGTCAATGAATTTAGGGATGGGACACTTCGGTGCGCAGATATTTTCACATTTTAGGCCGGTCGATTGGCCACCAAGATCATGTGATATCACACCGTTAGACTTTTTCCTATGGGGATATTGTAAAGTCTTTTGGCAAACTTTTGGCACGTTCTTATCGGGGCAATCGAATAACCGTCCTCAAATAATGGCTATGTTGGAAAATACTAAAAATACGATAACTCAAATATCAAAAATCGCCAGAATTGCACCGGCAAATGTTCTGTTCACTATATTTAACTTCCAAAAATTTAAATTGTTAATATTTGTTGGCATCGCGTAAAACTTTATATTTTCGAAGGCACTCATAGTGAAGTACGATAAACTAATCTTTGCTATTCAAGTTCTTTTAGTAAGTGAGCATCACAAACAAGCGGATCTACGCTTAAACATCATTTATTACTAATTGTTGAAATATGTAAATGACACTCACTCTGTTGACAATTGTCATTACACTAGCCTATACCTGTACTGTGGTGAGATTGTTCTATGTAATCACGCATGGAGACGATTGCGCAAGAAAATTCAAAAAACACACATCACATGATCATCTCATCTGTCTAGGTATCAGTGTTCCATTGTTTTAATATCTTGGCGGAAACGTTTACATTTAAATGAGTATTGCAGATAAACCAGAGCTTTCCGCTGATGTCTAGTAGTAGCAATACACTTTTATACTACTAAGCTTACCCAAAACAGTCATGGACCGGGCTGCACCAAACCAAAATTTTTTTGGCCGGCCAGTGTTATTACTTCTTCCGCCATGCCTAATGCATGCCGAATACTTTACTGGGTTAACTAAACCACGCATTAACAGAAAATCTATCACAACATAGCCCCACTTTTCAACTGGGAAAGAATGTTCAAAGTAAAAAGATGGCTGGCGTAAAGGTATGTTAGCTAAGCGCAACACTCTAAGCATCTATACCGATGGCCCGAAAATGGGCAATGGAATTGGTGCGTGAATAGTACTGTGATCAAATTGAATAGTGAATTTGGTCCATTTCATCTTCTTCAAAGTAATTCCCTGCCGCTACTTTACACTTATGCCACCGAATTTTCCAGTCATCATAGCACTTGGAAATATCGTCCGTCGCGATGGCCATCAGAGCCTTCTTCGATTCAGCTTTCATATTCTCAATTGAGTCAAAACGGTGTCCTCGGAGTGGTCATGTGAATTTGCTGAATGCAGAAGTTACATGAAGGTAAATCAGGTAAATGCGGTGGTTGCGACAGGATATTAGTTGAAAATGTGGCGAAGTTATCATGAGTAACCAATGCAGTATAGGATGGTGCATTATCACACTTCTTTGTTAGTAAAAATCGAAGAATTCACTTTAAGAGCCTCACAAAACGATGCGTATCTCAAATACTAATGAATATTTTGACGTGAAATTTTACTAGCTCTTCTTCTTCTTCTTTACTGGCGTAGGCACCGCTTACGCGATTATAGCCGAGTCAACAACAGCGCGCCAGTCGTTTCTTCTCTTCGCTACTTGGCGCCAATTGGATATTCCAAGCGAAGCCAGGTCCTTCTCCACTTGGTCCTTCCAACGGAGTGGAGGTCTTCCTCTTCCTCTGCTTCCCGCGGCGGGTACTGCGTCGAATACTTTAAGAGCTGGAGTGTTTTCATCCATCCGGACAACATGACCTAGCCAGCGTAGCCGCTGTCTTTTAATTCGCTGAACTATGTCAATGTCGTCGTATATCTCGTACAGCTCATCGTTCCATCGAATGCGATTTACTAGCAGTACTACCAAATTACAGAAAAACAGGCGAAGTATAAATTATTATAAAACAAAAATTCACCTTTCAATTTGATCACCAAAGTTAGGCATAAGGCAATCTTATAAGTTGCCGGACCACTACAGTATATTTAAAGCTGAGGTCTTTGCTATTGCGAAAGCAGCGTAGTTGATCTCTAATGCACCTGCAGTCAAATCCAGAGTCAAGATCTTCGTAGACAGTCAAGCACAATTAGCGGAGGCTTGGAGTTAGCAATTGCTACCGCGAGTAAAAAAAAGGTCAATTTTTAGTAGACGACAGTAAATATATTTAGATGGCAAATGGATATCATTAACGGGGAAAGAAATGTTTTCCAATAAATATCTTTAATATTGCTTTAAGGTTACGACACTAAACAGGTGATAGTCACTCACCCCTTTACAACACCTTCTCTGAGTTAACTGCCAAAACAATGTATTCCGCCGCTTAATTTAATTTTTTTCTTACGAGTATATTTTAAGTTATAATACTACAACACACATATATGTAAACATAAGGTTTTGCTCCAAATACACATACACCCAAACACTCTGCACACTAACTATTAAAGCAACAAAATTTCATTTTCCTGCACAGAAATTTATGATGATGATCAACAAATTAGAAAAAAAAACAAAGAAATAAAAAGGCGAAAGAAAATGAAAAAGACTGGCAACATAACAAGAATGTATGCAGTTGGCAGCACAAATAGAAAATTATGCACCCATACTAGCACAACTTTAATGGCCACTTGTTGTTGCCGGCGCTGCAGTTGTGCCGTTGTTGGACTTGGCTATTGTTGCCACTCCGAGTTTTTTCTGCATAGAAACTATACTTGCTGCTATTACGAGTGGGTCAACGCACTATAAACGATGGCAAAGCCAACAAATTATGACCAACAATAAGGCGAGTGCTGAATACCAACTAAGGCAGTCAACGCAACAACAACAATATTGGCAACAGCGGCGGGTGTACTAGGGTAGCCGCAAGAACCGTTCAAGCGGTTGCAGGCAGTGTTTTTTCAGGGCTTGAGTAAAACTTGTTTATGTTGCAGCTATTGTAAAGCTTGTTTGCAAGCTTTTCTCTTGCAAACTAATGGCGAAAATGTAGAAAAATCACCACACATACATACTCAGGCACACAAGCACCCATACAACACTGAGTTGATAAAATAAAATGTTGCACAGCAATTCTCATAGCAAGCAAACAAAATATTGTAACGAAATTTACCAACATAACCACAACAATGGCTCATTGGTGCGAAGAGGGGGGGCGGTATGAAAATATGTTCGACAAAACTGCTGCTACACCACCGACAGCTGCCTTACCGGCGCTGACACACTCTGCCGGCAAACTGTCTAACTCACTCACAGTCCAACCACTCGAGCGCGCTGCATTTGAGGCTAAGAAATTGTCCAACATTTCCGGCAACACACACGAAAACACAACAATAACAACTGCAAAAAAGCACTTATTAAAACAACAAAGGCCAAAGCCGCAGCAATCACCCGCTGCTGCAGCAACCCGCTCCATTTAGTTGCAGCTTAATAGGGCGGAAAAATAATTGAACCATTATCAACAAACAACGAAGCGAGCGAATGGAAACAATCGGAAGGTGAGGCGGAACGAACTCGAGCACGTAAATGCACGAGTGCTATATACATATATATACATATGTATGTAGCTAAGCAAGTCCGATTTCCAGTATGCATGTGTGCATGTTTGTAAGTATGTAGTATGTACATCCGTAGTCAACAGTTAAACGTATTTACTTAAAGGGTTGTTTTCATCAATGGGTGTGGTCAGGGTGTGCCAAGCACTGAAGTACGCCAGCAGCATAACTTCATCGACCGCATCGACTCGTATACCCTTCGCAAGCATATAAAGCTAGTCAGGTCCTTATGAGTATCGTTAAACCAACATATCGTTTATTTGCACACTGGTCTGCACAATTATCCATACTCTAAAGCGTCTATGCGTCTCAGAAACGCTGATAATTTTGTTAGACTCTTCTAACCTCATTTTACTTTTTCAACACCGGTGACAAGCATTCAACATTTTTTAATTGTCTTGTCATGCGGTCGGTTGAAATAGTTTCGTGTTAATGGAATGAAATGAGAAAGCAAGGAGTTTGTCACAGTAATGTTCATACTGATTCAGAAAAACTTTTGAAAATTGATTAAAACTGTAAATTTGCTGTAGGAACTGACAAAAACTTACTACAGTTAGAGCAAATAAGAATAATGGCATGACAGCAAAAACTTCAACTGCTGCTTGTTGAAATTATTATTTTTATTATCTGAAGATGGTATGCCAAGTTTACCACAAAGAGAGTAATACCCTGAGGGAAATGTCGGAGATGCCGTAAAAGATATATGTTAATGATCAATGTGACAAGCTGAGTCGATTTAGACATGTTCGTCAGTCCGTTTACCTGTCTACCTGTCTGTATATTCTATAAATATAAACAAGTCTTTTAGGTTTAGTGATATCAAGCCGAAATTCTTCACATCTTCGCAGTGGCATCATTATGGCATATATCTGCCATACAAACTGAACGATCAAGTTCAAATTTTTCTATGAAAAACTTTCCTATTTGACGAGACATCACCAATTTGGCATGAATTATTGTCAAAAGCAACAGTGCATTCCCTGAAAAGATTTCTTGTATCGGATTTTGTGGTTTAGGTGCACTTTTTTCGTTCTTTTATTAACACATTTCTCCAAGATTTATAATTGATAGAAAGCTTTCGTGTAAACCAAATATTGAGTAGAGAGTAAGCAAAGTATCGACTGCCCTATATTGCTAAAGAAAAGCTATAAGGAAAAGGCTGGAACTTTCGCCGAAGGTTTTGTTTGGCTCTAAAAAACCGCAGTCAAGTCAATAATGTTATATGGTATATTCGTTAGGTAGAGACCGCTCGAAAAGGCTATACATTGTACATCAACAATAACACTTAATGGTATTTTACATAGCAACCATCAATATTGCCTGCAGGTTCTTCTTCTTTACAGGCGGAGAGGCGCAGGCTAATTACTGCAATGTACGGGCTTAGGCTCAGGGAAGCTAGGCATATGAGGGAGTTCTTCAAAGGACACGCCGGAATTCTCTCCTTCCTAAACTGCATTGCGGCCTTTTCTGTGATGTTATACTGACGGGGATTGTGTCAATGACGAGGAATCAGTGCAAAAGTGACGCAAAGACCACTTTCACGGATGTGCCGAAGCTATGGGGGAAGATTGGAGAGGAGGGTTTCTGTAAAGAGCTCTTCATCAATCTTATATTTAGTCCACCCGGCCACTGAGGTGTTTTACAGGTAGAAATAGCTGACATTAAGGTGATAGATGTGGCAGACTACTACTACGAAAAGCAGTCCCTTTCAGGGAGGTGAGTATTAATTCCGGCAGCAGAGTGGAAATACCAGCACTGAGCTTGCTAACTGCGCTCAAAGATAGTCACGTAGTGTCAAGCATAGGCATAATTACTCCACTCACATCGGAATGGGATCGAGTTGGATCTTTATTGGCATCTTGCATTCTAGTACTCGAGCAATGAAACATGCTTGCACTTAGCAGGCGCTAGTCGACGACCCGTTCCTTTGCTAACCGAAATGTCCTTTTGGAATAGAGTAAAACGCAGGAGATCTTCTGAACTCCTTAGCAAAGTTCAGCTTGGCACAATAGTTGGACGTCTTACAGAACTTAATCCAATAAGTATTTATGTGCTAAGGCTCAAAATCTTGACGAACGCAAGTGATCAAAAATATGTATGTAAAAAACGATGAAATGAAATTATCCAGGCTTTTTCTCCTCTATTAAGCAGACTTCGGATGACTGAGATTGAAACATCTCCGAATTCTCACCTTTGGCGAGACAGGACCCATAGTTGACACTATACGTCTCAACAAGTTTGTGATAGGCTCTAAGCGCTTTGTCGATTTGAAAGGATCATATGATATATTATATAGGACTCTAAGGTAACACAACGAACCCGGATTCGAAGATATCCAAATCTCTATTTGAGTCGACATCTTAACTCAACTTTGTCCAACAACAATGTACTCATAAGTAGTGTTTATACTTATATAAATGCTTGTCATAAGTAAGTAGCTCATATAAATGTAAGAATTCATAAAGCCTAACTTAAACCCTAATTTATTTACGGGCTTCAATCTCTAATATCATATATGCGGGTATGATTCCCTAAAAAGGACAATATTTTCATATGAGTAACTAAAAATAAGCTAGACAAATGAACTAACAATATTAAAGCGGCAAAGTTCACATTTAAAGTAATTCAATTAAAAATCTTTCAAAAGTTAAATAAAATGGTATATGTGTGCGTTCTCTTGGTAAATTAAGCCATTTAAGTTTTCTGCTTGATAGTTCTTTATTAAAAAATGCCATCTAATCTGTTAGCTTTGCAATACCGACAAAAACCAGCACCAAATTGCAAAACCAACATATGCATACATGCACACACACGCACATGAAAGTGGCGCTCTTAAATAATAACCAACCAAAGCACGTCCATAACGTCCGTATATCCGTAGAAAGCAAAGAGATTACCATTTATTATCATGGCTCAAATAACTAAAATATCAGCATGACAAGGATATTCTCTTTCAAAATACATATTAATAAAATCCAACCACACACACACAGGCGCGCACATACACATATTTGTGACCGTGTGTGCCGGGATATTTGGCTGATAAACCGGACGGATGTGGTTTAACTCGGATTTGTGCATGTGACACATGTAAAGGCATACAGATGAGTGCACGGCCAAATGGAATTCAGCCTATTATTTGGTCATTTCTGGAAAAGCAATCGAGAAACGAGCTGAAACGCAGCAAAACATGATGGCAAAGCAGCCACAAGTGCGCAATCACAACTCAAACAAGTTTTTTTTTTGTTTTTTGTATCTGTATTTGTGAATTTATTCGAGCTGACTTGACCAACTGGCCGGCCAATCAACAAATTTGCTTATCTGCAATATTCGCTCAAAAAAAATGTAAAAAAAAGGCAAAGAGTGCAAACAAAATGCAGCCAGCAGCCTAACTACAGTGAGTAGAAACACAAAAACAGTAAAATTCGAAATCAAAATGAGCATTGCATGTTAGTAGAAAAGAGAGAAGCATGAAAAAGGATAATAATAACTTTCGACTTTTTGACGCCGGTTTTGGCTAGCAACACAAGTCACGTTCATTTTTGCAATCAACACAATGCAATCAAAATAAATTCGATGAGCTTGAAAGCACAGACGCCACAAGCAACACACAGAAAGCTAGTTTTTTTACACGCTCACAAGCACAAACAAGCAGCAAAGCAGCAGCAAAAACGTAATATTGCTAACCAATAGCAGCGAACGATTGGGCGACAAAGGCATTAGCAAAAATGTCAGCAGCATAGGTAACGGTATTTTAGGAGAATCTCAGCAAAAATTATACCAGTGCATACAATTCTGGAATTTCGACAATTGGCATTTTACGTATACGCCATGTAGGACATACAAATAGTGTTGCAGCAGACGATTCGTTGTCATGTAAGCTAGAAAGCTTGTAGAAACTTCGGATTTTTGCCTAAGAAACTATTTACCTAAAACGGGTTTCGAGCCAGCGATTTTTAAAGCGAAGTTTTTTAAGGATTACACAAATTTGTTCGTCAAACAAATCCGAATTTGATATTCTATTGATCGTTTGTCGGAATGAGGAATATCGGAAAACTTTATCACATATATCACATATTTCCCATGTAAACGATTATTCAGGTTTTTAAAATTTTGACTTAAAAATCGCTGTCTCGAGACCTGAAGTCTCTTTAAAAGAGTTGCCAAGAATAATCTGTAGAACATTCCCCACTCACGCGATTTTATAGTAAATAAATTGACCCACTCTAATGTAGGCGTGCACACAATTTTCGATGCAGAAGTATTTACGTTTGAACTCATATAAAAATAACCAGATTCTTATTAAATTTCATGTACTAAAATTAAATTATGAATCAATTATTTATTGAAACTCTCAATACCCATGACAAAAAAAACTCCTCCCGTTCATTTCTTTCAAAATTAGTTTTCTAAACCATTTAAGTTATTAAACATAAAACTAACAATTTAATATTAAATGAAATATGCCTGCGCTTCTCAAATTCATATTTTACGGTTAAAACAACAATAAATAACCATTTAATCACACAAAGTTTGTGGGAGTCAATCGCGTGCAGGCAAAGCAGAAAATTCTTTGTAATAACTTCTAAAACTAAATGAAAAAATAAAAACCCCATAAATATGCACACTTTACATAGTTGTTAAAGGTATGGCATGCAAGGCAAGATAGAAACTCCTCGACGCTACGCCGCCCTATTAATATACACCGTCATCATCGCCTTACTCATCAATCTCTTTGTCCCTTTATCTCGCTTTCCAATCGCCACACACGCACGCCACAACCACATGCAGTCAACCCGCGAAGGAGTGCGATGAGCCACAAGAATAACAGCAATAACAACAATAAATGATGTGACCAAATTTCATACAATTAACTGTATAACCATAAAATATTAGCTAGAGCTTTGATGATGGCATGTGATTAGGTTTTATGGCGCTGGAATGTGGCTTGCGTGTCGGTTAACCCCCAGTCCTTTGAGAATACGCTGTATTAATATGCAGTGTCTCTTGTGGGACTAGCCTTTGATGGCGGCGAAATGATAGTGAATTAAGCTTATTAATCGAGACTGGAATTGGTGTTGACAAGTCGCCGAAAGAAACGGAGCAATGACAGATTGGATGGATCGCATGAGTACAATCGGGCATTCGTAGTGATGTGCATACCTTTTACTCGTTCATGAGAGAATTTTTAATCAAATTAATTAAAAGTGTATATATAAAGTTAGTAAGTTGACTATATTTTAAAATATATTAGCGATTAGCTGTATTCCACCCAAGAAGCATAAGAAAGCTTAAGAAAGTAAAAGAATAATTGATTATTATGGTACATAGGGATGAAGAATTAATTTTTATTTATTTACTATATCGTGGCTATATGCGATAAATTTTTTGCCATGACTACCAGAGCTATAAATCAAGACCAATCTGGAAAAACGCATCCTCACGAAATTTGGCATGGAGTATTATACAAAGCAATTGTAAGCTACATACCATATCATATAGCTTCCATACAATATAACTCATCAGAAGAAGTTAGGTATTGAATATAGTTTAAGAAAGATTAGGATTAATCTGGAAATTGAGGCTTGTTCGGGTTTCTGTTGGAAATATTTTTAGGTGACTATAAAGCAACAATTATGAAGATCTTCAACAAAATTTTTGACTCTCAGAACAAATATGAGTATAAAGTGATATATTATGGCAAATTATTGCTAATCCTTCAAAATACATTATCAATTGGAAAATATAGTGGAAAAGCTCATAAAAGGCTCTTAAAATATATGTTTTCGACATTCATACATCCCTATTTCTCAAATACTGTTTTTGGAATTTTATTATGTTTTCTTATTGTTGTCATGTAAAATGAAAATAAAATGATAAAGATAAACAAGAGAATATCTTGCAAAATCATTGATGGTTTAATGAACAATGGGCACAAATTTATCCGAAGTCGATATTGCATATATCTTTAAAATACACTTCAGCTTCTAATAACAACACCATTACCAATGTGTATCTATTTACTAAGGTCTTGTTGTTTTCAAATTTCATTGAGTTAAGGTTATAGTATAGTACTGAATCTTTTGATGAGCTTTTACAAATAATATCAAAACATACGCTTGTCCAGTTTTTATCTCGTATTAATAAATATTAATCTGTCTTAAGAACTAATGAATATCGCGTGCGCTTAGCAGGCGCTGGCTTGACGGCACGATCCTTTGATTTAAAGTCGGATGCAGGGGATCTAATGAACTACTTGCTTTTAGTAAAGTTCATCTTGCCGCAATCGTAGGAGGTATTACTAGGCATGTCCCACAGGTATTCATTCGATAAGGCTAAAAATCCTGTCGGATGTTAATTGTCAAATTTGTAAGGAGGATGATGAAGTGGAAACTTCCAGCTACTTTCTTCTCCATTGTTCAGCCTTTGCAAGCCGAGGTTAAAACATCTTGAAATCTGCTATTTTGATATCCCAATTAATATGAATATTGTTAAACTATGATTTTGTAGTTGTTTTAGAATAAAAATGTCCCATTTGGTTCACAAAATCTTGTCACATTTAAGCGATGGTCTATTAAAGACTTGAAGTCTCTCGGAGGCAACTCCCTTACTAATTTTTTGTATTTTTACAACAGTGACTACTATACTACTACTAATTTTTAGAACTTATGAAGTAATTTGAATAATTCTCATGCAAAATAAGGGTTTTAATTAACCCATTTTTTCAGTGTTTGAAAGATATAGCCTTTCTGTAGCTACTTACCAGATAGTGCTTAATGAACACTATATTCAATGCTGGCTTATTGCACTTGTAGATGCGTACATAGCCAGATTATTTTACCATTTCTTATTCAATAGTTTCCGTATTGTTCAGTTTGTACACTTTAATATTATTTTCTTTTATTATAATTGGCCTACCGAAAATTGGTCATTTTATACTGCTCTACAGTGTGTAGTTCGAACATATTATATGGTAATTTCAATCCCATACGAAGATAGAATCTTTTGTGTCGCACTAAAAAAAAAATACATCAACGATCAACCTATCTCAATTATCAATTATCTCTCTTACTTGGAGTGGAGAATTTTAAGATTGTTGATATTTTTTAATGAGAAATTCAAAAATCGCACTACTCAACTCTTAAGTGGCTATTCAATTTTTGGACAGTTTTTTGAATTTTATTTAAAAAAAAAAACAAAAAATATTTTTAGTATCCATTTTTTTATGGTGTCTTTATTGATATCTTAAGAATACAGAAAAAAAATTTTACAAAAAAATATTAAAAATTAAAATAATTAGAGGGGGAGAGACAGGTGTAAAAAAATGACGCATCCCGGTGACATTGATCCTGACTCTCCTGGTGGTCTGAAAAAAAAATCGAAAGAAATTCTTAATCAGTAATGATGCTGTTATAGTCCGGGAATACGAAAAAAAAAATTGTTTGAAAAATGCCGACTGCCTGAAAATAAAAATCATTTTTTACGTTTTTTTTTTTTTTGAAATTCCTGAATTTTTTTTAAATATTAAAAACAAAAATTTTGACACAATGCTGGTAGAAACGATAAAGGATTATATAAAGAAGGTTCACACAAAATTTCAAGTAAATCGGTTGTATAGAACTTGAGATAATGCCGGTATCGTGTGGAAAAAAGTAGTTTCGAGAAAAACGCGTTTAAAAAATTCGATACGGCCAAACCAGGCTAGGTACTGCGTCACTAAAGTAACTGTAGCTCTTAAAATAGTTTTAATTTTTAAAAATTCTTTGGAAGATATATTCTTAAGTATCTACACTTTATATATATGAAAAAAGAAAAATCGAATTTTTCAAAATTCTAGAGTAGAATACCCCCTTGAATAGTTTAGAATTACCTTGGCTAAAAGCTAAGCTGCAGAGAGTAGGGTTTCCGAATATTCGAAATGTCTGTATAACTGCCATAAATTGTTAAGTTTGGAATTTTTTTCATTATTTGATACTAAAAAGTAACTACTTAAAATTTATTTTACACTTCAAAGATGATCTAATTGCGTATTCGCTAATGTAATGTATGTAAATGCTAGTATAACATAACAAACAGCTGAAATGCAATATGCCTTTGCCAAAACGAGAAAGGAGGAGAGAGTAATAATGGAGATGCAAGTTATATATATTGTCTTAGTTGCATGTTGTAAAAATTAATATATCGCTCCATTTACTGATTGAACTGCAAATATTTGCATGTATGCTTAAGAGATTGAAAGAAAATCTGTGAAGCTAATTGGCTATATCCATCAATTAATTTATGCCAACAAGACACTTACAGAAGCATATCCATATGTAATATATATAAAAATTACAATGCGTATATATCGAAAGTAAGTTATGAGGGCTTAGGCTTGTCTTTATCATTTAAGAAAATTTACATGTGCCAAATTAGCTGCTGATTGATGAGCAAGACAATGAATGGAGGCATCAATTTAGCTAATGGAAAATATTTTCAGCAGATTTTCTTCTACCTAAGCCGCCTTTATTAAGCTTAGAATAATTTAAAATATTCTTTCCCAAACAAAATCAATTACTTAATATTTTAAATTCAAAAGTATGGGCTGATGTACGCTTAATAACATGAAATATATTTGTAATGTATTTGAAGTTCGTAGCATAATCATTTTTACACCCGTTAAGGAATTAGGAGGATGGAGCCGAAAAGAGTATTTTCATAGCGCAACCCTAAATCATCTAAATATTAGCAAACCAGACTATACTCGTATCCTTCGAAAGTTCAATGGTCACTTTCAGATGAGGATTTAATACAAACGTGAATTGAGGAGAAATATTTATGGTCCTTGGCCACAGCGAGTATCGCATTCGATGGGACGATGAGCTTTATGAGATATAAGATGATATGAACATAATTCAGCGAATTAAGAGACAGCGGCTGCGGTGGCTAAGTCATGTTCTACGTGTGGACGAAAACACTCCAGCTCTGGAAGTATTCGACGCAGTATCCGCAGGGGGAAGCAGATTAAGTAGAAGACCTCCTGGAAAGACCAGGTAGAAAAGGACCTGGTTTCGCTTGTAATTGCCAATTGGCGCCACGTTGTGAAAAGAAGAAACATCTGCCGCGCTGTTGTTAACTCGGCTATAATCGCTCAAGTGGTGTATACGCCAGTAAAGAAGAAGAAGAATTAAGGTGAGGTATAATATACGGACGGGTCCAAAATACTCCAATGATCTCGGTCATTGATGATCGATGGTCTTTCTATCCGCCTAATAAACTCACCCAGAATCCTCCAAGCGAAAGTACTGAGAATAGAGAAGGTCTGTGAAGTTCTATTAAGTAGTACGGAGGGAGGAAGTAACCATGTACACTTGCCTTGCCTTGACCACACCACAGATTAATTCTAACATAGTCAAAAACTGTAGGGAGGCTTTAAGATTACTGGCAGGTCAACTCCACTTGTTCATAATTTTTTTCACCCCACACTTGGCGAATGTAATACTGTGTGGCCACGGCAGTCTTGGGGTGCTAAAAATCAGCGTTGTATCAATGCTTGCCTGAATGTCTCACCATATAAACGGATGATATACAGGTTTTGTTAGGTACACCTCCTATTGACCTGATCCTCATACAGCGCCATATTTATTGTAATCAAGTTAAGAAAGAGCTTAAGCCTATGTTTACTGCGGAATGACTGGATTTACGACGATGATGTTGAGAGGAAGGGATATCTAGAGAGCAGGAGGCTTCTAAGTGATAGGATCAGACTTATTCTGAGTCCGGATTTTCTGATTACTCGGCATGGACCTCTGTATGCATTATGGCATCATCTATCTAATAAGTCAGGTTGTTTTGTGGGGCGGGAGTAGAGGACTGGATTCATGTAATTTCAGAATGCCTGATACACTAAGACATTAGGAATCTGGGTGGTATGGGGATTAGCTGGAATGATCTCGGTGTGAGCGGTGTGAGCGGTGTAATCCCCACTTGTCGCAATGCCGAATAGTTAAGGTTGTTTACGCGTGAATTAATTAGGCGACAAAAGCGGCAACTTAGAATTGAGATTAGATTTTTATGTGAATGGTGTCCACGTGTAATTTGCTTAAGGGATCCAACCCGTGGTCACCAGTCCAGAGGAGTACGGAAGCTAAACTGGTAATAGTTTCGGCTTCGAGGTCTGACCAGAGACTTAATTCTGGTATCACGGGCATCACTCCAACCTGCTCACGCGGACTGGCTCCTCGGAGAGTATGGTGGATGTTGTAAATAAAACCCGAATGCTGGAAGAACTGACACTTTGCCAATTGAGTGTGGACTTGCATTGCAACCGATTACCGAACCCAAAGTACGTCAGAGATTTTATATGGGCCTTGAACCCTACCAAGGTGGTTAGTGTGTTCATTCCGCACCGCCAATTGGAACTGATCGCGCTGCGCTGATCAACGCATTGATTTGATCCGCTGTACTTTTAAGCGTAAGGCTGTCGTCAGCAGGTATTCACGTTAAACACCCCCGACGTTGTCCATAATTTGGCTCATGGCACAGCTAAGAGCCTCTATGAACGATCAGAAGAGAGATGTATAAGCATTTTGAACACATCAAGCGGAGTAAATAAAACGCAACAACACGCTACAACACAAAAAAGCAGATATGACCCACATATAACAGGAATAGATCAAAGAACCTACTATATACTTCCAGAAATAGCATATATAGACTTAAACAGATATTAAACGGATCATGGTTTTCCCCTTTCCCTGCGAATGTTCAACTCTATCATAAATCCGAAACTAAACATTTAGAACCCTTTAGGCATCAAACCTTGAATTGTTGTCCACAAAAAGCATAAATAGTTTCATTGAAAGCACCAAATAGTTTGACTACAACTATGAAATAGAATGCCAAGACTATAAGGTCCTACAACAGTGCATCAAAATCATGCATGCAGCGCCAATTGAGCCCACGAGTTTAGCTATTATACTAATCTACAGCAATTTGGTTGCCGTCGATATACATACGTATAATATTATATATGTGTAAATACAATGGTTATACTATAAATTATGCAATTTTCTTTTCTTAAGATGTGTCATTTTTTCAAACCAATTATTTAAATGCTTTTAGCATTAAATTGATTCAATTTTTTGGATACACCGTTATCCTCAATTTTTTTTTTTTTTTTTTTTTTTTTGTTTTGTATACACACAGCAATTTCGGCAATTCATTTTTAACCCCTAAGAGCCTTTTTGTCCCATCGAAAATGATGTACGACAACGCTGAGATAATAAATTTCAATTGATCTTGTTAAATCAAACAGAAACAAGAGAAAATTGCTTAAATACACAAGGACTACGACAAACTTAATGGCGCTGTGGGAGTAAAATACGGATGTGGAAGAGAGAAACAGTGGAAAGGGCTAATCTAAATGCAGCCCACAGCATTTAAAATACAACAACAACGTTTTACAGAATGTGCCGAATGCAAAATAAGGGAAGAAGACCGAAAATTCACTAGTTAAACGGAAACAACTGTGTTTATGTGTGTATAAGTGGCACAGAGAGACACACACACTCGCACACCCACCACACATAGCGGTTGTGAGCGTACACAAATAACAAGGCAACCATTGCGGGACTAAAGCAAATGACGCAGCAAAGGGACCCAAACAATATTTACCAACTTGATTGATTGATTGATGGGCGGAGACAACAATCATGCAGTGTTGCTTGGGTCGTCTCCAAAGGCATTTTCAATGTAGCACAAATTATACTGCGCTCATTTACCATATATACATATACATACATACACACAAATGCACAATTTTGCACATACATACATACATGTATACTAGTGAGTGTGTGTGCGCTTTAATATTTAGATTATTTATATGTTTGCGAGTACGGAGCGTAGACACTAAATAGCACTTCTAGTGAGATGCTATTGTGTCGTTGTTGGCGTAATGGTTGGCAAAATGCTTGCGGTGCTGTTTTGGCGGTGTTTCTGTTGACAACACTCGGTTGAATTGCCGACAATTGCTATGGGTTGGCGTTACGCTTGGTTGCTTAGGTCTCCACAAGTGAATGCCTACATATATGTCAGCGGCATGGCGTGGCGTTTTTGCAGTGCAATAACTTTCGTCTGAATTTTCCAATACGCTTGTTTGACTGATTGCTTTGAAGCTTTTGTCGCTTGACAATTTAACTACCAAAGAGTTTTTCTGCAGCAATTTGTCAAATCTTTTACAATTATCTTCATATGTATACAGATACATCAATGTTTGTCTGTAAAAAAAGTGAGAGTGGATACAATTGCATTTAACCGATTACGTTATTTAGGTTTCTAATCCTTTTTTGGTTTAGATTAGTTTTCGCATATATAAAATATTTATTTCTTATAGCAAATTTATTTACGATTCGACACACAATTGCGATCTCGATTCGCCATTTCCTTTCTGGCTTTCTGCTTTCTTGTAATGCTGCAAAAACTACAAGAAAAAGAGTATGCGTTTTAAAGTGGTATTGACACTATTTTCAAGTTGTACTATTTTGAATGGTTTAAAAATCAAACAAAAATAAAATTTTTTTACTTTTATTGCATTTTTGTAGCGTAAGATATACAGTCTGTCAAGTAAGAACGTGGTCGACTTTACCGGCAGTTAATGAAAGATTTCTCTCTAATTCCTTCGCGAGCCGATAGAGGGAAGCTTTGTCCTTGATGCATTGTCAACAAAGGTTCAGTTGTCGTTGATCTTTTGAAAGAGAATGACATTAAACGTCATGAGTGTTAAATACGCGTCGCGCTACGAAAAGTTGCATCCACCCGAAAAGTTCCAAAATGTCGCAATAAGTGGCTGCTAAATACATGAGAAAGTCGAAGGCATTTGTACAGAACTGGATACAGCGATGTAAAGTGATTAAAAACGTCGATGATTTACCAGAATGTGGTTCGATAAGAAAAGTGAACAAAAAAGATGAAAAAAGAATAGTGAATCTGTTTTCGCGGAATCCTTCTTTAACATTGAGGCAAGGACAAGCAAAATTAACTGCAAAAGATTTAGATATATCCTACAAAACTATCCGAACTCTTCTTCACACTCATGTTCTGTAATGGCGCACCACAATGAAGAAGCTTCTGTTGACTAAAAAACTTGTGACAAAGCGACTCACTTGGGCGCAAGATAATATTCATAGAGATTTTGAAAATGTCATTTTTACTGATGAATGTTCCACCAATAGGCTTGTTCAGCGGACCGTAAAACATGGAATAAAGGTGCATCTTTGGGGCTGCTTCTCTAAGCAGCGATTTGGCAATTTGTACCTTTTTACTGAAAACCTAAATGCCGAGAAAATGATAAAAATCTACAAAAAGACTTTACTGCTATCTGCCAAACGATGGTTCATCAGAAAAAATGAAGATTGGATTATGCAGGAGGACAACGATCCTAAACACCGCAGCAAGCTCTGTACTAAGTGGGCAATTCAATCTGGCATCGTTACATTGGATTGGCCATCGCAGTCGCCCGGTGCAAACCCTATTGAAAATGTGTGGGCATATATTAAACAGAAGCCTCGTGGAACTATTCAAATGTAAAGAGATAAAAACAACCGATCGATGTGAAAATTTGTATGACTGTCCCATAATGAACTAAGCATAAGTTATGGTATAAGTACATGTATAAATATTCAAATGAAAAAATGTAGATCAATTACTATTCAATTATTTTTTAATTACGGCAATATATTATTAAATATATTACCATTGGCAACCCTGTGCTGTAAGAGAGGGATCAGCTGACTAATTTCTACGAAATATATATAATTTTCGCGGATATACGCATATACGGAAGATAGAAGCGAACGATAGAAGCAATAGTAAAAGTTCATTTACATTCCACTACCATTAGATAGTTCATTTCAGCTGATTCGTTTGATATGGACAATAAGTGCGGAAAGGCGTCACATCGTTCAATAACCGAAGCATTATTGCACAGACGTGCAATTATACGTGCAAGGTGGGTTCCAAAGTAAACAGGACTTTTTGAATCTAGCGCTCCCTGTTGGCGACATCTATATGTTGACTAGTGCTTTAGAATCTGCTATCTTTATCGACTGTCGAGTGAAAATTTCATGATTTTTGATTAGAAGTGAAGTTATTGCGTTTTAAGTGTCAGTATATTTGTGTTATCGGTGCAAAAATTAGTTTCGAACAAAGAGCCAACATTAAATTTTGTTTTAAAATTGGTAAAACTTGTACTGAAACGTTTCAATTGATGAAAAAAGTTTATGGCAATGTTTGCCTATTCCGTAGCAGGGTGCACGAATAGTTTCAACGTTTTCAAAGTGGTCGTGAGTACATAAATGACGATCAACATTTAGGCCAATGAAAATCCGTGATCACTGGAAATTCCATCGAAACTGTGCGTGAATTCATCAAAAATCAGTTGAAATCATCATTGAAATTCATGGAAATGGAACTTAGCATCTCCAAAACATCGATTTATCGCATTTTGACAGAACAGCTTACGAAGGTGTGTGCACGGTTTTTCATCACAAATTGATTGACGACCAAAAATTGCTCAGAATCCAACATTCGACATCATTAAAAAGATTTGACCAAAAATCACATTTTAACCATTAACCACTCCCCGCAATCACCTGATATGGCATCGCGCGACTTCTCCCTTTTCAGAAAAATGCATTTTCTCATGAACGGAAAGCGTTATGCAGACGTAGACACCATTCAAAAGACTTACACCAACATACTAGCGGCCATACCGGCCAACGAGCTTACACACTCGTTCGACATGCTTTTGAACCATGAAAAAAGCTGTACTGAAGCAGAAAGAGACTATTTTGAATAAAATAAATTGATTTTTCCGAAAAAACCATTTGTTCTGTTTTTTTTTTAAGTCCTGTTTACTTTGAAACACACCTTGTATGGTAAAATATTGAATTTTATAAAAATTTCATGTGCAAAGGGAGAGTGAAACAGATCTTTTTCTTTTGGCAATTGAGAAACAACTGCTCTACATATTTTTATAATGTTCAAAAAAACTAAACTAATTTTCGAGTTACACGCGATTGCCGGCGGCGCAAATAGAACGTCATCCAGGACTGCCGTGATTCCGTGATAGGTGCTCCCTTTAAAATACTTAAAAAAACATCATTTCTTCCAGTTTTAGTTCAATGTTATGAAATTTAATTATTGAAAAATCTCCTTCATTTATTTTCTCAACTCTCAAATAGCTCCGTTCTTCCAAATTTAAGTAATTTTTGAAAGGTGTTTTTCTGTGTTGCTGGTCAGGCAAAATGCAAGACGAAAAAAGATAACAATTTAAAATCAAATTTTTTTTGTCTAAATCTTACAAAATTTCCGATAACATAGACACACAGGTATGGAACCTTAATTTGCTAAACTGTGTAATATATATTTGAATATTTTATCCTGAATACATATATATGGCTGAATTTCGCAAATTGGAGAAAAAATATGTATATTTTTACATACATACAAATATGTCGGAAGTTGTACGTACTTGTACTTTTGCAGAAATGAACAATATTTCCTACAAGACCACGCTAATAACAAACTCAAAGAACAGCTAGGAGGAGAGCAGAATAACTAGAAGCGGCGTACAAGCCTTTCGTCAAGGATATCAAATAACGCGAAGCGAGAGCGCAAAAGTAAGGAGACGCGCGCCAACCAACACGACAGGAATAACAATGGCAACTCAAATAAATTTGTATGTATGTATGTACAAGAAAGCGATGATACACATGCGAAACAATGCCGAAACACAACAAGCAGCAGCGAGTACGTTAAGCTAATAGTCATGAAAATACACCAAAAATGCGCTCCACCTCATGTTTATGTTCTTAAATACATACGTATACATATATGTACAATGCACGATGTAAACACCGCACATATGTATGTATGAATATGCATGTAATTGCCCTAACAAGGCAGTAACAACAAGGTTGGCAGTTATGAGCTGGAAGCAACTCGCTGTTATCCTGGCAATCATTTGTCACAAGCACGTGGTTTAAACGAGCGAACACGCAGTGCTTTTAATAGTAGTTAGCGTTGTGCATATATTTTTCAACAGCTCAAAGAGCTGGAATGCTTAAAAGTGTTGCGGCGTTGCATATTTTTGGGCGCAACAGCGCTTTTAAGAGAACTCGAAATTCATACGCAAATAAACAAAGGATCGCATACTAAAATAAACGCGTTTAACGAAGGCGTGTAATCTACACACATCGGTGTGCATGACACTCATAGATACATACATATGTGAGTAAGCGTAAATATTTAACCGTTGCCTTGTGTCAATAGCCGCGACGGGAAACGTTTGCAACGACAAGAGGTGGACTACATATGACAATGGAAGTGGCAAAAATGCGTAAACAAAAAATAAACAAGCTATATGCTTTCTGCGACATTGATCCACGTGGGAATATTTATATACACACACACAGACATATGTTTATGTATGTATGTACACATGGACGCATTGTGTAGGCACTTCGCAGCAATCCACTCGGCAAGCACAAAAGCTTTGATTATTTTGAAAATCTAGTCAATAGCCATGGCACTCGACAACTATCTGCAGTTGACAGCGAGCATTCTTCCACCTTCGTCTGTCCATTGTCACGTAACACAACACACTTTTGGCTATAACTCACGCTGTGTCCCACACACATACATATGCGTGCGCCTTCAAAGTCGCTATTGAATTTAACGTTGACATTTTCAAGTGAAAATTTCCACCAAAACGAAACAGCTCGGGGCATAAACGCTAGGAGAGCGCGGTGTGAAAACGCTTTGCGGCTTTTATTCCAAAAGCTTTGGCATCTACAACGTGTATCTTTTTCCATCAACATACTCGTTAGATAGATTCTAAAGTATGCCTCTTCATTCATGAGTAAAAACACGAAACACAGTAAATACACGCACACATGAACAAGCACAAGCGCCAAAGTGTATTTACTAATAAACCAAACAACCTTTGCGTGCGCCCACGAGGCAATAACAAGCCGAATTTTACGAATACAAATGCCTTTACTTGTGTAAGTGCTTGTGCATGTACTCAAATACCCTGCAGAAAAAAGCCAAGGTAAACCAAGTAAGGAGGGAGCTAAGTTCGGGTAAAACCTTAGAACTTACAAGAATTAAAGCCAGGGAAGAACCTTCAATTACATAAGCCTTGTTAGGGTCTAGAGAAGTTTTCACCCCATTTTATTCATTCTAAGCACAGATCTGGACCATTATAAGACGAGCACACTCTCTTAATTTTTATTAAGATAACTCACTGTTGGCCGATTTATGCGCCATAAAGACAGCCGGTAGCTCGAAATTCTTTATATTAGATATATGGGGGCTCAGGGAAGTATTTATCTGATTCCACTCGTTTGCAGCACACCGACACACTACTATGAGGAAAGGGTTAGGAAATATTTCGACATTGGAAACGTCAAACACCATTCGGAAAGTGACAGATATTCAGTAAAAAGTCTAAAATTTACGAAATGGGTCGCTATTCACTAGAGGAAAACTGGGAAATATTGAAAACTTTTTTCCAATGTGGTGAGTCTTCAACCCAAAGTGTGAGAAATTTGGCAAAAAAAATGGACAGACAAAAAGATAAATGTTACGCCAACCATCCAGAAACAATTCAAGATCTAAAGTACGAGATTCAAGCTGCTGTAGCTGCCGTAAGGCCTGAAACCATCGAGAAAGTACTCCAAAATTGGGTGGATCGGATAAGCTACTGTAAACTCAGCCGTGGTGGCCGTTGGTTCGAAATTGTTTTCCACAAATAAATTTCATAAAACAGCCTTTTAAATAAATGTTAGACCTTTGAGAAATATCAAGCCGTTTTTTATTGACTTTTTAAATTTAAAATTTTATATGGCCCACCCTGTATATCTTACATATTTATCGATATTTACGGTAAAAAAATCAACTATAAGCACTAGGTCCATAAATTCAGTTCCTAGGCGCTAATCCGGACCGATTTAGTTGATTTTTAGTCATAAGTTTTCTTCCGAATGTCAATTCGTTCTCGAAACTGAAAAGGGAATGTTTCAAACTGAATTTAAATAGTGTTTTGTAAGAAGTTGGCGTAGCTGAAGTCCGAATTCGCTCATTTTCACACTAAAGCATAAGAATATTAAAAGAGTGCTACGCACCGAATTCGGTTTAAATCGTTCGAGCAGGTCCTGAGATATGGACACATACCACCTTTTCTTCGATTTTAAAGCCGCCTTCGACAGCATGAATACCTCTATGCCGCTATGTCAGAATGCGATATTCCCACAAAACTAATTCGGCTGTATAAACTGATGTTGAGCAATTCAAATAGCTCCGTCAGGATCGGGAAGAACTTATCCGAGCAGTTAGATACCAAGCATGGTTTCAGACAAGGCGACTTCTTCAATCTACTGTTGGAGAAAAGAATTCGAACTGCAGAGCTTAATCGAGCAGGTACAATCTTCTATAAGAGAGTACTGCTGCTGGCGTACGCCGATGATATTTTCAACATTGGCTTCAACAAGCGCGCCGTTCGCTCTTCTTTCTCCAAACTGGATGAGGAACCGAAGCGTATGGGTCTGGTTGTGAACGAGGGCAAAACGAAATATCTCCTGTCATCAAACAAACAGTCGTCGCAATAGCGACTTGGCTGCCATATCACTGTTGATAGTCTTAACTTGGAAGTCGTAGATAATTTCGTCGATCTTGGAACCAAGATTAACACCAACGATATTATTGCCTCGAAATCCAACGCAGAATAACTTTTGCCAACAGGTGCTACTTCGGACTGAGTAGGAAATTGAGAAGTAAAGACCAGCTTCACAAAATAGCTCACTATTCCCGTTCTGCTATATGGTGCAGAGGCAAGAACGCCATCTGTGGAGTCGGCGTAACGAGTTTTCGAGAGAAAAGTCATGTCATTGCACATTGTCAACGGTAAATAACATAATATTGACATAGTTCAGCGTATTTCGGATGTAACCTTACATAGCGTCTACGCTGGCTAGGTCATGTTGTCCGCATGAAAGAATACACTTCAGCTATCAGTGTATTCGACACCGTACCCGCCGAGGGAAGCAGAGGAAAAGAAAGACCTCCACTCCGTTGGAAAGACCAGGTGGAGAAGGACCTGGCTATACTTGGAATCTTCAATTGACGCCAAACAGCAAAAGGGAAGAATAACTGGCGCGCTGTTTTACTACTGCAATCATATAAACTAAATAACAATTTCATATTTTATTTTAGTGTTTAGTTATGGCAGTTTATAGGTTTTCGAATTTCAAGTCTCCTCGTCTACTCAACTACACAAACGTTACGTAAAAAAAAAATATTACGTATATACTCTGAAGCAACTTGTCGCAAAAATATAAAAAAAGAAAGTTCCCAAAGGGTTAGTTTGAAACTAGCACCTTTGCCTTCCGGTTATACAAGCATAAATTCGCAAAATGCTAATGGATGCCTTAAAGTTAATAGGTGTAAATACACGGAGTACAAGTGTATGTTTGTGTAACTATACACATTGTAATCCGAAAACCCCCATAATCCTATAAAATAGCCAACAATTTAGGTAGTCCCAATTATCTGGTAGAGGCAGTCTCTATGAAAATGTTTGCTATACATGTTTACCCTTTGAGGATTACAATATGCTTAATAACTTCTAACTTTCAGAGCTTTAACACAATGAAAAACATTTTAACAAAGCCCTTGCGCAAGTTGCAGAAGTTATTTTATTTTGCCAATATTCAACTAATTCAACAGTTATGTCGATATTCGAAAACTGTTTAATTTTTATGTATCTCGCGTAAAATCAAATTGTACTCAACATATTATCGTATGTAGGAAAATAAACCTTGAGACCCAGCATTCATTATAAAATTCGAACGAATAGACCACGTTCAGCACGAAGTGAAGTAACTATAGCAGCCGTAGCTGAGAGCGTACAGGAAGACAGTGGAGAGTTGATTCGGTGTCGGTCGCAGCAACTCGGACTGATGTATGGAACGACATGGTGCATTTTGCGAGATCTTAAATTGAAAGAGTAGAAAGAAAATACAGCTTATGTCAGAAATGAAGTCACTAGACCTTCACAAGCGACATCGCTTCTCTCTATGCGCTTTTGAAAAAATGCAAGAAGAGCCAATTGTGTTCAGCGATGAGCCCTATTTCTAGCTCAAGCAAATTTGGGACGAAGTGGAATCATCGGTCCATATTTCTTCAAAAATGAGCTCTACGTCCTCCGTCGTCAATGGCGAATGTTATCACACCATAATATCCGACTAATTGATGACTGAAATTCAAATTTGTGATCTCGGCGCCATTTGGTTTCAACCAGACGGCGCCACTTCCCACACATCGCAACAATCAATGGATTTATTGAGAGCGCACTTCGATGAGCAGATAATTTCATGTTTTGGGTCGTTCGATTTGCCACCAAGATCGTGTGACATCA
This sequence comes from Bactrocera zonata, assembly GCA_037783105.1. Lineage (NCBI taxonomy): Eukaryota > Metazoa > Arthropoda > Insecta > Diptera > Tephritidae > Bactrocera > Bactrocera zonata. The sequence goes on along the minus strand of JBAWJQ010002772.1, from coordinate 77,377 downwards.
GACCGTTCGACTTTTTCTTGCGCCTCGATTAGATGATGCTTTATATAGACAAAATAAATTATATCTTTATTATTTTAAACTTGTTTGTGGAAGAATACATAACCAATTTTGTTGGTTCTTCACAAAACTTGCAAAAATTTTCTAATCTAAATAGCTTCATATGGCACTTGATTGTATTTATAGCTTCTATGACACATATACATACATACAATTTAATTAAGTTACTAAAATGACTTGTTATTCTAAACCATTTCTTTCTAAAGCAAAACAAAAAAGCAACTTTGAACTTTGTTTATTAAAAATAAATTAGTTCGATAGAATTTCATTGATATAAATACATAGATGTTTGTATATAAAAAAGATACATATGTACATTAGCATTAATTTCATGACTGACTTGACTTGAACTAAGAAATATCAACTCAATGTTTGTAGTAAGTTACAAGTCAAAAGCAATCAACCTGGTTTCATCAAAACTTTGCATATAAACATAACATACTACATAAGTGACTACCACATATTCATGAATACAAAAATATTAAATAAATAAAAGTAGACTAAAAACTAAATTCACAAAATAGAAAACTCATTCCACGTATTTGCTTAAAGTTGAACTGCTATAACATAGGTCATAATAAATATATATAAATCTATGCATGTGTGTATGTAAATTGCTTGCATAGTGCCAATTCAATTACCGTACAATTTCCTAAGTAAATATAAATTCCAAAAACTTGCTATTCATTCGAAAATAACACATACATCCATAACCACACTAGCAAATGCAAATGAATAGGCTTCGGCAAATACGATGACCATAAAAACAGTGTAAAAAGAAATTTTGATGAAATTGAAAAGTGAGAAGTTCATTTATGACTGTCATATGTAAAGCGATCACCATGCATATATCAAAGAAAACATTCTATGGATATTTACATTGTATAATCTAACAACTCTAGCAAATAATATTTAAAAACATACAAATATTTCAGTTAACAGTTAGGTCAACACTGCATAGACAGCAGGACTTTGTAGAATTTACAATTGACAATTTTATTTGCATTCCAAGAAATACTACTGTGTCTAAAAAATAGCAAGACTTTTTAATTTAAATTTCGCGCGAAAACCCATTCGTCGATTTTTTTTTTTTTTTTATTTTTTATTTTTTTTTTTTTGTGGTATGACTGTCAGTGACGTCTGTGCCAAATGTCACATCAAAATAATCATTCATGGTTCGTATAAGTTTGTCTTTCTGAAATACATAAAGTGAATTCCACGATTTTTACAATGAGTGAACTTATTCAACAAAGAAATTCTATTGAATTTTGTGTGCGGAATCAAATTTCTGGTGCCGAAAAGTTCAGAATGCTTGAAAAGGTTTTCTGTGAAAATTGTTTGCCGTGAGCAAACATTTTTGATTAATACAAATTTTTCAAAGAGGGTCGAGAACGTGTTACGACGAACTACGTCCAGAACGGTCATCAACATCAACTGATGATTAACACGACAAAAAAAAATAAAGGAATTGATACTTGAGGATCGACGATTAACAGTCAAAGAACTTACTGGCATCGTTGGAATATCGTTAGGATTAGTAAAAACCATTTTGAAGGATCAGTCTAAGCAAAATAAAGGCACAATTGATTTCAAAATCACTCAATTTTTACGAAAAACAGCGTCTCACTACCGTCTTTGAAACAATGCTTTCCGACTACCAAGATGTCACGAAACGTATTTTTACTAATGATATGATTTCGGCAAAAGCTAGCCAAAGCCGAAGCTGAAAAAACCACGACATTTCGTAAGAAGAAGCCGCAATGATGGACCTACAGCTTTTAGTTTTTGCAACACGTAATGCACCGTCGCATACTTCACCGTTTTGTGTCAACTGAAGTAGATGAGCTGTTATAATATACATAATTCATACAAAAAAAATCTTGCTATATCTGCACTCCCGAATCAAACTAATTACATAACAACAACATCATATATTAAAGAAATTAATTTCGAATGTTTTTTATGACTGCTAGAACTAATAACATTATCAAAAGAATTTCCATCAAAAGAACCGTCACATGCCTTCCTCCCAATCTTCACGGTGGAAAGCTTTAAATTGAATTGAGCCTTTTTTTAGTAAATAATACGATGAATCCCTAAAGCGTGCGTATAAATTAGACAACTGTAGAATCATTAGTGTGCAAATTATATCACTTTAAGTGAAGCAACTTTTGTTATTGTAAAAATGGGTAAAATAGAAATTACTGTGCTGATGAAACATTACATTTTGGAGGGGAAAAATAAATAAATAAATTAAAAAAATTCCAGACATTGCCACAGGAAAATCAACCATCAAGAATTGGTATGCTAAGTTTAGACGTGATGTTGCTGACAAAAACATTAAAAAGCCCTCGAAATAGTTTTTGATGATTTTGTAAAGTGAAGTTTTTCGAGATATAACAAAATTTTGGGTATGAGAAAGCTCGGAGTCGGGCGAGCTCACTTTTGGCCAAAACCAAGGACGAATTGGTGATTTAAAACAATGTTTGGAATAGTTTAAGCGTGATAAATCCGAATTTTTGCCTCCACATGTGACAATGGTTAAAACATAACGTCTCTAATGTGGTATGCGCATGAAATAATTTTTATTGACTACCTTGAAAAAGAAGAACCACCAACAGCGACTATTACATAGCGTTATTGAACCGTTTGAAGAATGAAATCGTCGAATTGAAGAGAAGAAAGTGCGGTTTCCCCAACCCAATGCAACATGTTAATTAGTTAGTGGAAGTGATGACTAAAATACATGAATCCGGCTTCAAATTGCTTCCGCCCCCACCGTATCTCCAGATCTGCTCCCAAGCAACCAATATCCGCTCTCAAATCATAAAATCATGCTCGCTGGGAATTGTATACTTCTCAATATAAAATTGTTTAAAAATTCAACCGAAGCGAAACCTTTAACTGAAGGAGCAGTCCTTCTTATAAGGTGCGCTTATCTGTAATAAGGCAACTTACACTTTATAAAACTCCCCCTTCAGATATTAATTTCAGAATTTGAGAAATGTTCCCGAATATATTGTATACGCTCATGCTCTAAAATTGTTTGATACTTTTGCGAGTTTACAATTCCATCAATTGGTGTCAGTTCTCCAACCGGATATTAAGAAATAATTCATAAATCATTTCGGCTCACCCTTGCTCCGTCCCTGAAGACGTTCATTCTCAACTTTACGGCTGTTTATTTACATTGGGTAGTCGAAAAAGTCTTTTCGTTATTTTTTTCGTATAGTGTTGGAAAGGTGAGATTTTAAGCTTCACTTAACCAAAAAAAAATTAAATTCGGAGAAGTTGAGAAAAAAGTTACAGCTGTTCAAAAATGAGTGAAAATAATAAAGAAATTCGCGATATTTTGAAAGTTTTGTTTAAAAAAGGGGAAAATGCCATGCAAGCCACAAATGAAGTTTGTGAAGTTTACGGAGACGATGCTGTATCAGTTCGTGTGGCACAACAGTGGTTCGCTCGCTTCGGTTCTGGAGGTTTCAAAATTTCAATGTTTATGTTCCAGGATTCCTGACCTATAGCCAATCTTAAGATATTTTTTTAAGGATCACGTATGACCTCCTTATGGCATCTTTGAACAATATATGGAATATAGCTGCCATTCCACTAACCGATCAAGTTCAAGTAGTTATATCAAGAACTCTTTTTTTGTTTTCTTTTTTCCAAGTATTTTCACGAAATTTGACATAGACTATTATCTAAACTATTGCTACATTCTCAAAAAAAAAACTTGTTCAGATCGGAATAGCATAGCTTATAACTAGTCAAACTGAAGCAGTTATTTCAAGAACTCTTTGGGAAGATATCTTCAAAAAAATTGGCACAGGTTATAACCTTGGACACCAATCTGCTGTGGAAGTACAACGTGGAAGAAAGAGTGAGAAAAGATAGCAATGTTTTATATGCGTGGATGCAGATGCTCGGCACAACGTGGATGTTCTCTCCCTCTCTCACGCACTGGCACTGCACAGACATTGTACGACCAATTCTGGTCTATGGTGCAATAGTATGGTAGACAAGCGTACAGAAGTCCACCTAACGGAGGACAATGGAAAGAGTTCAGAGACTCGGGGCGCTGCGCATAACAGCAGCTTTGAGAACAACTCCAACAGCGCCTCTTGAACCAGTACTCAACCTGCTACTTACCTATAGACCTATTCGCTAAAAACTGCACAGGATAATCGGCAGAAAGACTACTAGTTGCAGGAGAATTTGGTCTGAGGTCTTTGCTGTTGCGAAAGCCGAAGAGCTGGCTTCTAATTCACCTGCAGGGAATTCCAGAATCAACATCTACGTAGACAGCCAACAGCAATCAAGGCAGTAACCTCGTATCGCATATCGGCCAGAAGTGTCTTGGGAAGCAGAGCGGCAGTGAAAAGTGTAGCCAGAAGTAAGAAACTTTACTTCTACTGGGAGCCAGGTCACAAAGCATCGAGGGCAATGAAATAGAAACTAATAGTCCGAAAACTTTATAAACATTCGGAAACTTATGTATTATTTACACGATGATCTAGACAGAAACATGGTAAAGAGAATCAAAACCCGATGAAACGAGCTACCCGGGTGCAAAACTGCCAAATACAAGTACATAACAGTAGATCGGAAATGTAAAAAACTCTTACAGGCACTCGATGGAAGAGACTGTAAAAACATAATAGAAATACTAACTGGTCACTGTCTGATGGCGACACAAGCCCGTAGAATGAGTCTGATAGATCGAGAAAACTGCACGAATACGTTGTAAGCATCTGAAGTCCCCATAGTAGGTTACACTAGAGGATGTATCGACAGTGAAGCCGCAGAGTCTGTTAAAATTCGCGTGAAGGACAGGCATTCTAAAGAATGACTACTCTGAACCCCATTTGGTATAGCAAAGGATCAAAACTTTTATGTGGCTTACTGGCCAGATTAACCTAACCTAACCTATGTTAAACATGAAATATTGGAAACAACTGGATGTGGACGTTAAAAATTAAAGAAATTGTAAAGAAAAACTATATTTATTATTATTCTGAAGAACTTCACGAACTCGCAGAAATATTCAAATGCGCACATTTTTAGTAATAATGCAATTTTATGAGCGCGTATTTTTACAGCTGCACTAAATACACACAAATGTACGCAGAAAATCATGCTTTACAGGGAATTTATTTCTGTATGAATGCGCTCATGATTTGCATGACCCTTGATAAATACTCAAACAAACGCGCGCTTGTAAGTACAGATGTATGTATGTAATACTTGTACATATATGCAAAGTGGAGGTATATGTAAGCTTGCTCCGTGGTGTTAACATGCTATTTGCATATGTGCGTGAAACATCAACAAAATGGCCAACCAAGCAATTGCAAAGTTTGCCAGCTTTATTCAATAGCTTTTTTGCGCACTCAACCACAGTTTTCATTATTTTATTACGAACACATATACGTGCATACAGACATGTATACACACATATAAAATAAGTATTAAATAAACATTGAAAAGTTTCACGTAAAAGTTTTTATGGCTTACGAAATGTTTAAATACAGTGCGCGTGCACATATGGGTGTGTGAGTATATAACATACGTACATACATACATATATGGTACGTTGCGCTGTCCACTTGAAATGCTTCAATCAATTTCGTTTTTACATAGCACACACACATTCATATGCAGCAAGAAACAACTGCTAAATTAATAAATATGAAAGCATTGCACGCTTTTGCTGCCACTCCAAGAAAAACAAATTATTTTTACACCAAAAAAAGCGTTGCAAGCGCGCTGAAAGAACTGCAGTTGCTGTCAAGTGCATGAAGGAATAAAAAAAGAACAATGCTTATTACTTTGGTTTGAAATGTGCGCCATTCTGTTAAGCATTTCGGCTCGCGTACATTAAGATATTTAAAATTTGCCCTTGAAGAGCATCAAAATTTTAAAAGCGCGCTGCGAGTCACATTCTGAGTCACAAAATATGCATTAAGAAATTAAAAAGCACATAAAGAGCGCGCAGCAAGCGCAAGAAAGGACTGCAAGATATGAAAAAATTTGAAAAAATTGTAGTAATATGCAAAAGAAAACCATAAAAATTAATTTTAAGCATATAACAACGCTCACATTTACAAACTTGCAGCTCTGAAGCATTTTTGATTGGGAGAAAGTTGGCTTGAGAACAGCTTCTCATAACAGCCCTTGAATTCAGACTTTAATTATATTAAATTAAGTAAAAGTCACTTAAATACGCACTTACTTTCAATATTTTGTTGGATGCTTATCAAAATTAATCTTGCTTATGTGAGTGGAGGTCATAAGAACTAAATTCAATTGCTTTATAGTTCGACCTAACTTTAATAAGCTATGGGGGCATAGCTTCGTGATTTATAGACTTTTCAGGAAAATGCAGTTTGGAATTTTGAAATAAAAAAAAAGAAACAAAGACAATCTTCAATCAATTATCTTCGGATACACCGAATAATAGTACCCTCCAAAAATACAGTATCTCTACAAGAACTTGACTTTGATCAGCCAGTTTATATACTATAGTGGACTAGTCTAAAAAACTTCTTCGGAAATTACACAACCGCCTTAGAGACTAACTCGTACGAAATTTGAAGAGAATACCTTCTCAAATGAAAAATTTTTTAATTCCAGTATGTTATAGTAGTCCGATAGCGCCGGATCCGACAAATGAGCTGCCTTTTGGGAAGGAAACCATGCTTCTGGATGTTATAAAAAAATTTAAAAGTTTATTTATTTTAGGATTTCTAAAAGGAGAAAATCGTCCATCAACGTCAACTAAAAAACAAATCGATTCGGTAAAAAGGCAATTATCTGTGTTTGGTGGGATCAGGGAAAGGTGAGATATTTGATGAGCTTCTAAAACATGGTGAAACTGTTAATACTAATCACTACCGAAAGCAAGTGATCACTTTGAACTATGCATTGATCGAAAAACGACCAGAATGCGCCAGACGGCACGTCAAAGTAATTTGTTACTTAACAATGCACATGCACATAAATCAAATTAGGTTGAGAATACAATGAAAGTACTTGGCTGGGCGCTGCTACCCCACCCGCCGTATTCACCAGACTTAGCCACTTCCGATTACCATTTGTTTTCATCGATGGGACACGCATTAGCTGAGTACTTCGATTCCTACACTAAAGTCGAAAATTAGGTGTATTATTGGCTTCACAAAACGAACTTTTCTATCGGCATGGTAGCCACAAATTGTCCGATAGGTAAAAAGCCGAATCAATACTTTGAATTATTTTTTTTTTTTTTTACTTTCCCTCTCGAAATTAGTATTTAAACGTTCATTTCATAACAGTACACCTTTCTTTTCCTATTGAGTATTCTAACCTTCATAGCAAACTTTATAGTATAACCTGTTCAGGATAAACAAAGAATGAAGTTATATTTTTTTCGATGAAAAATGCGACTGATACCAAAACATACTACTGTGAGCAAAAATTAAGGTGACATTTGAATTTAAACTGCGCGCGTAGAAGGATTTGGAGAATTATTTTTTTTTTTAAATTGGTGGTGCTTTCAGTCACATTTATGTCAAATTTCATGTCAAAATATTCATTAGTGTTTAAGATACGTGTCGTTTTGTGAGCTGCTAAAAGTGAGTTTTTCGTTTTTTGCGATGTCGAAATTTGTTGAGCAAAGAATTTGCATTAAATTTTGTTTACGGAATCAATTTTCTGCTGCGAATACGTTGAGGATTGTGCACAAAGCATTTGGTGATGAGGCTATGTCTAAAAAAAATGTTTACAAGTGGTATAGTGAGTTCCATGCCGGCCGTGAACGTGTCGAAGACGAAGAGCGTCCAGGGCGACCATCAACCTCAACCGACGAAGCTCACATTCAACAAATCAAAGATTTGGTGTTGAAAAACAGTCGATTAACAATTAGAGACCTTGCTGATGAAGTTGGCATATCGAAAGGCTCAGCCAATACCATTTTGAAGGATGTTTTGGGACTCAAGCGCGTCAAATCTCGACTGGTACCGAAAACATTGAATTTTTTGGAAAAAAGGCGTCGCGTTGAAGTGTGTGAAACGATGCTTTCCGACTACCAGGGTGTCATAAAATGCATTATAACTGGCGATGAGACTTGAATCTATGCTTACGCCCTCGAAACAACTAATCAATCGAGGAATATCGTGCCAAAAGAGAGCCGAGACCAAAAAAATCGCGCCAAAGTCGCTCAAAAATCAAGGTAATGTTGACTGTTTTCTTCGATTATCGTAGTGTTGTGCATTATGAATTCCTTCCAACTGGTCAAACAGTTAACAAGGAATATTATTTGAACGTTATGCGTCGTTTGCGTAACGCTATTACCCTAAAAAGGCCGAAATTGTGGAAAGACAATTCTTGGTTTTTACACCACGATAATGCACCATCCCATACTGCCCTCGTAATTCATGATCATTTCGCCAAAAACTCAACCCATATCACCTGATCTGGCGCCGTGCGACTTCTGGCTGTTCACCAAGCTCAAAAGACCGCTCCAGGGACACCGTTTTTATACGATAGAGGAGATTCAAGCCGCAGCGAAGACGGAACTGAAGGCCATTCCGGAAAGTGACTACAACCAGTGTTTCGAAGATTGGAAAAGTGCATTGCATCGGGAGGGGATTGCTTTGAAGGGGATGAAAATGATTTCGAAGAATAAAAAAAGAATTTTTCTAGTACCGAAACGTTCAGAATGTTTTAAAAAGCCTTCGGTGATAATTGTTTGTCGCGAGCAAGGGTTTTTAATGGGAACAAATTATTCAAAGAGGGTCGAGAACGCGTTGACGACGAACCACGTTAAGGACGGCCACCAACATTAACTGAAGATCACCACGCCAATAAAAAAAAGGAATTGGTGCTTGAAATTCGACGACTAACATTCAGAAATTTTTCTTGCATTGTTGGAATATCGAAAAGATCAGTGAAAATCATTTTTGAGGATAATTTGGACCCAAAAAAATTTAAAGCACAATCCGTCCCAAAATACTCAACTTTTTTCGAAAAATAGCGTGGCATTAAAGTCTTTGAAACAATGCTTTTTGACTACTAGGATGGCATGAAAACGACTGCCGGTAAGTCTTGGATCTATGCTTTTGACCCGAAAACAGACGAACAATCGGTCGAATATAGCGGCGAAGCGAAAAGAACCACATTTGACGCATGTCAAAAATTAAGGTTATGTTAGCAGTTTTTTTTTTTTTTTTTTTTTTTGATTATTGAGGTGTGGTGCACTCCGAGTTCCTTGCAACCGGTATACCAAAATAGTATGTATGTAAGTTGTTTGATATGTTGAATAAATTTCATTGCAATACTTTCTTTTCTTTTTAGACAACCAACAAAAAAACAACGACAATGCGCAAATGCATAAAACCTGAGAACTAACAGTTTTAATATACACTAACGCTATTTCAGTGGCTCATTAATTCACAGCTAAATCTGAATTTGTCCGAAATGGTAAGACCCTATCAAAACACTGCGAAAAAAACTTTAAGCTAGCAGACACAAAAAATATATGCATTTGTATAAGTTAATAAACTCAAAAATTTTTTAAATGTGCGTGCAAGCCATTCAGCATTCAGCAGCACTAAACCACTAAGCCTCAACGAACACGCAGACAATTTGAAGCAATTACAATTCCTAACTAAATACTCTGATTTTGCAAAATTTGTGTGTGTTTAAAGAGTGTCGTGTTAAATTCATTAAATTCTAATTTACGGGTGAGTTGACACAAAGTATCAGACGTCCAGACAGCTTTACAGCCAAATAAAAGCGGATTTGGAACTTGCCAAATGTGAATGAATGTGATGGTACTTTGAGGGGTGTTTATGTTTGTGTGTACATTTTGCATTATTTTTAAGTATGATTTAACTAAAAGGTTATGCATGTGAATTAAAAGTATGAAAAATATATAAAATGCAAATGCAGCTTTCATAAAAATATTAAGAGATGTACTATTTCACTTAGGAGACGTGTATTTTCAACGCTAAATTTATATTCAGGGATTTATATTTGTGCTTTCTTAAAATCAGGTCAGTATTCAAAAGATAATGTACATAAATGTTTCAAAAATGGATTAGTTTTAAATGTATTTATTACACTCTCGCAACATGCTACTTCAACTAAGACTTACTGATATTTAGTTAGATTTAGAGCTAAGGTAGATTTAGAGTTATGAAGGGTGTCCCTAAATCCACGTAAGATTCAAAGTTGGGTCTATTTGTAAAGTGTTGACAATAAAAAAAAAAAAAAAAAGCAAAAACAAAAACAAATCAACAACTAACAATTTAAACTTAGTAAAAATGGAGCAACGTGTATTCTTTATTGAACAATATTTAAAAAATAATGAATGCGAAAGTTAGAAAATTTCATACAAAATATGATCAGAATACTGCTTTAATTTCGTCAACTGTGAAAATTTAAACCTTGCATTAAAAACCTATATACTAAAAGACTAATGATTATACTACCTTTGCAAAGAGTTAAAATACTGCGGCCAGGTTTGGAATTTTTTAAAAAGCTTATTATATATTTATTGACCCTGAACAGGGTGTATTAAGTTGGTCACAAAGTTTGTAACATCCAGAAAGAATCGTCGGAGACCCTATAAAGTATATAGATATATAAATGATCAGTATGTTGAGATGAGTCGATTTAGCCATGTCCGTCCGTCTGTCTGTATATATACGAACTAATCTATCAGTTTTTAAGATATCGTTTTGAAATTTTCCAAACATCATTTTCTCCTCAAGAAGCTGCTCATTTGTCGGAACTGCCGATATCGGACCACTATAACATATAGCTGCCATTTAAACTGAACGATCGGAATCAAGTTCTCATATGGAAATTGACAAGATATATTCACGAAATTTGGTACAGATTATTTTTTAAGGCAACAATGTAATTTCCGAAGAAATTGTTCAGATCGGTTAACTATAGCATATAGCTGCCATACAAACCGAACGATCGGTATCAAAAGCTTGTATGGAAAACTTTCGCATTTGACGTGGTATCTTCACGAAATTTGACATGGATTACTGCTTTAGGTAATAACATAATCTTCGCAAAAATAGGCATATAGCTTCAATACAAACTGAACACGTAGTTACTAAAAGAAATACACCTGTGAAGGGTATAAAGTTAACGTTTTTTCTTGTTGTTACTAAAATACGCCAAACTAAACTGGTAAAAAGTAATTTTGTTTATATAACCCTATACCTATGTATCTCCATTAGTTCAGATGATATACGTTTACTATACTACACATAATGGATCATAGACTCACTTAGTTTTATTGCTATATTTTATTTCACGTCAGCGATAATTATGTTAAAAACATCCTCGAATTTGTATGATAAAAACTCAACTGAAGAGGCTAAGTCTAACATATTGGGTGGATGTGGATAAGAGTAATGAAACTTAGGCCAAATTCATTCATATTCATCCCAAAACCATATAATTTTTAAGAAGAATAGTTTTATTAACTGCTTTAACATTTTTATTGACGGAATATATTTGCAGCAGAGAGTCAGATACATAGTACTCAAGAACATGTGACCATGCAAATTTATAAATATTTAATTTACAAACTGACTGACATATGTATTTGGCATAGAGTTTACCAGAATAACAAGACAAAACCTGGTATAAGAAGTTTGAAAATCGTATAATATCTTCGAATAGTACTAATTTATTCAATTTTGGCACTACCAGATTAATTTACCAGAAAAAATACGCTCTCTATTTTCCGTTAAAATAATTTTAGCGAAATATTGACCAAGATATACGGTTTAAACCGGACGTTTGAAAATTATTACTCGGGTTGAAGTTATTTTTGCTAAAGGGATACGCTATTATTGGGTAAATATTTTCTCATAATTTTATTCATATAATGCATATAAAGTCAAGCGAAAGAAGTATTGGACCGATTTTGTCTATTTTTAGCACATAAAATACTGTAATCAACAAAAACAATCTATCTCACAGATTTACAGACATTTTCGGTAAAAGCCAGCCGAAACTAGGTTTAACTTGGTCTTCGAAAGTTATCATTCGATTTTTACACTTTTAAGTCATGAGATGACCTGCTCTAAATTCACTATTTTTGCTTAGTTTGATCTCGAACCTAAAAAGCACGTGGAAATTGTAATTAAATTAATTCCCGGGTAGATGATTTTTCAAAAAAATTTGCGAAGTAGATAAAAGTGTTCTTAATTACTATACTAAATATGAGCGCGATCTGTCGACCAGTTTGTTTACAGCAGCTGCTTAGGTCGGTACATCTCAAGCTGTATATTACTAACCGAATTTCGTATGCGGAAACGTTGTGAACATTCTATTAAAAACACAAGCCAACGAGTGGTACAAAACCTTCAGAGACGTTCGAGAGATCGTTAAAGACACGCCTCGTTCTGGACGACCTTCGACATCTTCAACTGATGAAAATATTAAAAAAGTGAAGGTTATGGTGCTTGAAAATCGTCAAGCAAGTGTTAGAGAGATTGCTAGAGAGCTCAACACATCCGGTGAGTCCATTCGAATGACTGCCAAAAAAGGAGCTGAGGGCCATTTCAAAAAGTGCTTGTGCAAAGTGATTCGAGAATAAATGTATTATATCTGGTGGTAGTTACTTTGAAGGCGACAAAATAAATATTGATGAAAAATTAAATATTTTGTGTTTTATTTACAATTCTTGGGTACTTTTTGTCACAATATACAATACTATACTTTGAAGTGGAAGAATCAGGCGGAACTCAAAATTATCTTATATAGGTAGTAGACGTGGTTGTTGACTGATTAGGGTTATTGCAATTGGGGTTATTAGCCGATTTCACCCATTTTTACACAGTTTAATTTGTCCTGAACAAAATTGGTTAATACAGCTCTTTCAGTTTGTAAAATATGTATGTACAATAAACCAAATTAAAATTTTTTATCTAAATTTTAAGGTTACTTATAAAGTAAAAGTTTTTAAAAGTTTTCGAATAATGGCGTTTTGTAAGCGTAACAATGGTCGGATTCCATATGCAATATCAACCCACCTTTTGTGTAAAGGAATACATGTACTAAGGTTGATCAAGGTAACTTAATTGTTGCTCAAGTAACAGGAAGTTAACCGAACCGCGCCCATAACTCCCTATCTATCCCGTTTAGCTTTAGGTGTTACAAACAACCATTTTGTAAACAACACAATTATACTCTGCAGGAAGTATAAAAAGTAATTTCGTTTGTTAATGAACACTTACTTTACCAGGAAAATATAAAGATAACACGATAAAGTATTAATAGCTAAATCGTCCAAACTTGCTAATGACAAGTACTTCCAACATGTCCTTATACCCTGTGAAAATTGATTAAAGCCATGATCACCACGCCCTATCCCTATATAACGTATATATTGAAAACGACTAAAAGTAAGGTTGCTTAATGGGTACGGAAAAGATTTACAGAAGCTAATTAAAATTTATATGATATTTTTTATCTAAGGGACTACTCAACTAATTTCAACTAAATTTTATACATATTATTAACCTGAAACAATTACATATTTTTTATTTTACTTTAAATGTCTTACCATAATTTACCATAGCAGAAAAAAGATATAACCAATATCTTAACCACAATCTGTCAGCTTACCTGTAAAGAAAGGAGAAAACACAAATTAAATTAATTTTGTGATTTTCAAATGTTTTACTGCAAAATTTATATTTTGACAGCTACAAGAAACAGTAGTAAACTTCAGATTTAATGCTTAAAAGTTGACAAAATTATCCAAGCAAGAATTTTACCAAAGCTTACAGATGCTCTTAACACTTACAGTGCAAAATCATCAATTAATTGTTAAAACCTATAATTACCGAATGACAATTAAATTAAATAAATGAATTAAATAAAGCACTTTTAAAAGCAAAATAACTCTTGTACATATTTATTTTATCATTGATAAAAAAATGTATATCGAAAGCAAATTGTTGCCTATATTTAGGGTGCTGACGAGTGAAAGTAGCAATCATTGTTAGATTATCATAATAATCATCAAAAACAAACAATTTAAAATTGATGAGACAAAAATCAGTTAACCACGCCTTCAATTGTATTCTAGAACTATATTCACTTAGTTTTCACAATTTTTGTTTACGTACTCCTGCCAACCAACACATTCGTATGCCACTCTGCCGCAACCGCTAATTCTATATGAGATCTATTTGCAAATGATGGGCATTAAGCAATTCGATAGTCGATTTGCACACATGCCTTTGCAATCTAAAATCATAAATAAATGCGCATATAGTCACACGTACTTATAGCTAACCGTAGTGCAAACCGCCGTGACTTCGCCACAAGCGCGCGCTTACTACATAAATTCGCCATAAACCAGATAAATCGCCAAGTGCTGGTTAAATATTATTGTAAATACAACATATGTATTTGCTTTTTATAACTGTTTTCATAGCGTGATATTAACGCATTAGCGCCAATAAAGTCAACAACAATTACAACGACATGAGCAAAAACAACAGTGGCTAATAACTACGAAATCAAAGCGTAAATAGCGACAAATAAAAATGCAGAATTGCAGCAGGTAGCTAGAGGATCGCGGCGCAAAGCAATCGATTTGCAATTATGTAAATGTAAATTAGTGATAATTTCATTGGCTGAAATTAGTTTAACGGCATTTATTGGAAAATAACGCTGGGGACATATTGCGCGCAGCGGTGGCGCATTTAATATGCACCAAAGCGAACAGCACGCACACACATGGACATGGTTGTGCATGTGTTTACTTTTATTGAATTTTAACACACATATATATTTATGTATGAGCGGAATGTTATTTATGCATTTGCAATTATGTAAATTTATATAATGGCGTCGACTGTCAACAAGCAAACAAACGACTACGCACATAACTCGTTCACTGGCAGCAGCGCCTGGGAAATACATATGTAGATATGTATGTATGTTATGTATGCATGTTGAAGTTATGTAAAGTATGTTTGAATTAGTTCTGCAATTATGGCACAAATGACGCAGCAGTAAGGTGCGAGCGCAATTGAGAATGCACAAATTTGGCAAAGCATAACAAAAACAATCCAGATATTTACGTACTGAAAAATAATTTCATTTTCGAAAGTGAATTTAAATTAAACGAAAATGTTATTAAAATGTGTTTTTATTTCCTATTTATAAAATAATTTTCAAGCAAACACGCCAAATAATGAAGTATATACTATTACTGATGCATACATATTTACGTATATTTTCTATACGTTTTTTTTTAGTATTGGGTAATCGAAAAAGTCTTTCGATTAGAAATACGAAAAGACTTTTTCGACTACCAAAGTTAAAAAACAATTATCTTATTATAAATGTATATACATTTTGAGCATAGAAGGTACTAATAGTGGATTACATATTTTTTTTCCAACTCAGAAGCATCATTAAACGTGTTGCTTCGACGGGGTCGGACCATATGGACAGAGGTTTCAGATATGTAAAATTAGCAGAGCATGCAAAAAGGTGGT
Source organism: Bactrocera zonata (assembly GCA_037783105.1). Classification (NCBI taxonomy): domain Eukaryota; kingdom Metazoa; phylum Arthropoda; class Insecta; order Diptera; family Tephritidae; genus Bactrocera; species Bactrocera zonata. Next base: position 61,793 of record JBAWJQ010002772.1, on the reverse strand, counting down.
TCGTGTCAAGCGGGGACTCGTTAGAACCTGCTAAAATACCCAAAACTGAGCTGCGCAAGGGTCACTCTCATTCACTGAGAGGAAGTCGGTGAAGGTGTTAATAGCTTCTCATTGAACGTTGGTCAGTGCATGTCTGAAGATAGTTGCGTCCGAAATCTGATCGGAGTATTATTTTATGACGTCGACGTAGTTGAAGAAGGACCTCTTGATACTCCTAGAAGGCGGTTTCGCTCAATGTAGGTAACTACAGGGATGATTTCTGCTAAAGCACATCTACAGAAATTGCTTGATGAAAAGTTCATTAGTCCTTAAGAGGGGGCATACAGGCCTCCTTATGTACATAAGTGTTCGATGGGAAACATCAAGAGAAATTCTGTTGCAGTCCGGAGTCCAGTGCTCTGACAAGTCTGTAGCTTTCTCATCTGCGTTTCGCTGCATCCAGGCAAGAATATCTATGCGGTGTAGTTAAGGACCGGCCGACTGAATGCTTTGTATGTTGCCAATAACGTGCCTTTAGCTTTTCCCTATATGTTGCCGGCTAGCGACTTGAGTATTTTTTTGCAACTCTATACTTTGGCAATCATCGCGATTGTCTGAGGAATGAAGGAGCAGAGGCTATCCCATGTTTTACCTAAAATCATAGAATTATTGACAATTAAGGTCAGTATGTACTCCGTCATCCAGTTAGTGAACATTGCCGCTGTGAATTTAGTGGAGGAGAGTGTTAGGTTCCGTGCAGCAAAGGAAGCGAGAAAGGTCGTCGAGATAGCCGTTAATGTTATAACACATGGCATCGATTCCATTGCGCGACATTATTACGGTGCAATCAACAGCGTACGAGGTGATAAAAATTGCCCCTGGTGGTTGAGGGATTCCGGGATGAATGATGGGACACCACCCTGTAGAACCTCCTGTTTATTTCTTTTTAATTTAGAGTTTTTACCTCGCAATAGTACGGATGATTGGCAACTGCTCAGGTAGTTCATAATCCACCTCTTCAGTCCTGAAGAGACCGTAGATTTTTCGTAGCTCTCAAGTAGCGTTGTTTGATTGACTGTGTCAAAGGCTTTTGACAATTCCAACGCTGTAAGGATCGTCCTCTCACAGGTGGCTTAAAGCCATGAACTATCTGGGCGTTTATGACGCTAAGCGCTGTGAAGCCACGCTGCTGGTTTGCTAGGCTCCGGTGATGCGTGAAGGATGGGGTAGCGGTTCCTCAAGTGTCTTCACTACTGGGGAGAGGAGAGGTTATCTAAGGATAGAACTCTCCTTTCGCAGGTTTCAATAGTTGGACCGCTCTTTCGACTTTTCACACATCGGGTATTTGAAGAGTGGTCAGCGACCACTTTTGTCATAAAATTTTGTCTTCAAATTTTGTCAGTGTGTCCAGTTGGGTTTGCCAATTTAGCATGTCACGTTTCTCTTTGGTACAGCGCTTGAAAATTGTCCAAGATTGGTACGTAAATTGACGTTCTCCAAAAAATCACAAACTTACTTTGCTCGAACAATCATCTTGTCAGATGAGACCTTTTTCTGGTTTAATGGCTTCATCAGCAAACAAAGTTAGACGCTATTGTTTGGTGCGGATGGCGATGTGGCGGCATCAACGGGCCACTGAATTTCTTTCGAAATACAGCAGGAATGCTGTTGACCAACTTTTTTCCCCGAAATTAGATTAAATTGAAATGGTAGACCTCTATTTCCAACAAGTACCTTTGTGCGAACTAACCTCTTCTCAGCATCTTGGTCAAAGATTTTTTCGCATGTTTGTATATTTTATTTCATTGTTTTTCTAACATGGTTGATCAAAGGAGGATAGAGTCAGGTGTATAAATTCATCCAAGTGAGGAAAGTTCTCTGAGCGGCATTCACTTAGGAGTGGCCAGAAACGATTATTTTACATATGGCTCAAGTGGCTCAAAAATTCCGGTCTTAGACCAAGTATATAAAGTGAGAAGGCAAAACATCCCTTCCGAGGACTGTGCGCTGGGACCCGCCACGTAAAAAATACCCCCAATGAAAGGAAGAAGATGCTGATCAGTTGATCGTAAATCCGAATAATAATGGTTTTTGGATTTTCACGGCTTAATAGTCAATTGGTTTCAGGGTTTTGCGTTCTTGGTGATCAACTTTCATCTTTGAACTGTGTTACTGTGAATATTATTTTTGTTTTTAAAATGTCGTTTTTCCTGAGGTTCGTCGAAATAAAATATTTGAAGAATACACCCTTGTACGCGTTTATTTGTGGGTATGTTAATTTTTATTTGGCAACTTTATAAAAACAGGAAACCTCTAATTGCGTCAATTCATATTAAATTCATACGATCTACAACAGTTTTACTTACAGGTTTTTCCTCATATTTTCTTCAAATTTCATTATGCTCATAGGGTATATTTTTACCTTGAACTTTAATTTAACTAGAAATAAAGTAAGTGAGTAAGCATGGCAACTCTTTCGAAGAAAGAAAGCAAAACACGCCTCTCTTCTACATTTTGCTTACTTTTCAATTTTTCAGACATTTTTCATACCAACGAAATTAATAACCGATCTTCGATTAAAAATAAATGCCAAACATTTAGTGTAATCACCGATTGGGTATAATGGAAATCTGGCAAAGGCAACAGCTGGCTCAATTACTTGCGTGAAATTATATGCCCACAATATTATAAATACTAAAGTGGGGAGTTATGTAATTCTAAATATAATGTGTTTACCTCATAGCTGCTCGTATATTTCTAAGCGTGTGCATACCCACCAAATTACACGCAAACAAATTACAAATTATTAGTTGCGTGCAATTTTAGGCGTGTACAAACCGATAATGTCACCCGTTAACTTATGGACTCAACCTCTCTGTGAACCGGATAAGCTGTGCACGTAATCCGGCGCAGTGGGTGTCCTAAATTAACGAATGTGTACTACTTATTATACAGAGAAAGCAAACACAGCTTTGTGTGTTTCCGATTTAGGAGGGGCGCAACTACAATGAGAATTGTGGTTAAGAGTTACATGAGAAGAAGAGAGGACTTTAGTAATATTCTTATACCTGGAAAAAATGTTAAAGACCCTATAAAGGATATATGTATAAATTAACGATAAGCGTGACGATCTGAGTTGATTTATTCATGTCCATCTACCTGTCCATTCGCCTGTCTGCATATATACGATCTAGTCCCTCAGTTTTTGAGATATCGATCTGAAATTTTTATCCATTCATTTCTCACAAACGGCTGATCATTTATCGAAACAACCGACATCACACCACTTGAACACATAGCAATCATACAAACTGAACAATCGTTGTAAAGCGCTGGTATGGTATTTCATTTGTCGAGATCTACACAATATTTAGCATAAATTAAAAGTAATCCGAAGTAATTGTTAAGGTCGAATTGCTATAGTATATGGCTGGTATACAAGCTGAAGGATGAGAATTAAATACTTATATGGAAAACTTTTTAATTTCCTGAGAAATTTTCACCAACTTTTGCTTGGGTAACAGTGCAATTTCTCAAGAAATTGATCAGACCGAGTCACTTCTAAAGGATCTGTTGTATTTGTGGACGTTATTACGCTCCAGTGCTACTGAAGTTAAAGTGATTTTCTTAACTTTTTTTCACTTTCAACGCTTTGATAATTTTAGCACTGAAGCGTGTCACTTTTCTGTTCCTGGACCTTAAGCATTCGATTAAAAAGGTCCGATGGTAGCAATATATAAATTTGTGGCAATGATTTTTAAAATATTCAAATCTAAACTGCACTACGCGGCCAGTCTCTTTTAAAAAGATGTGAGAGATCATATTATCTTGTCTTTGTCTACCTCTGTTAGCGTTACGAATTCTTTTAAAGAAACAGTTTCAGAATTAACTGTTCAGAATTAACCGTTGTTAGTTCATCTGGTGTCATTGTTATCATATTTTTTTAGTCGAACTATCGTGGTACTACCCAAGCAACCCCATATTGTTTAATATAGGACACATTGAAAACTATATTGATTGGCATCATAATAATGCCCAAGAAGAGTAATATATTTGTTATATTAATATTATTTATAGGTAAACAAAAAGAGCCACCATGAAATCCATTGAAGTGTTCCTAAATTTTAGATAAAAACTTAAAATCAAATAGTATTAAACTTTCTTCTTCTCTTACTCATCAAAATATTATATATCGTCACCTAAAATGCAGAACAACCTATCACCAAAAAAACGATATTGAGTTTTTTATTGTTTACGATTCATTACATATATGTATGCATGAAATTTTAAGTTTCCACTAACAGATATAACCATTTATCATAACCATTTTCTAACCAAAACTCAAATTTTGTTTCAATTGGAATGGTTACTATTACATCGTCTTCCCTTCACCTGTAAACTTATGAAAAGTTATTTTGCATTTCAGGTGACGGTATGGTAAATCCCATATTTCGAATAGTTTTAATAATAGCGAGTTGAGTGTCTTTATCCAGGCCAGTTTAGATGATAAGTCAAAAGTTATTCATTGAAATTTAATGTTAAGATAAAAAATGTTATTTGGAATGTGATTAAATAATTTTTCCAAAAAAAAAGAAAATATACATAAATAAAATTGATCGAGTGTCTTCAGGTAGAAAAACTGTTGTAATGAAAAAATTGGACAAGAAGTCGTAAGTCCAATCCATCTATATTTTCGAATAAAAAATAGGATATAAAGAACGGTTCAAAGTGTTCAACATTTTTTAGTTTGTATTTTATTTCACTGATACTTTCAGACTATATTTTCAGTGCTATACTCAAAGAAAAACTACAGGTACAAGAATCCGAATCACTTAACTCAAGAGCGTCAGTCCTCCACGTGCGATCGTTGCCGGGTTTGATATAAGCGGCAAACGCGTTTACAATCTTACGAGCAGAGGGTGGCTGAACGAAATGCTTCGTAACTACAGCCGAACATTTTTTATACTGAGTTCTAACAACTGAATAATGCTTTTGTGACCATAGATGTTTAGATTAAAACACAAAAACCTTGAACCCTTAAACCCTCAAACCCTCAAACCTTCAAACCCTTACAAATTAATATTAATTATTAAATTCCCGGCCTCCAATACAAGTACTTGTTTATGTAATATATAGTATTACAAGCATACCCTACAGCATATTTTGAGCTTTATTCAATCAAAATTCAAGAGAACAAACTATTTCACAGCGAACAATGTCTGTTCGATACCTAAATAGGTAAATTCTACGAACATCAATGCCAGATATGCTTAGGTTTGCTAATATGTAGCAGCAATTATGCAAATATGGATTCTATAAACATATAAACATATAATATATCTTGAGCACATATCCTCGTATAGAGATATCTTAAATATCGCCACATTTGTGTTAGCCTAAAATATCAACGACAAGCTAGGTATAAACTGTCCAAGGGATATTCAACAATATGCTGACACACAATCACATAAATACGCCCATCAGCACAAATGCACAGTTAAATGTAGTCTGACATATTTAGGTTGACTTACATTTGTCAGGCTTGGTATCTATTAATAAGTTGACTTAATGCTGAATCGTCTCAAAGTCTGACTGCTATGCGCACGAACACCTTAAATTACATTTCTTGCCGCAAGTCATACAATACATATATACACATAAATTTACATACATAAATACTATACATATACATATAATTTAAATGTAAATAATATTGCAATGTATATTGAGCAATATATATTTCATATGACTTTGATGTGCGCTTATGTCCGCTGATATGACAGCAGTCATGCTTACTATAATCTTGCATGGTCTCTCCGCCTTCACTATTCATGTGCGTGATGTTTCATGTATTTCAAGAAATGCCTCTAATATGTAATTAAATACAAGGAAGGCTTTACAAGCACGAAGCCAGTTTTATACTGAAATAATTTTGCCCAAACTCGATAGTATTTTAATTTGTATTTTTACGTAAGTGTCTATCAGCATTAAGGCGGTTCGCTGTCGGTGTTTCTAAGCGATCATTTAGTGGAGTCACATACGAACCTCAGTGCCTCTTAACCAGAGAGGTTCTACCATAGAATATTTATAAATTATTTTTATTTCATTTACAATTTATTTGTCGTTATTCGTGCTCACTGAAAAAAATCCAAACAACATAAAAATTTTAATCCTGTTAAATAACAACTATAACACTTATTCGTATAGCACGAGTATAGCATTCAGAGTTATAATATTGATTTTTATTAATTCTTAATTGTCAACATATTGTGTTCGTTGTGCAATTTTTGTACTACAGAGACCAAAAACATGTATTACAAGGTCATTATTTTCTGCTGCTGATGCACGAATGTTTAGCAAGAACTAAACATGCCAATGGCTCACCTTTTACATTTTTTGTTCCTTATGTCAACAGCATTTTCTCAGTAAATCTTTCTGGTATGAATTCCCTGCACTATTATCACTTTCACATCACAACACATTTTACACAAACAAAATGCTCATACAACTTTCAACATTGTTCCACAATTTAATACTTCTCCAACCACTTTTACACACTTTTTACATTTTATAAACTTTTGCTTCAATTAAAATTTTGTTCATATTGAGTATTGAAATCTATTAATACATTCACACCATTTATTTGCACAAATTTTCACTATTTAATCACATTACAATTTATTATTTCTTAAATTTATTAATGAATTTATATTATTAATGGATTCATCATTTTGTCCAACTCTGACACGCACTTCTTTCTTAATGAAATTGGTTGATACCGGCACAGCACAAGTAACTGCACGCACTCGTGCATTTTGCATGCATTGCATATGGTTGCGCTGAGAATCATTCTCCTGCTCTCATGTTTTTATTGCCTTTCATTTTAAACAGTTGTGACTTTTGTTTTTTTTTCATGCTTGTGCCAAAGGAGTATTGCCATATAAATTTACTTGACATTTTAACAAAGAGAGCTTAAAGAGCAAGTTAACATATTTTATTACTGCTTTGTTTATTAATTTAACATTATATGTATTTAAGAGAAGACTGTGTGCCTTCCGTAAGTAAATTTGTATTTTGTGGTTGCCAAAATAATTAAAATTTAGTTTCGTCATATAGTTTCGATGTGTGAAAAGCTTTTATAGTTATTATACATATGCCCAAAAAATTTTATTTATTTTGAAAATTCTTTATTTATTCTTCCAAATCAATTTCATCCCCTTCAAAGTAATCCCCTCCCGATGCAATGCACTTATGCCAACGGATTTTCCAATCTTCGAAACACTGGTTGTAGTCACTTTCCGGGATGGCCTTCAGTTCCGTCTTCGCTGCGGCTTGAATCTCCTCTATCGTATAAAACCGGTGTCCCCGCAGCGGTCTTTTGAGCTTGGTGAACAGCCAGAAGTCGCACGGCGCAAGATCAGATGAATACGGTGGTTGCGGAACGATATGGTTTGAGTTTTTGGCGAAATAATCACGAATTACGAGAGCAGTATGGGATGGTGCATTATCATGGTGTAAAAACCAAGAATTGTCTTTCCACAATTCCGGCCTTTTTAGGCGGATAGCGTTACGCAAACGAGGCATAACGTTCAAATAATATTCCTTGTTGACTGTTTGACCAGTTGGAAGGAATTCATAATGCACAACACCACGATAATCGAAGAAAACAGTCAACATGACCTTGATTTTGAGCGACTTTGGGGCGATTTTTTTGGTCTCGGCTCTCTTTTGGCACGATATTCGCTCGATTGATCGGTTGTTTCGGTTACCGTTCCGTTGATAAATATATATTTATGTTACGCATATATTTGGCATCATATTTCTGATATTAAAAAGTTTTTACAATGCCAAGCAGCCATTCTGATCTAACTTTAAGTTTCTGGTAGCCCTCAAATATTAGATACGATCGAAAAATGCAATACTGTCTTTAATAATTAAAACAATAAACATACAAAAAAGAAAGGGCTAAGTCCGTGGGCTACCGAACATTTCATACTTTTGCAACTTATAAGAATCAAAGCCAGGGAAATGCCTAAATGGTGTAAAACGTCGACGTGAGGATCGAGATCAAAGCAATTTATATACATATATACATATAGCTCATACACTGACAGACACTCAAGGTTTTTTAGAAAAACGAAAACCATTATATGTAATATATGGAAGTTGGGGTAGTATCGACCAAATTTAATCTGTTTTTGCCAATACCACATACCATTAAAATGTCACATACTAAGAAACGTATTATATAGAGTAAAGTCAGCGAGATTCTGATATTAGTTACATGGGGAGTAAGTCAATTTTTCGCTCAAATGTATTTAAGGCTCAAAGATACATTATTATGAGTAAAACACACTCATTTCCATTGATATTGGCCGATATTTGCGGCACAAGGCCACCAGGAAGTTCAATTATGTTTATATTAGGTATGTGGAGGCTAAAGGAAGTATTGGTCCGATTCAACCCATTTTTACAAAATTTACCGATATATCCTATAAGAACCAGGGTCTAAATATTCGGTACCTAGGGTTTTGAACACTTTTTATTGGATTTGAACAATTTTTGGTCATAAAATGGCATACACCAAAGACATCATTGCTGCAAAGTTTTATCGCGTTATGTAAATTTGAAAATATGTTATAAGAAAAGTAGCCAAATCGCACTGTGACATAGCCAAATCGCACTGTGACATAGCAATATAAGAAGAACACTACGTACTAAATTTCGTCGAAATCGATTGGTCAGGTACAGAGATATGTGATTTCATCAAAAAGTGGGCGGTGTCACGACTACCGTTCAATTTTCGCACAGACTCCCATAAAGTCCTCTCATACCATATCGGTGGTAAAATTTATAGTATAGTGTATAAAAATTCTTACAAAAACGAGTAACCTACCAAATTCGAATTTTATGAAAATATTTTCAAATGTAGTATGTTCATTTGAAATTCGTTATTTTCTTTAAATCACAAATAGATATAAGCCTTTAAGAATCACCCTTACTCATATAAATACATTTATAAACGCTTTGAATGTTCCTATTGCTCAAGAATTTAATACCTCAAAAGTTTGGCATAATTCAATCCGTATTTATACACATATTTGTTGGTGCTTTTATATATGTATATGGTAGCTCCTTTCTTCTAGTACACAATACATAAACGTATGTACATAAATAAGAAACTGCTTACTTCATGGAAATTTCGCCGCGAGCATTGTTTTGCTCGACAACTTTAATAGGGGCAGCAGAGTAGAGCAGTGTGTTGTTGTTCATTTAGTTTGCGTGCGTAAATGCCATGCCAGCGCCACAACCACTGCAATTCTCTTGAATTTTTAATATCTCAAAAAAACAAAAGCCGCTCAATACACACGCACTTGAACCGTTATCGAAATACCACAAACGACACATGAAAAATCACGAACTAACTAACACACATACAAGCAAGTAGTAGCAAAAATATACAGTTATACTGGTAATTATATTTTATAGCTGCATTTATACACATACATACATATATATATATACTTGTAGTATAACCTATTATATTACTCACATATATGTATGTACATATTTATCGAAACTAGTGTAGGCGCCACTATATTCACAGTTATTCGATTATACCATATTCCTGCATTGTATTTTAAAAATAACTTGATTGCTTTTGTCACAATCAATAACAGGTTAAACATTCCGGAAAGCATTTCAACGCTCAGCTATGTATTTCTAGGCAACAATGGATGGACATACCGACGGCATATTTTTCAATCGATTGACTACAAAGGCATATTTTATTAAATATTTAAGATGATTTGATAAATTTCACAGCGTGTATTGTAATGGCAGGCAAATTCAATTTGAATCTAGGGCATTTTCTTGTGCATACACTCATATGAAATTAAATAAACTGCTATTTGCCAGTGCATTTGAACTGGAATATCGGAAAAAAATCGGTTTAATGCATTCGAAATCAAATTAAAGTTGGTTTTTTATACCAACATAAATAAAATTTGATTCACTAGTTTGATTGGGGAGGTTAATTTAATATCAAGTTGGTACTATATACTGTAAATACTCAGGATTAATTTCCCTTTACTTGCTCTTACTGTTTCTCTTTCAGCCTTTCTAACTTGATGATCAACTTTTGGTACAATAATTGCACGTTGCGAATGATTTATAAATAAATGAAGGATCTGCTAAAATAGTATTACTTATGTAACTTTTCAAAACAACTAAGTCAAGTTCTTATCACTGAAATTTGACTTCGTAAAAACAAACGCAAAGGCTGATATCAACCATAAAGGTAGTAAGAACATTCAACCTTTTGCTCAACACAGATAGATGTAAAAAATTTGCCGAATTTTAGTGAGAATGTAACCAATGAATGGAGGCAGAAGTCACCTTTGGAAATCCAAAGGCAATGGAAAATCTTAGTCCCCTATTAGGTATGACGACTAGTGTAACAGCTAGTTCTAGGCAGACGCAGACAGAAATTTAAATTCCGCATGAAAACCGGTTAGTTTTTTAATTAATGTGTGTCTAGGTATTAATAAAGGGTGATCCATTTCGAGGTTCCTAATTTCTTAAAAAACAAACACAGAAACTTCAAATTTAATGGCGAGTGTTTATTATCATTCAAAAGTACATTGTTTGGCTTTAAATTGTTGAAGATTATCTCTTTCAACTGTTGATCGCGGCTACGTCTCAGATCGTCCACCCGTTGAATTCAATTTTCTAAGACTCGTTCGAGCATTTCGACTGGTAACTGGCGGATGGCATGCATGATGTCTAAAGTGTGATATCACACGATCTGTGTGGTCAATCGACCGACTCAAAACGTAAAATTATCTGCTCACCGAAGTATTCTCTCAATAAATCCATTGATTGGATCACGAGCTTCAATTTCAGACAACAAATAGTCGGTTATCGTGACGCGGTAATGGTTGCTATTGACTGTTACATTCTCCGGTATTCACGAGCGAATGTTGAGAGTGTATTAATGATGGTTCACCTACCATTAGAACAGTAAAAAGATGGGTTGCTGAATTTAAACGTGGTCATACAAGCCTTGAAAACGATACACGTGAAGGACATCCAAAAAGCACATCAACACCAGAAATCACAGCCAAAACAGAGTGTATGGTTTGTGAAGATTATCGATCGAATGAAAGAGATTTAGTAGAGACTCTACACATCTCATAAGGGGGTATTCTAGTCTAGAAATTTGAAAAAATCGAAATTTTTTTTTTCATATTTCGATAGTTTTGATATTCAAAAATATCTCCCTAAAAGGATTTTTCAAAATTCAAATTATTTTCAAAGTTATAGCCATTTTAGTGACGTGGCAACTAGACTGGTTGAGCGAATATCGTATAACTTAAAACTTCAATCGCGTTTTTCTCGAAACTACTATTTTCAACACTTCTGACATGATTTCTCAAATTCTAATGAACCGATTAACTTGAAATTTAGTGTGTATATCTGTATATCTCTCTATAGTTGGAACTATGATTATTAAAAAATTTTGAATTTTACTATTTTTAAAAAATTTTGATCTTTGCCAAAAAACGGGCAAAAAATTCAAACAGGCGCCATTTACTGAAAAAAAAAAATGTTTTTATCCTAGTTCAGACGATAGCGGCATTTGTACTGATTAAAAAACATTTTTTTTTTTTTTCAGATCACCCAAAATGTTGGAATCGTGTCAGGAAGGGCGCACCCTTATTTTCAACCCCCGCCACGCCACCACGCCGCATTTAATCAAATTATCACAAAATTTTTTTTTTTATTTTTTTTTGTATTCTTAAAATATCAATACATATCTGATAAAAAATTGGATAGTAAAAATGTTCTTAGTTTTTTTTTATTGGACTGTAAAAAAATGCCGTTAAATAGCATTTCTAGACTAGAATACCCCCATAAGGCAGTGTGAGTCATATTTTAAATGAAATTTTGTGTTTTAGAAAGCTGTGTGCACAATGGGTGCCGCATTCGCTAACAATGGAACACATTCGAATGCGACTTTCTCAGCAACACTTGGAGCGTTTTAAAAAGGATAAAGTGGATTTTGTGCAACTATTCATCTTTATGGATGAGACTTGGGTCAACCACCATGACCCTGAATCAAAAAAAAAACAGACTGGTGTCCGAAAATCGGCCGCGAAAGTTATGGCATCCGTTTTTTTGAGATGCGAGAGAGACTTTGTTTGTGGATTACTTACAAACTGGCAAAGCAATTAATTCTGAACATTATTGCAGCCTTTTGGACCAGTTGTTGGAAAAAATTCGTAAAAAAATACCCGTTTTTCAGAAGAAAAACTCCTTTTTTATCAGGACAATGCACCGTGTCACAAGAGCATTTTGACAATGGCTAAAATCAATGAATTAAAGTTCGAATTTTTGGAGCATCCACCGTATTTGGCCCCCAGCGAATTCCATTTGTTTCCAGAACTCAAGAAATGTATGCGCGGCAAGCGTTTTTCATCAAATGAAGAGGTCATAAGGGCTGTTGAAGCGTATTTTGCAGACCTTCCGGATTCTCATTTCAGGGATGGGTTCCACAGATTGGAGGATCGTTGGAGCAAGTGTATTAAGGTTCAGAGAGATTACACCGAGTAATAAAGTGTGTTTTGAATCATAAAATTGTGTTTTTTTTATCAAACGACAAAACTAATTGAACAACCTGGTAGTACGCTCAGTAGGCTGATTATATTTACCATAAGTTGAGCGAAGTGAGCGAAACGCATTCTAAACAAAACGTGAATTTTCGAAATAAAGTTGATTGTTTTGTAAACGTTATGCAGGCATAAGTCTCGGACTCATACCTGTTCAGTCAAAAAAATGATATTGAAAAAAGTATCTCTACTTGGACGCCCAAAAGTTATATCAAAGTCTGTCTATATCTATTTCGCTTAGTTTTAGGTAATACATACAACCGTTAGTTGCACAAAACTACTACACACTGTAGCAACATGTTGCAAGCGTGTAAAAATTATATGTACATGCTTCCGATTAACACACAAACAATAGAATGTAAATGCAATTCAATATGAGTTGCACGCAATACTCTAACAACAAAAGAGTCAAACGTCAAAAAATTGTAAGTAATCAAGGCAACAATAGGCAAACAAGAGCAGCAAAAAAACTATAGTAAAAGTGACAACAAAAGGACTATATGCTTGCAAATGTGCCGTCAGCGAGGCGATAAGCTGGCATGCTACCTTATCTACAATTACAAAAAGAATTACAACAACAAACTGACAGTGATTACGCGCCAAATGACAAAAGCAACAGCCGGTGGGGTACCCAAGCAGCAGAAAAAGAAAATTTTGCAAAAAAACAGCCTAGATAACTATAGTATGTTTTATTAAAATCAAATGAACTGCGTAAATGGTGTGGGTGTGTCTCTGGAGTACGAAAAAGTGCACATGCAAGTGTGTGTGTTTGTGCGCCTTTATTACAAAGTGTAATTTGATTAGATTACACATGCAAATTTCACTAAATAAATATGTGCAGACATCCTAGATATACACATAAGCATGTGTATGACTTATCTAAGTGTGTGTGCTCATGTGTGTTAGTAATTTAATTCTATGTTGTATACACATAGGCGCAAGAGCGCACAAATTCGATTATGGTTATGCCAAATTGTGTGTTTGCTCGGGCGACGCCGTAACGGTACGTACGTAATGAGCAGCAAAACAGCAGCAATAACCATAACAACAACAACCGTAGAGTTCTATGCGCATTTGTATTATTAAAAATCGCAATAAAGTGGCGTTTGTGAAAAAGTGATAGCATATATGCCACGTTTCCCAATAAACGCAATCATTAAAGCCGCCGCCGGTCTCCATGTAATACACATTACACACACATTAATATGTGTTGGTATATTTGTACATAAATTTAGTAATTCATAGCTACGTTTGCTGTGAAAAAGCTTGAATTTTTTGTGGCTGCAATATTGGGACACAGCTCCGTTTGTTGTTGGCACTTTTATTTACATTTCGCGTTGGGCCATCATCAGCATTATTATGTTAATAATGCCGCTGCTGATTGCTTTAGCAAAATATATAAGAAAAAAGAGCACTCAGGCTGCAATCACAAAATCTTTTTCGCAAAAAGCAGGCAGTCATTTACATTGAAACAGCCTGGCAGGCTTTTCTTCGTACTCGCATTATTTTCGTGTGAAATGTCAGCTGACAATAGCGCGCAATCAACAAGCGGCAAATGTATTTTGCTTTGCTTGTTGTTGCTGCACACGCGCACCCAACCCCTAACGAGTTGTGCGAAAAATATTGCAAAAATAATGAAGTAAGGGCCATGAAGGTTTGACATTCATTAGCAAATTTTATGTTATAAATTGTGAAAAAGTAATATGCCTATGAAAAATAGCAATAAATTTAATGCCATGCTCTCATATCTGACAGCACAATGTTGTATTCCAGTGTTGATTTTGGCAACGGAAATAATGTTTTTTTATCATTTTTAAGTAGTCTGCAGGGAATAACAAATGACTGAAAAGAATATTGCCTGCCGCAAAAGATGTTATTAAAAAATCAAATCAAGTAGAAATATTTTGCTAATTTAAACCTCATTTAAATTACATCGATTGAAATATTCTTTTCCTATGTCCTGTGTCTAATCGCTGGAACAAAATTTCATGACCATAGAGTTTAGCCGAAAATTGTGTAAAAATAGGAAGACTTTTTAATTTAAATTTCGCGCGAAAACCCATTCGTCGACATATTCTAGATTGGTATGAGTGTTAGTTACATCTGTGCCAAATGTCACGTTAAAATTATAACTAATGTTTAGTATACACTTGCCTTTCTGAAGACCATAAAGTGCATTCGTCTATTCTTATGATGACTGAACTTATTCAACAAAGAAATTTCATTAAATTTTGTGTACGAAATCAAATTTCAGGTGCCGAAAAGTTCAGAATATTGGAAAACCCATTCGTTAATTATTGTTTGTCGCGAGTAAGTGCTTTTGATTGATACAAGTTATTTTAAGAGGGTCAAGACCATGTTGACGACGAACCACGTCCAGAACGGCCATCAACAACAACTGATAATCAACACGTCAATAAAGCAAAGAAATTGATGCTTGAGAATCGACTAGCCAAAGATCTTACAGGAATCGTTAAAATTTCGGAAGGTTCAGTGAAAACCATTTCAAAAGAGCATTGTCCTAACAAAAGTGAAAGCACAATTGATTCCAAAATCACTCAATTTTTTTAAAGAACAGCATCGCTAATGTCTGTAATGCAATGCTTTCCGACAACTAGGATGTCATGAAACGTATTATTACTGGCGCTAAGTCTAGGATCTATGCTTACTTCCTGGTCGTAAGCAGAAGATCAGTCGGCCAAATATTGTGACAGAGGTGAGCCGAAGCCGAATACACTATGTCAAAGCAGTTCAAAAATCAAGCTGATGATAACATTTTTCATCGATTATCAAGATGTGATGCACTCCGAGTTCCTGTCGATCGGACAAACTGTCAGTAAAGAATACCATTAGTGTTATGCGTCGTTTACGCGAAGATATTCGTAAAAAAGGACATTTAACAAGAATCGCACCGCGCATTTAAAGCTACTGATTGAAGAAACTGATTTCAACAACTGTTTCGAGGATTGAAAAAAAACGTTGCCACAAGAGTATTGCGGCCAAGAGGGACTACTTTAAGGGGGACGACATAGATAATGTACTTTTAGTGTGCCACAACTTAATCAACAAAATTTAAGTCTATAATAAAATACAGTTATGCTGGTTCTACTACATTCTTCTTACACATATAATCACAGAGAGCTTATATAACTTTCTGGCTTACCTGTCATAGGAGTATGTCATAACTTTGATGATCAATATTTCCTGTCTGAAGGTAAGCTTATTATTTCCTCCAGAGCATCTAAGTATTGAAACCCGGTAAAGAGAAATGGCAGCATAACTCGAACCATTGGTTTTCGGAAAATGCAAAAGAACAGCTGGTACGACGAGGAGTGCCGTGTCGCAGTGGACAGAAAGCAGACTGCCTACCTCGCAAAGTTACGATCGATCACGTGCGGGATGGGATACATACCAAGAGTTGAAGAGGGAAGCGAGACGCATTTGTAGACAGAAAAAGAGAGAGGCCGAAATGCGTGAGTATGAAGAGCTTGACAAGCTGGCCGACAGAGGTAATGTTCAAAAATTCTACGAAAAGATGCGGCGGCTAACAGAAGTTTCAAGATCGGAGCATACTCTTGTAGAACCCCTGAAGTTGATCTAGTGACTAATACACGTTCGCCGTTGCCACTTTGCAAAGGACCATAAATCTTCCGCAGGACCTTTCTCTCGTAACGCCGACTCATCAGATGTTGTCATCGTCCATGTCTCTGCACCATACGTAGGCTGCTAAGTATATTTCTGGCCTAGGCAACACTAAGTGTTGCCAGGTGCAATCTGACATTTCCATTGGAAAGTTTGACATCTTTTAGCATAATATCATTCAGAACGTTTTGTCATTTAATCGTGAATTGTTTTATTTATAGGGAATTAAAAAATTCATCTCGGCCAAAAAATGGAATAACCTCGTGAACATTTTCCTGCGATTATTTTTCACAACTTTCGACGTGGATTATCACGACAAGAGTGCATCGATGAACTAAAATCTTTGTATGGCTATGAAGCACCATCCTATAGCACTGTGAAAAACTGGTACAACGAATTCATTCGTGGCCGACGCTCGCTCAAAGACGAATTCCGTGAAGGTCGTCCAAAAACAGCTGTTGTGCCAGAAAACATCGATGCCGTACGTGAACTGATAATGCAAGACCGTCATGTAACATACCTTCAGATAGAGGCATGCCTATGCTTTCTCCCACCAGCATACATTCGATATTGCATGAGCACCTGGCCGTAAAAAAGGTTTGTTCTCGTTGGATCCCGCACAATTTGACAATCGCTCAAAAAAGGCTCGTGTGGATTGGTGTAAAGAAATGCTGAAAAAATACGATCACGGTGCTTCAAAAGACGTTTATAAGATCGTCACAGGTGACAAATCATGGATCTATGCGTATGAGCCCGAAACAAAACAGCAATCGACCGTGTGGGTCTTCCAAGACGAGCCAAATCCAACGAAAAAAACATTTTCGTTGATAAATATGCCTATTTTCATTATTAGGCCAGAAATATATATAGCAGCCCTCGTATATTAAAATATTTTTTGAAAATAATATGTAATGTGGAAATCGATTAATTTCCCACCCACTTTACAAATAAGTGCACATTCTCAGCATACTGAGTGGATAACTACTACAGAATGCTCCAAATTAATCAATTGTATTTGCGCCTTATAGAAATCTTCTTACTAGGAAGCCGATAATGAAGAATTAAATTAGTATAATGCGAAGTATGACTATTTCACTGTTCAAATCAACAATAATTTCGCACAAAAACTAAACTTGAGAAAACGATTAATTTCGCCCAACACGCTGTATCCAAAGAAGCAGTGAAAGCGTTAATATGAACGCTTCCACTACGCTTGTTATCTACATGTACATATGTATGATGAGTATCTGCGCATGTGTTGGTGTTGCGCAACAACGGAAGTAATTCAAACGCAAAGGAGTTCACACAGCGAAGCAGATAAGACCAAGACCAAGCCGACATAAACCGCATACAAACAGTAGTATTATGCAGTCTCAAACGGGCGCGCACACATACACAAACACAAGACGCAAACCACCAACACAAAGAGAGCGAATCACGCGGCTAAGTAGTAAGGCGGATGGGGCAAAACGCAATCACGGCACTGAACTGAGTGAATAACAAGTGAGCAAAGTTGTTGCTAAGCCAGCAAAGGATACCGCAAATGCGGAAATGCCAACAACACCAACAGCAACAACAGTAGAAATGACTGTCGAAGTGTGTGCGGAAGAGAAGCAGTGAAAGCAACGAAGCCAAGTCATGCAAAGCAGCGTCTAGCTGTCAATATGAAAAACGCCAACTCAGAGCAACAGCTTTTGTCTCTTTGTTTATAACATTATGACAGTTGTTGTAGCTGTTGTTGTTGTGGCCTTTGTTTTGTATGTTGCCTTTGCTTGTGATTTTCACTGTTGCGTCGTTATCAACGAAATATTTATGCACATCTCCTAACGATGTTCGTAACGTTTCATAGCGCACATTTAAAATAATAATAATAATACATAATATTAATAATAACATTAACAAAGCAAACCAAAAAGCCGTGAAGCGACCAAACGAAGCAGGCCGCAGCGACCCGTTAAGTGCGTTGCCGCGGGTTTAGCGCATTAGAGTCAAAATAGAGCGGAGGTGTGAGAAATTCGTTTGCGTTTTGCGGCAGTAAGCAGACTATTAACATGCATAATTCGCGGCGGTGGCACGCACTCTTCAAACACGCGCATTCAAACACACTAACACCAATAAGCAACTAAATGCAAACACACACACAGTTACTCGCATAGCAAAGCCACTCGCACACACACAAACACAAAGTTATAAACGAATTTTTAGCACCGTTTTTGTTGTTGTTGTTTTTTTTTCCTTTTCCCATTCATACTTTGAGCTCCATGGCGTTTGTGAGATAATTTATGTTCATTAACACGCGCTGCTGCGTTGCCTACTTTTGTGCGCCGAGGTGCAATGGCTTTATGTGGTATACGGCAGCAGCAGCAGTAGCATCAAAGCAACGGGACCCACAATAATGGCGCTGAAATTTAAATCATTTATATCTCTTAAAAGTTGTTGCTGCTTGTTTTTTTTTGTTTGTTTATTTATGCTTTGTTTGAGTTGCTAAATGCTTGCGAGACACTCGACACTCTTATTCATGTTGCTTTCTGCTGAAATTTAAATGCCTATGCAAATAATGTGATACACAAACTGGAGCTGTTCCCTGTGGATGCCAATACCACAAAGCATATTTCAATGACAATTTATGGTTTGGGTGGACTTCGGCGGTGTGAGGCAAAGGTCCATTACCACTAAGATTATATTTATAATTGACAGTAGCTTGAGTACTTTGAATTTGAGGGGATATAAAGGAACGTTAGAGCGCAACAATATTACAAAAATATATTATATGCACGGCGGAACAAGCCTTAAGACAATACTTTTAATATTTAAACTTCACATAAAAAAAAATTCCACAATGATTTTAAAATTTTTAGATAATTTTTTAGTTATTCAAGAGTTACAGATCATACATACATACAGAAGGTCATCTTTTCGTATAGCTACATAATTTTGGCTTGATTTCAAGTTTTAGATTGACTTTATGGGTTTCCTTCCGAAGGTTATCTTCCAGAGTTGGTGGAGCTGGTATTGCTAATGGGCGAAATCGGTTTATTGGCAAGCAAAAAATGTCATTAAGCAAAAAACCATAAAAGGATATAACTAGGCTCTAAATTAAGATATAAATCGTTATTTGGCACAAATTATCACAGTCTCCTCCTGCAGTTCTACAGCATCTATCGAGAATTCAAGGAGATCAAAACATTGATAAACAAAATATCACGAGGTTATGACAAAATTATTGAGTTTGCACTTAAAGCCTTAACGGCAAACATAATCAGGATGATTTTCAAGCTTTTTAGCGAAATGCTCAGACTTTGTCATTTCCATTGCACTGGAAATGTGTTGAGGTTATTTTAATTTTTAAGCCGCATGTACTCGCCCCTGTGCTGCACATTCTTTATACAGCAGATCTTACAGTGGTCACCTCTGACTCCACAATGGCGGCAACCTATGCTGATGATACTGGACTACTAGCATCAGGTGGCAACCTTAATACTGCTTCCAAAAAACTGGAGATGCAACTAAATGCTCTAGAACAATGACTCTCCAAAAGTAACATTGGTATCTATACATAAAAGTCTGCACAAGTAGTATATACCCTCAAGCACAAAAATTATCCTCAAGTGGCTATATTTGGTCAATTGTTACCAACAAACACGTGCGCAAAATACTTGTGGATTACAATTGATAAGAGGCGCATTTGAAAGATTATAAGAGATAAAAATTGGCGCAGCTATACTGGTTTCTTCGACCAAGAGCCCGCCGCAGTCTGAAGAATAAGTTGCTAATTTTTAAAGTAATAAATATATACTTAGGAGGATCTGGATATAAGGCATTCGAATCTGGGGTAGTGCAGCGAATTCAAACTTAAATTGATTCAAACTTTTCAAAATATAAAATTTACTATTAAGGAAACAATCGAAGAATTTAACAGAAGTTAAATCTTCTGTTTAGAGAAATGCGTTAGAAATATTTAATTTTACACACAAGTAGGTACGGAAAAGCCTAGACTTCACGAACTTCTTAACCAATTTCAACGAAATTTGGTGCAAAACTTTATTATGTTGTGTTATCAAAATGCGGCCCTTAAGGCATTAACTTTTCCAGTCCATAAATACCGAACTGGTGGACTCTCATCTACATCTGATTTTTTGCAGAAACCATCAGTAAAACTCTGATGTATAATCTTGAGGTTTTGGAAGAGTCTTTTCCTTATAATAATGTGCCTGTTTAAAATTGGTTCAATTCTTACATTTAGTCTCAATGTAACAATATTAAGATTCGAACATCCGGTTTGCTTTTTCTCATATGTAAATACGGACCAGCTTGTGAGATATCTGCTTAAAATTCATTTTTGTTTCTGAAAAACATGTGGAATCAACGATTTGAGTGCGACAACTAATTAGAAACGAATATATTTTATTAACAAAAAATAAAGATAATACAAAAACTTGCTTACTTTCAGTTAGTATTTTGTCGGTTATCTCTTTTCTTTAATTTTGCTATACATCAATTCCGAAGTTACATTATAAGACTCTGACAGCGCACTAATAATTTTCAATAAAAAAAACTTTTGTGTCAAATTAGACGTATGCTTTGAATTGTTATCTTCCTTATAACACGCAAATTTTCCTCAGCCCATGACAACATGACTCCATCAATCTCATGGAGTGGACCAACACCATTCCTTATAAAACATGCCCACACCATGATTGATCCTCCACTATATTCAACTAAGTGTGGAACATAACGAGGATCTAGTTATTGAATTATTGGACGGCGAATATACCTTCGACCATCAGGACCTAAGCGTTTAATTTTTGTTACATCGTTCCAAACGACATACCTCCATTGATTTGTTGTCTTAGACCAATAAGAGTAGGTAGAGCCTAGGCGTAATT
This sequence comes from Bactrocera zonata, assembly GCA_037783105.1. Taxonomy (NCBI): domain Eukaryota; kingdom Metazoa; phylum Arthropoda; class Insecta; order Diptera; family Tephritidae; genus Bactrocera; species Bactrocera zonata. Next base: position 40,615 of record JBAWJQ010002772.1, on the reverse strand, counting down.
TCTACGAATTTTAGTCAGAAATGGGTTCCTGCGTGCCACCCTGCCGTTGTTCTCTTGGTTATTTGGACGCCTTGAATTTCATGTAGAAAGTCGTTGGAACTCTTTTTTAAGTCTATTCGCAAGATAGTATTAATTCTGTGGTATGTTTTTGTTGCAGTTTTTAGGGTATTTTTTTTTTTGCGTCCAACATTGGAAATAGTTTTAAAATTTTGTATATGCTTAAAGGCATTGAAAACAATTTCTGTTGAGCATTTGACCTTATTCGAAATTTCTTTGCACATCTTTCCAGACTGAGGAAGGTCAAAAATGTAACTACGTAGGGGCAGATGTACACCTACAGCTTTTTCTCATTAAAAAACTTGAATAATACATTTTAATATATTTTAAACCACAACTTTGAAACATACGCTTACTGTAAATCAGTAATTTTATTAATAAAAATTAACATCTCGAGAAATTTTAATTCTTTGAACAACTGTTTCTAATTAGCTGTCGCACCTAATGCACTTTCTACATAGTAACGCATTTCTACACAATACTATTTGAGAAAAATTTAAAGGAACTTTAACTTTACAGCTACAAAACAGAGTGAACTTAGTATTAAATAAAGTAACACGGACAATGCAAGACTTTTAGGAATATAAATAACGGTATATCAAAAATTTTTATCATTATACTCATCAGCCACCTACAATAAAAGGAGCGTTTCTAATTAGCTGTCAACAGCTGTGCCCAAAAAATAAGGTGACATTGTATTTATTTTGAAAATTCTTTATTTATTCTTCCAAATCAATTTCATCCCCTTCAAAGTAATCCCCTTCCGATGCAATGCACTTATGCCAACGGATTTTCCAATCTTTGAAACACTGGTTGTAGTCACTTTCCGGGATGGCCTTCAGCTCCGTCTTCGCTGCGGCTTGAATCTCCTCTATCCTATAAAAACGGTGTCCCCGGAGCGGTTTTTTAAGCTTGGTGAACAGTCAGAAGTCGCACGGCGCCAGATCAGGTGAATACGAAGGTTGCGGAACGATATGGGTTGAGTTTTTGGCGAAATAATCACAAATTACGAGGGCAGTATGGGATGGTGCATTATCGTGGTGTAAAAACCAAGAATTGTCTTTCCACAATTCCGGCCTTTTTAGGCGGATAGCGTTACGCAAACGAGGCATAACGTATTCCTTGTTGACTGTTTGACCGGTTGGAAGGAACTCATAATGCACAACACCACGATAATCGAAGAAAACAGTCAACATGACCTTGATTTTTGAGCGACTTTGGCGCGATTTTTTTGGTCGTAAGCATAGATCCAAGTCTCATCGCCAGTTATAATGCATTTCATGACACTCTGGTAGTCGGAAAGGATCGTTTCACACACTTCAATGCGACGCCTTTTTTCCAAAAAATTCAATGTTTTCGGTACCAGTCGAGATTTGACGCGCTTAAGGCCCAAAATATCCTTCAAAATGGTATTAGCTGAGCTTTTCGATAAGCCAACTTCATCAGCAAGGTCTCTAATTGTTAATCGACGGGTTTTTCAACACCAAATCTTTGATTTGTTGAACGTGAGCTTCGTCGGTTGAGGTTGATGGTCGCCCTGGACGCTCTTCGTCTTCGGCACGTTCACGGTCGTCTTGGAACTCACTATACCACTTGTAAAAATTTTGTTTAGACATAGCCACCAAAGGCTTTCTGCACCATCTTCAACGTATCCGCAGCAGAAAATTGATTCCGTAAACAAAATTTAATGCAAATTCTTTGCTCAATAAATTTCGACATCGCAAAAAACGAAAAACTCACTTTTAGAAGCTCACAAAACGACACGTATCTCAAACACTAATGAATATTTTGACATGAAATTTGACATAAATGTGACCGACAGTACTACCAACCTAAAAAAAAATAATTCTCCAAACACTTCGACGCGCGCAGTTTAAATTCAAATGTCACCTTATTTTTTGCGCACAGTAGGACTATCCATGTTTTTAACACGTTTTTGCTCATATGCCAAGAATGTACCAAATAAATAAGTTCCACAAAGTTATGTGTTCTTGAAGTGGAGAGGAAAAAGGCAAATTTCTTCTCGTCACTGTTTTTTATTCACCCTTGTAGCAATTTTAAAAATAAAGCAAGTTTTTTCTTAAAAAGTGCAGATATAATAAACTGTGAATTTTTTTTTTATAAAATTGCTGCTTCTCAAAAATAAAATTGATTTCTTCTAAATTTTTCTTTCTAAATTTTCTTTTGTTGTATTTATGTATAAGAAATAAGAATTTTTCAGTTTTTGTCAGTTCACAAGACAGAGAGAGGCATATAACGAACTAACAAATTAACGAGAGAAACCTCAAATAAATCGACTGTTTAGAACTTGAAATATATTAAATACATTATCTATTGCTTTTTTCAATTTTGTAGACTTAAAGAAAAATGGCAATGCAACAATCAAAATGTCACTGCCGCTAAAATTTAAGTTTCGAGTTTAAAAAATGAGTCAACGAATGGAAGTTGGTATCGAGTTACAGAAAAAGCTTTGTTTTCTGTTTAGTTATTAAAATCTTCCCTTGTGAAAAAATAGCACGCGGCCTTGAAGAAAAGTTCGCTAGGATTTAACATTCTTGGTATTAGCTTAGTGATAAATGGACCTTGTAAAAAATAGTTATATATTGATTAGAAAATATTGAGTTATTGTACTTTTTCAATCAAACACATATTATATCTGCAATCGACTTTAAATATGCCGTCGGACTACGTTTATCAAATCTTCCATAAATTATTTTCTAAAAATATATATAGGATTTTTCAACTGGGACTCTACAAAAGTAAACTGATAGGGGCAAGAAACGCCATCATATTTTGTCCGCCCTTTTGACATTTCTCTTCAGTAGGGTTTGTCATCTCAACATGAAAAGGTATACGACCCAACAACGAGTCAGAATTATTAAAATTTACTACTGAAATTTGGAATCAGTGACTTCAACTTTAATATACCTAAAGATTATTCCGCAAAAGCAAACGGCAAGCTCTTTACCATTTTAATAAAAAAAAAGTGTGAAACATTATTATTATTGCGATTATATTCCTCATCAGTATAACAATAAAAGTTCACAATACAGCCAAGCATACATTTTAGTTTTTTAATTCGCTTAAAATAGTAATTTTTATGAATAATTAAAAAAACATTACATTTGCCAAAAACCGCAAATAAAATCCGAAAAGCCTGAAAACACTTATTGGATTCGCAGCTCAGAGCAAGTGTAAACAGAAATATGCAAGACCAACAATAAAAACAAAATTTCTGATTTGCATATGAATACAAATGTGTTCACTTATGAAGTTCGCTTTTAATCGCAATCAGGATACTTTACGAGCTTTTTTTGCCCTGGGAAGGTAAGTACATATTTACCCTTTGCACGCAACTAATGAATTTTTATTACCCGCATTAAAGTGCGCAGTTAGCATGCTAACGCTTTATGATATATGTTTTTCAGAAATCCTATTTCATGCTATAAAATAATACCTATTTGTGTTCGTATGTGTATGAGTGTGTTATATGTAAAAACTTAAGCGCTGAAAAGGCCGCAATAAATATGACAAAGTTATAGGCGTTAACTCAAATAACAAGAACTGTGCAATCTATGCTCGAGCGGACAAAGTCATTTGAGTTTTTCGACCCTATGCCATAGACACACACACACACATACGCGTGTAGATTTTGGTATAATTTGTGACTATAATTTTCGTTGATTTCATCAATTGCCATATTTTATGATATCATTCAAACTTTTTCAATAAATTTGTTGCACTTTTACATAACTGCCATTGCCATGCGCACTTTTTGTGCATTCACCAGCTTATGCTTATATAAGAAATATAACTGTATATGTTTATGCTACGCTTTTTATCATCGCCATATAAAAAGTAAATATTTTGCCAACTCTGTTCTTTGCCACTTTTTCCTCTTTTCCCTCTTTGTTTTTATTCAACGAATTATTTATTTACTGTATATTTATTTTATTACAACGGTAGTTGCTGTTATTGTTGTGGGGTGTGGTTGCATGTTTGCGTGTATTTTCGGTATTTACAAGCGTTTGATTGATGGCTTCCGAATATCGTGCTGATTTATTTTTTTTAATTTTTTTATTATGTACATTCAACGAAATGAAATTATTGCTATAAAAAGAAATTTCTTTATGCTCGGGCCATAAAAAAAACGTATAAGTATATGTATTACATTGAAAAAGCAGCGAGATTTATGTACACAAACATTTTTTCTATCTTAAATTGACAAAGCATTCAATCATCAATATACATTTTAGCATTGAATTAATATTGCTGCTGTGTGTATATATGTACATACCTTTATATATGTATATGTGGATGTTTATATTATAGATAAAAATAGTATATTATATCAGTAAAACAATATTTCTAAAGATAGAGTGTGACTAGCTTTGATTCAGTTGGTAAGATGGTACACATATTATTGATGAGTACTGGATCTTAGTTACTTACACTCGTGGCCACGCAAACCTTACCACTATACTTTCTTAATTGTTTTTCGGACTTTTTCCTTCGTTCGGGATTTTCTTCAATTTTTATTTTTTTTTATTATCTAATAATAATAAAAGTTTTGAATTTATTACGTTTAATGAGTAAAACACAAATTATCTTTTCTGTGCTTATACAAAGCGGCCGATTTTATTGTTTTTAAAGTGATACACCGATGTTCATAAATTCTGATGAACCAGAATAAAAGGAAGCTGCAACTGAAGTTCCTTTTATCACCATAAATAGAAAAAGCAAGACGAGTACATCCGTTCGTCTATCTCTCTGTACAGGCGGTAACTTGAGGAAAAATTGAGATAACTAGATGAAACTTTCTCTTACGACCGTGTAAAATTTTGTGAAATCGGATGATAAACCCATCCGCCAGAACTGTTCAAGTCCCCAGGTACCTAATATATGGACCCCAGTTCCTACCGGGAACTCTCTATCGCAAATACAGCTCAATCAGTGGGATATACGAGGTATGACAATTAAGTAATGAGACTGATTCCATAAAAACCGTATATTTGAAAATTATTCTACAACTCTGCCAGCCCCTTCAAAGTAGTCCCTTGGGCAGCTATACAGCGATTCCAGCGCGTTTTCCATGCTTCGTAACATTTCTGGAACGCTTCGACTGGGATGTCCGCGAGTACCCTCGTCACGGCCGCTTGGATGTCCGTAATCAAAATGGGTTCCTTTGACCACCGATTTTGTTTTAGGAAACAAAAAAAGTCACAGGGTGAAAGGAGGGATACCGAAAAAAGAGAAAGGGAATTTCAAGGCCTCAGGTTTACCACAAGCGCGGCAATAAAATCAGTCTCATTACTTAATTGTCAAACCTCGTATACTCAGAGAAAATTTTTTTCTTATAATAGTATGTTCGTGTCTAAAATAAGGGTTAAAGCGGATCAATATTTCTCTTAGTTGGCATACACTGCTGGTCATAGGTTGAACGCACCAACTTTTTTTTCAAATAAAATGTTATATTTATAATCATGCTTGTTCTTACTGTCCAAAATGCTTATTTTATCAAAGTTTGAATCTTGTCCGAAAAACATAGTTGGTTGATTTTCGAAAAAATAACTGTACATTCGGAGATTCCAGAGAAGTTTAAAGCGTCTTAAAGCGTCCAAAAAAACCCTCTAAATAAACTATGCAAAGAAAAACGGCTTCTATTCTTGAAAAAATACATGAAGTGGACTTTTAAATCTGACACCAGACTTAATCACTGGCGTTCAATTATCTTTACCGATGGAAAAACGTGCTAATTTCGATGGCCCTGATGGCTTTCAACATTATTATCACGATTTCCGTAAAGATGAGTTATATTTAAGTCGCCAACACCACAGCCGAGAAGATGTAGTCATATTGTGGGGTACCATCACGTTTTATGGAATAATTAACTTCATTTTTGTCGCTTAGAAGAGATGCGGAAGTAATCTGCTTGGACAAATTCGTTTGATTTTACAACAAGACAATGCTCCTATTCATAACGCTCGAGTAGTAAAGTCTTTTATTTCGAGTCAAAACGCTAATGTCATGGCCTGGCCGCCACAGATCTTAACGTAAAACGAAACTTTTGGAGCTGGCTAACACAGAAGGTATACTCTTCCTTCTACGAAGGAGGAAAGCAATACGTAGATAAGGAAACTTTAACTGCAACTATTAAACGTGCTTGGAGCAAGATTTCCTTGACCTAATGATCAGCAGTGTATACCGAATAATGACTTTATACCGCTAATATCCGTAAATATGTGAGTTATCTTAATGAAATTCAAGGAACGTATTTTTCTAATAGCAGTCTATTTTGAGCTCAAAATTAATAAAATCGGGTGACAACTTTCCCTAGCCGCCATACAACTGACTATAAAGCATTCGCGCGGAGAGCCTATATTTCTGTAAACGATGTGTAATATTACCAAAAATAAATAAAATTGGGTGAATACTACACCTATCTCACATATGTATATGTACCTTATATAGGAATTTCACAATTAATGTTGAATTCTTCTGCAACAATTTTAAGATTAAGTTTTGCCCACACCTGTAGATATTTCAACGGGTAATTGCGTTAGAAATTAAATTAATTCTCACTCGATAAAATATCATATTTTCCCTTTCTTAAATGCCAGATTGTCCAACTAAATTCTAATTGCCAATAAACCTGAAAAAATATTAGTTTTGATACATTCATTTGCACATGTTCAGTCAATATATTAAAAAGAAAGAAAGAAAAGAAGGTTATATTTTGGCTAGAAGCCCAAATATTATCGTAGAATATCTAAAAAATGGAATCTTCATCCTCATTAGCAGAAAACAGTACATTTTTTTAATTAGATTTTCCTTTAAATTTGGCATATAGCAATAAAAATATATTGAAAATGTGGTTTTCTAATTTATATTATTATGTCCCACAACTAAAAGCGAAAAAGGTAATTCAAATACTACTGAAAGCTTGTTCACAATATATTTGATAGTAGTTTTTATAACCTTTACTTTATTACATACTATGCGCAAAATGAAATTTAAAAAACATTTCATAATAAATTTTCAAAAAAAAAATACATAAAAATTAACTTTTATACTGCGCCTTCAAGCAAAAGATAATAAATAATAAAGCATGTGACAAATAGGAGAGATTTCACAACCGGTAAATTGATAAAAAATAACGACACTCTCCTTTCAATATTTTTATGCATAAAAACATTAATTTTCCAACATTTGGAATCTTAGACAAGACAAACGAACAATCGAAAAAGGAGGCGAGCAATCAAATTGACATAAAATGACAACAAAAGGTTTGCTTCACAAAAAAAAAACAAAAATCTTCTCCAAACAAACACGATATGTTAGTATATGCGCGCTTTTACTGTTGTTGTATATTTTCACGACTTTTCATTTAACCGCCTTTTTGCCATATAATTGTGTAGCACGCATAAACAAGTGAAATAGCGCTGCTACAAGCAATATAAACAAGCAATGCCATGACAAACTGATATGGACACCACGCCGTATGAGCAACATGCTAATACAGTGCCGTGCGAGCATTGCTTGACATGCAATACATAAATTCGTCGTTACATATTAACATGTGTACATTTATATGCAGTTGTGTGTATGTATATGTGCCGAAATAAGTGTTTGCCTGTTGCCGTTATTTGTTTTGGCAATACATTTACACATGCCTACAGACAACTATAAGCGCCAAATGTTGCTTCATAAATGAATGAAAAGTACATAAAACGATATGTGCACATCAACGGAGACACATGACCGACATTTGTTGTATGTTTTGTTATGTAAATATATATTTTTTATCTTTTTTGCATTTGAATTTCACTTTTTTCTTTTCCTTGTGTTGCCTTAAGGCGGCATGGAAGATATTTTGATGGGTGCGACAGGTATTTGTATGCCAGATGTGTATCTTAGCAAATAGTTTATAATCAGAATACAAACAAATACTAATTGCCCTTTAAAATAAAAGCAATAAAAATAAGACATTGTATTTTTCCGTATGATAGCGGCAAGTGCCTCACCTTCATTTAAAATACAAAACAATGTTTCATCAAAAAAATCGAAATTGAGTTTTTTATTGCTTACGATTCACTAAAATATATAACATATATACAGCATAAAATTTTCAACTTTCGCTGACGGATATAACAAATATATAACCAGTATAAAACCATTATATATAACCAATATATAACCAATGTATAACCACTTTATAACCAAAATTCAAATTTTTGTTTTCAATATGAGAGATTTCTATGATACCTTTTTTCCTTCACCTGCAAAATTATGAAAAGTTACGTTATTTTCCCTTTTTCAAAAAAAAAAATTTCAAAAAATTCAGTTAAATTTATAAAATATTTTTACTTCTCCTTTTTTGATTTATATTCAAATCAACTTTCATTTTGCTCATAAAACTCTTTAGGAAAATAAATTTCTGATTGCCACTTGCTATTTGCCTTACTTATCTTTGTCTGCATGCGACTGCCATGCACTTGAGCATGTAGCATGACAACTGTTCTTAACTTTTGCGCCCCAAAGGCATTAGAAGTGGTTGCAAAAACTACAAACCAATTGTAACGGACAGACAAGTAGTGCTGCAGTTACATGACGGTCACAACCGATTTTGTTGGTTGGTCATGTATTTACTATTTGTATGCTCGTTAAATGAACATAGAGTTCAATATAACAGCAAGGACACGTCAGCAAAAAAAAAACAGAATTCGGTTTAACAAAGTTTTGTATGAAAAGATTTTTTCAGGCGGCCAATACTGTAGGTTATTTGTAAAAGTTTTCAAGCTCAAACTGCAAATATTCAAACGCAAATGTGTTATCTCAAATTTCAACATGGAAATGATAGAACAGTTGCAGATACATACATATATATAAATGCCTATCTAACGATATATAATGGGATTTTAGCGAAATTTTTTTTATTAACAAATATATTTTTCGATTTTTAGTGTAGAAAAAGTTAATTTTGTAAGGAAAATTACTCAAAAGTATAATCTTTTGGAAACGTTTCATAGCAAAAATCAGCAGAAATTTATTTTAGTTATAAACTATTCTGGAATCCACAGCTTCTATTCAAATTTGTATGAAATGATCGAATTTATAAAGCAAAATATAAAATTAAGAAGCTTAAGTAAGGTATATTGAAAGTAAAACTTGTTTTCTGGAACCTCTTGCACCTTTATGTTCAGAAAGAAAGATTTTCAGAGATTTTTCACTCTCTTTTTATACCAAATAAAAATGATCAAATTTTGGTACCAGAAATTCATCGTTGTGTCTTTGCAATAATTTTTTGCCATTTTGAGGTTAGCTTCGTATGTGTTGGAAATATATATACGTGGCAACACTTCCCATCACTATTTTCCGTTATCCTCATCTCTTTGCATACTAGTTTGTATTCCTTTTTCTTACTCGCTTCATGTTCAGTCTATCACAATAAATCAAACCAACAGGTTATGGGCTCAGCGCACTGCTGTGTGTCGGCATTCGCGAATTTGAAATTGTGTGATAAACTTGTGCGTACGCGTTGTTGTGTCTATAGCGAAAGACTGTGTGTCGGTATTTAAATTCGTAAACGCAAATAATTATACTGTCCGTCGGTGTATTATAGTTTTAAAAGACAATGAGTGCGTTTTTCCAAATCGAAAAATTGGACGATTCCAATTACGCGTCGTGGTCGGTGCAAATGAAAAGTGTTCTTGTACACTCCGATCTGTGGAGCGTTGTGTGTGGCCGTGAGGTCAAAGCAGATAATATGACTATTGCGGAAAAAGCCGCATATGATATTAAAAATGAAAAAGCATTGGCTTCAATTTTACTTTGTGTAAAACCGTCAGAAATAAACCATGTGAAGCATTTGACAAGCGCATTGGTAGCGTGGAATAAATTCCGCGAAATACATCAGCCAAAAGGGCCTGCGCGAAAGATATTGTTGTTTAAAAAACTATTACAACTAAATATGTTTGAAGGGACTGCTATTGCAAATCATATAAACGAATTTTGTGGAATTCGCGAGAGTCTCTCTGAAATAGAAGTTGAACTTCCAGAGGAAATATTAGTGATAATTTTATTATCAAGTTTGCCGGCGCAATATGAAAATTTTGTTGTTGCAATGGAAACACGGGACGCATTACCATCATTTAATGCGTTAAAAGTGAAATTACTGGAAGAGGGTGCGCGGCAATGTGCAATTGAAGAAAAACAAGAAAAAAGTACAGAAGTGCTAATGCAAGCTAAGACATGTGTATCTAGTAATTTCCAGAACAAAAACAAAGCAAGTGTAGCAAACGGTTTAGGAAACAACAACAAGAACAGTAAAAACGGTAAAAATGCCAAGTGTTTCAATTGCGGTCGGCGTGGACATTTCGCAGCAGCATGTAGACAGCCAAAAAAGAGTGAGTGCAAGCAAGAAAGCGACAGGGTTGAACGGTCTTGTTTTATGATGCATACAAAAACGAATAACGGAAACGTGTCGGCGACGCATACTTGGTGCGTGGATAGCGGTGCAACTTCGCATTTGTGTTGCGACCGCAGCTTGTTTACAAAATATACGGACGCTAGTGAAAAAATTTGGTTAGCTGGTGGACAGTGTATTGACGCAGTAGGCCGTGGCGACGTTGACGTCGGCGGTACACTGATTACATTGAAAAATGTTTTGTATGTACCAGCATTACAATATAACTTTGTGTCTGTGAGCAAAGCAGTAGAAAGCGGTAATACAGTTTCGTTTGAGCGTGATTGCGTCGAAATTAAAAATAACAAAAATTGCGTGTTATTGAAAGCGTTTAAGAACAGTGGACTTTTTATATACAAGAGCGATCATAACAAATGTTTAAGTACAGTTAAACAAAATGATACAGAAAGAAATGCATTTAAGTGGCATAATCGGTATGGACACGTAAATTTTAATTGTTTAAAGGACATGTCAACCAACCAATCAGTGTTTGGGTTAAAGATTGGTAAAGTGCCGAATGAAATAGTATGTAAGACATGCGCAAAAGCAAAAATAAATGTGAAACCCTTTCCTCAAGTTTCAGAAAAGCGAGCAAAACAGTTAATTTCTGTAGTGCATAGTGACGTTTGTGGTCCAATAAATTGCACATCAATTGGTGGTTCACGATATTTTGCTACCTTCATTGATGACAAATCGCGATACATGAGTGTATATTTTTTAAAAACGAAAGATGCTGTTTTTGAGGCCTTTAAAGAATACAAGGCTATGGCAGAAAAGCAAACCGGTTGTAAAATTAAAAACTTGAGAAGCGATAACGGTCGCAAATACATATCAAATGTGTTTGATTCTTATTTAAAACAAAACGGTATAATGAGACAATTAACAGTGCCTTATACTCCGCAGCAAAACGGTGTAGCGGAACGTGCAAATAGGACATTAGTAGAAATGGCTAGAGCAATGTTAGATTATGCGAAAATTGGCGAGCATTTTTGGGCAGAGGCAGTGAAAACAGCTGCATATATACGTAATCGAACAGTGACAAAAATTCTCGTGAACAAAACGCCACATGAATTGTGGGTGGGTACGAAACCCAGTGTATCGCATTTTAAAATTTTCGGTTCGACGGCAGTGGCTCTCGATAAAAAACAATCGAAAAAGTTTCGCACTAAAGGTAAAGAGTGCATTATGATCGGTTACTCAGAAATAAGTAAGGATTATCGTCTGTATGATCAAGAAAGCAGAAAAGTTTTTGTCAGCCGCGATGTTATCTTCATCGAAAAGCCTAATGATACTCAACAGGCAGATACGAAACTCATCGAATTCGACGAAGGTGAACTGCAGGGCATCGTGTTGCCTACAGTGCAGTTACATAGTAAAAACAACGATGGCGAAGTAGCAGATACTCAATTGGTAAACAGCGAAGGTGTAGACAGTGATCAAAGTGACGACGACACCAATAATGTACGGGATGCAGTAGTGATTGGTCGAGGTAGGCCAAAATTGTTGCGTACTGGCAAAAGAGGACGTCCGCGAAAACAATACAATGAACTCCATTTAATGTGTGAAGAGTCAGTAGAGGCACCAAACAGTGTTGCAGAGGCGTTAAATAGCGATCATTCTACTGAATGGAAAGCCGCGATGGAGAAGGAGTATGCAGCACTCGTAAAAAATGACACGTGGATACTTGCTGATTTGCCACAAGGTCAAAAGGTGGTTGGATGCAAGTGGGTATATACTGTTAAACGTGACAAATTCGGCGATATTAAGCAATTTAAGGCGCGATTGGTAGCCAAGGGTTGCAGTCAGCGATACGGTGTAAATTATTTTGAAACATTTTCTCCAGTCGTCAGATACGCAAATATTCGAATGGTAATCGCATTGGCGGTTGAACAAAATTTGTACTTACACCAAATTGACGTGTCATCAGCGTATCTCAACAGTGAATTGCATGACGAGGTTTATATGCAGCAGCCAGAGTGTTTCATCGACAGAAGATATCCAGATCGCGTATTGAAACTAAAGAAGTCTTTATACGGTTTAAAGCAAAGCGGTCGTGAATGGAATGCGAAATTAGATTCTGTTCTTCAAGATATGGGATTTAAGCGATGTCCCAGCGAGTCATGCATTTATGTAAGAAATTCGAAAAATGTAACGAATTTAATTGCAGTGTACGTAGATGATTTAATCATTGCGAGTTCAAATAAGTCTGAACTAATCCAGATCAAAGCCGACATAGCAAGCAAGTTTGACATCGTTGACGGTGGTCAATTAACGCATTTCTTGGGCATGGAAATAGGGCGTTGCGGTGAAACGGGCAGTGTGACGTTGTGTCAAAAGCAGTACATTTTAAGGTTGCTTAAAGAGTACAACATGGAAGATTGTAGAGACGCTACAACTCCATTAGATGCTGGATTTAAGGTTCATTGCAGTAACGAAATGTGCAAGAAGGTCGATAAAGTGCAGTATCAATCAATAGTAGGCGCGCTAATGTATCTAGCAATATCAACTCGTCCTGACATCATCCATTCAGTTAGCAAATTATCTCAGCGTAATACAGATCCACATATAGAGCATGAAGCTGGAGTAAAGCATTTACTACGGTATTTGAAGAAGACAGCGGATTTTAAATTACACTACGTAAAAACTGGCAAAGATATTGAGGGCTTTGCAGATGCTGATTGGGGTAGTGATCCAACTGACCGTAAGTCCTATACGGGGTATGCTTTCGTAGCAGCTGGTGGTGTATTCTCTTGGGAATCTAAAAAACAGAGCGTCGTAGCTCTAAGTAGTACAGAAGCCGAGTATATAGCATTATCTGCGGCAGCAAAAGAAGCAGCGTACATAACCAAACTTCTAAAAGAAATGGGTTTTGACAAGAGCGGACCTATGGTAATAAATAACGACAATCTGAGTTCCCAAAGTCTGGTGAGGAATCCAATTTATCATGCACGAAGCAAGCACATTGACATCAAATTTCATCATATCCGGCAGATGTACATTAACAATGAAATAGATTTAAATTATATTTCAACAAACAATATGATGTCAGACATGTTAACTAAAAACTTACAAAAGTTAAAGCATTTATATTTCTCAAAAGAGATGGGTATATATTAATAGATATAAGTAAATAATTTTTGTAAAGTGTTGAGAAGGAGTGTTGGAAATATATATACGTGGCAACACTTCCCATCACTATTTTCCGTTATCCTCATCTCTTTGCATACTAGTTTGTATTCCTTTTTCTTACTCGCTTCATGTTCAGTCTATCACAATAAATCAAACCAACAGTATGAAAGATGTGCTTTATTTTATTGAAATATATTAACAAAATATACACAAAAAGAAATAATGTCCAGTTATACCAATTTAGAAATTGTTTCCTTAAAATTATATTATGCTCTCCCACTGTGCGCCATGTCGTATGAGTAACCCAACTGACTGTATGCAATTGCAATGTAAACGCAGAACAAATACTTGCTGAGACTACTTTGACAAAGCCGCTGTCCATTATATATAATTTAGCAGGAAAGTTGAAAATTAGCCAAACAACATACTTGCACAGTGAAATTGACATGTGGGTTAGTTGGGTATAGCATATTCTTAGTAATGACAAACCGCTTGTGCACAAGAGCCATATACGTAGATAAATTACAGTTGCTTACATATATGCAGAGGTAAATAGATATATGCAATACCAGACTAACTGCACTTCATCTAGCCTGTTTCCTCTGCATCAAATCAATTTCAATTACTCCGTTTACTACAATTTCCTCTTGCCGAGTAGCCTACCTGCCTTACGCTCATGTTGTTGTACTACAAAATAACAGCCATGACGAGACCAAATACAACAGATTTTTGTGGCCAAAAGTTTTAATAGATTTACGAAATCTGACATTGCTGGCTGTTGCTGAGATTGTTGGTATATATATATAAGCAGCAAAGGCAAGGTTTGAAGCATTTTTTATTAAGAGTGGTAGCTTTTCAAAGATTTAAAGTATATGAATAGTTTTATGGACAAAAAATTACTCATAAATTAAATTAAAAAGTCTTACTGTTTTTTGCTCTGTATACTGAAGAATTTTTTTTATATGTTTTATTTTCTAAAAGAGTCCGCGAAATAAAAAATTTTATCATAAACGGTTAAATTTTTAATTTAATGAAAAGAGAATGACAAGTTATTTACATGCAAACCTTTAGCACTCACCAAAACCTTCAATTCCGTATATTAATTCTATGTTTACCATAATATACAGTTATACAAAATATCGATACACTTTTTTTTTTAACATTTCCTTTAATCTGTTCTCATTTCTACCATCTTATTTAATTCTCTTCTAACCAAATCTCTTCATATGTTTGCAGACAATACCAAAATAAAATTTCCTCCTCAAGGTTGATAGCCTTTACTGTCTCGCAAATAGCTGTCTAGGCATCGTAATGTTAATTTAGTCACATATGTATATATGTACTTTGTCGTGCATGTAATATAAAGTGTATATACGAGCAGATATAAAATAGATATGCCTTCAATGGCACATGGTCAGACGTGGCTAAATGCAAACACAGTCTTTCACTTTCATTGACTTTCGTACATACTGTCGCATATGCATACATTCACTGTCATCATGTAATTTAATTAGCAAGAAGCTGACATAAAATCCGCAGACAAATTAATGAAATAAAAAGTTTAGTACACACTCTGGTAAGCACAATTATTTTTTAGAGACTGGCAACAGCTGCTAGCCGAGCAGGTTTGAGGTGGATGTAAAATGAAAGCGATATACTCGTAAATAAAAATATATATGTCAAATATAACAAGTTGGGCAAATGGTGTTCAAATTAATTTAGTGAAGCTAAAGCCAATTTTTAAATTCAGCGAAATTCTTTACTTTTTATTTGTACTTATGCAATTTCTCTTAAGGGATCACATGGGTTTACGGGTTTCAAAAATCGATTTTTTTTTTATTATCTTATCAAATTCTATAACACCTCAAGAATATTGATCTCAATTTTCAAATTGATCAGAGTAATAGTTTCGGAGCTACAGCCTTGGGAATTGTTCGCTCGAGGCTAGCTAGACTTAGTGCGACGTCTTTAAACGCGATTCTCTCGAAACTGTGTTTTTGAAGTCGGTTGGTATGATTTCCCAAGAACTACTCAACTAATATTCATGAAATCTTACGCAGGTCTTTTAGATTCAATTTTTAAAGACTTGGACAAAGGATTTTTTTCGACTAAAATTATATGAAAAAAATCTCGCGAAATTTTAACTGAAAGTTCAATTTTTTTCTAAAAATGACAGCCACAAATGCTATTTCCAGTTTTTTCTTTCGTTCAAGTTATAGATTAAAGTTTTAACTAAAATTCGCAATTTTTTCAGTTTAGATGATCTTGTAAGGAGTTATCATGCCAACGCGGACGCATATTTTCTCCGAGGAGTCACCGAAAATGGCGTCGAATGGCTTAAAATATTAAAATATATTTTCATTTTTCCAAAAATGACAAAATTTCTTTGCTAATAGTGTATATTTGTAACAATATAAAATTTTAATGAAATATTTCATTTTTTAAATGAGAAAAATTTTTTGGAAAAAATGCTGTTTTTTACCCGACGAAACCCATGTGACTCCTAAAGAGGAATATATGTTTCTTAAATCCTTTCAAAACTGTAAGGTGTTTAAATTCGGTTTCTCTCATAACTCCATGGCCGAAAACGTGAAAAATTGTAATTTCGAAACCTCGATCACATGATTTATAAAAATATTTTGCTTTAACAAAAAAAAAAAAAAATCGTAAAACCTTAAACTGGACGCAATAAAGTAAACCTTACATAAGATTTTAAGCCAAACATTTCACACCGGTTGTTTACCAGCATTTGGCAACGTTCTTTGGCTGTTTCGCTTGGTACTGCCAACATTGGCACCACATTGTGCCAAGTTTTTTTTTTTTTAAGAAATACAAGATTTTCTGTGTGTATTCGTTTTGACTTAAATACTTAAATTTGTATTTTACACTTTCCTTCTTTCCAAAAGAAATATTTATTTTCATTCTGCCAATTCGAAGGTGGTTGGGTGACAGCAATCAAAAAGTAGACATTTACACATTTATTTTTAATTAATTATATTTTGATATTGCAAGTCATTAAAAAAGGAAATAAAAAAAAATTAAATTAATAGACAAAATTACTTTATATAAATTTAATTTTATAATAATTCATTAACTAAAACGCTAATTATATAAATGAATATACCTGTCTTCATAAAAACATGGATTCACCCAGTGTGACAACCTAACAAATGCGATTTTGGGAATTTAAAACCCAAAAACTATTATATCAGAGTTCACTCTTTTTTTCACACTTTACTCAGTCAATAATTTATGTTAAAAATTTTATTGTTTGTCATTATGGGAATGAGAAAAGCTTTAATCCACAAGTTTTAAAGTAAACTCACTCTATTCTCTGCCTTCTAAACCTTCCCGTGATTGTAATGAAGTTCAGCAGTACTAAAAGTTAAAGTTTTATCTAATCGTGAGAAGAAACCCTCGACTGATAGTTGCTATTATTTTCTTATATAAAACCTTGGATTAGCATAGGAGATTCTTACAGTTTCCTCTTTTTCTACCTTCGGACACCTTCTACAATAGTCTTTATATGGCATTCCTAGCTTTCCTATTAGACATAGAGTGTCATTTCTTCGAATTTTAGTAGTAAGCATGTGCGGTCCGTATTCCATTCATGCCACGTTTGTCTGTTTACATAAAAAGTCCCTCTTTTCCGGAGTCTAATTATAGAGTAGTTCTGGCTTGTTCATCTTCCTCACAGTTGTTATGGTATCTCTATGACCTGGAACTCATTGCAAGTTTATCGTGAAATGGAATGTTAGATCTACTAAGAGATCAAGGCATTTTTCACTAACTTTGACGAAACCTTAAAAGATTTTGGTGACTTCAAAGCCTACTGACTCTCTGCATATATAAAAATATTCCTATTGTGAGCACACTATACAAACCATAACAATTTGCTTTTATAAAAATGCATAGTTACGGAGTCTGGAAAATTTCTGTTTATATAAATTTTTTAATGGTTAATGTTCAAAGTACTTTTTGGGAAACTAAAAATAATATTCATTTGGTAAATATGTGAATAAAATGTTTCCCTGTTCTCGGCGCTATAATGGTATGGTGTAAAACATCTTTCTTATGTATATGTACATATTAACTGGGGCTGAGGTATAACATTATCCAATGAACTACGTGCAATTTATATATAGGGTGGGCCATATGAAATTTTAAATTCGAAGATAGGGCGTAAAAGATTGAGTGTAGCGTTTGCTGCATGGCACGTAGCGCCGTCCTGCTAGAACCAAATGTTGTCCAAGTCTTCCTCTTCAATTTGCTTAATGAAAAATTCAGTTAACATTGCGCGATTTCGCTCACCATTGATAGTTGCGGTTCCTTCTTCATTTTCGAAGAAAAATGGGCCGATGATTTCACCAGACCAAAATCCGCACCATACAGTGATTCGTGCTGGGTGCATTGGCTTCTCGACGATTACGTGCGGGTTTTCTGTGCCCCAAATGCAACAATTCTGCTTGTTAACGTAACCATCGAGGTGGAAATGAGCCTCGTCCGAAAAGATGATTTTTCGGTAAATTTGACCATCCTCGGTCAAACGAACTTTGGAAAAAGTATTTAAATATTTCCCAGTTTTCTTCTAGTGAATAGCGACCCATTTCGTAAATTTGAGACTTTTTACTGAATATCTGTCACTTTCCGAATGGTATTTGACGTTTCCAATGTCGAAATATAGATAATTCAAATTTTAAACGTTAGATGACCCACCCTTTACTTATTAAGATGGCACCAGCTCCTAGAATCAAAATTGCTGATATTCTTCTCCTGAGTAAATAAGTAATAAGTAGTTCATTAAAATTGGGCCAAAATGTCATTTTCTGGCAAATTTCCAGCAAAAAAATGTTTTTTACCAACTCACATATAGGAATATGTTAATAAAGCCTAAAACAAAGAATATTGATCACCTTAGGTTTATTATAGCGCTACACTACCCTTACTTAATACTCTTTGAATTTTATGTATGGTATATATTCTTTTCTTAATACATCTAGTTTTCAGCAGACTTCCACCAGCTACATTCAAAGACAGCTTAACTCTATTTGTTCATAATTAATTTGAGCTCCCGGTGACACGAACATCTGCGACAACGAAAAAACAGACGGGTTGGCTAAGTCGGAACCTTTCGAGATGAATACAATGTTCGATAAGAACGATAAAGAAGGAACTCAATACAAAGTTTGAACAAATAACTCAGAGGTGTTGGAAATCTACAACCAAATTTGGGATAGTGAATCAGATAAGCCCAATTTATGATGGTGGATTGGCCACCAAGATCGTGTGATATCACACAATTATACTTTTTCCTGCGGGGATGTGTGAAGTATTATGTAATGTATATGAAGACAATTCTGCTTCGATTCAGGCCGTACAGCAAAACATCTTGATCATATACCACCCTCTATTACAACCAAACAAACTTAATCGAAATATGTATGGAAAACAGATTTATTTTCATTTTTGCAACAATTTTTTAAGTCTCATTTTCTTTTGCTTTCTTTTACATAGAGAAGTACTGGTAGCTATTAAGTACCTCATTAATAGTGCAACCAATACTCATAATCTAATTGCCTTTAGAATTACAATGAAATGATTGCAATGTATTGTCACTTTTGCGTTATTTTAAACTAATATTGGCTAAAATAATAAATATTATATATCGGAGCAACAAGATTTATTAACACATTAGGTGCTAATTAATAGGATACACAATGATTTCTAAGAAAATTTATTTCTATACAGCCAAGATGTTTTAATTTAAACATAAATATTCTTCAAAACTACTTATACTAAACGATATTTTAATGACTGGTATTAAAAGGAATTTATTTTCCACTCGAATACCCTTTACCACACAAATTTATTTACAAATTATTGCCATACAACTGAGTACATATAAAGTCAGACATTTATTTGCACAATAAACCAAGTCAATTTCAAGGTGTCATTAAACAAAAGTATTCAGTGAATTCTCGTTAAATAAATGATTTTGTTATACAGGTCTGGCATTTGTTATAAGCTCAAATATTAGACAAATGTATGGCTAATTACCTTTTAATATGGATAACTGAGCAGACAACTTGATTGCTGACTAATAACTGCGGGTATCGCATTGCTTAATACCGAGTAATTTGTTACGAATAAGTGGCAATATACTATATATTACTTGACAAATGTAATAATTTGTTGAATGAAATGTGATACAGTTATTTGCATTACATATATACTTATGTTTGTATATACACAAATATAATGTAAATATGGAAGGCTTATAATCAAATTATATAACATAACAATTTAGCGCTTAAGCAAATAGCTTACAGAGCTGACAGGCTTTCCTTAAAAGCATAACAAATGCTGTTAGCATAATACACACAAATACACAAAGGTAATAATCATTACCGTTAAATGGCAATAAGAAAATCGCTTAAATTTTACTAGCCTAGCGGGAGTATCAACCAAAGGAATTGTAATTCGAAATTAGGGAGCTGGTAATAGGCTTTTTGCCACAAAGTGAGCAAATAAATATATATTTTATAGCCCGAAATTATTGGTAAATACGGCGAGTATATTGAAATGCGCTTCAATTGAATTATTATATTTGCTTTTATTGGCTTTATTGTGCACACAATGACCTTTGAGTGTGTGTGTGTGCGGTTTGGTAAGCGTGGTGTTGCATGTGGCACATTAACAAACAATTACGCGCGCATTTATGAGCCTTCAAAGGTGTGCCTTGCCGCACATAGCTTTGAGGCAACAACAGGTGCCGCCACCGCTGCCACAAGCCCAGCATGGCTATTTAGTGGTCTAAAAGTAAACGGCGGCTATCAGCCACGTAAGGGGCGCATAGCATATATGTAGATATGAGTACGTGTATATAAAAGTATGTAAATGTGAATTAAGTTCTAACGCAAGCAACTCACTGCACTACAGCATTTTTGTGGTACGAGGCGTATACGTAACTCAATCAAATGACTAAATGGCTGCTGGAGTATATTAGCAGTGATGACAGTTTCCATAAAAAAGGAAATGTTTATATTTGCAATTACTTATACACTTTAAGATATTTAGGGAAATCTGAATTTATCAAGTATTTTTATACAAAAACTAGATTAATCATCGTAGCTGATCATTATATTGATGAGGAATAATAATAAATTTTGAAGCAAGCACATCGGTGGAAACAAATGGCAATGAAAATATTGCGCACATTGATTAATCAACAAGCCTGCTTGGACCAAAAATCAACTCTATAATGAAACAAACCATATTTCCAATAAGAAATTATATCGTTGGCTGGCCACAGCACCAAGACACCATGTTTTGAGCTGGTAAAAAATGCTTAAGAAATACAGCTCCCTACCGCCTTACGAAATTACAAAATTAAGATTAATGAAGGTATCTCATACCATATACAATATTACTATTATTACAATGCAATAAAAAATATAAAAAAAAAATTTAAATACGTTAAATATCGAGCTCATAAACGGCTTTCCAATAAGAGTGATATGAATTCTCTTGAAACAAAAAATAAGCTAGTTGTTAAGGAAACTCAAATGTTTTTTATTTAGTGTGAAATACAATCGATCGTTCTGAATATAACGTTATTCAAATGATCTCCTCGACTTTTTATGCAAAAACGAATTCGACGAACCCAATTTCGAGTCGTTTTTCCACTAAATCAAGTCGTATGTCATGAACAACACATTTAATATTGACAACTAGAGCCTAAAGAAAGCCTCTTTTATATCTAATTACCAAAGGCTTCTAATAACCCCAAAAGAAATGGTTTCATGGTATTAAATCACAACTTCTTGGAGACTATGTCACAATTTCTTGAACTAATTAAATCTCCAAACTTTTCTCGCCACAATTCGGTTGTTGCACGTGCTCCATCTTGTCGAAACCAGATGTAATCAAGATCAACTCCATTCAACAGTAACGATGTCAAGAGATTCATTTTGAAGGAAGTACAGACCGACGATAACATGCAAACAAAAACCACACCAAACTCTCAATTTAACTGAATGCTATGGTTGTTTACGTATCATTTGTGGATTTTCTGTTTTGTTTATTTACCTTACCACTCAGATGAAAGTGAGCCCCAGACTCATCGAAGAAGATGGTTTTATTAAAAAAATCGATATCATTTTCAAGTTGTTCGGAGGCAGTCAGCAAATTCACGACGTTCACGATGGTGTAATGGCTTCGATTTTTTAGTGAGAACAATTCTGAATGGATGGAAGCCCAAATGCTTTCTCACAAAACCAGCCAGGTTGTGGTCTGAGACAATCCCAATTCTTGAAAACGTCTTGAAAACGACAATTTGCGGTATTCAGCAACACTTGCTCGAACGGCAGCAATGTTTTCATTACTTCGAGTGGTGCTTTATCTTATGGGCACTTGACAATTATATAAAAAAGGTACGCACGAAATTTTCAATAATTCGACAAATAGCGAGCAGAGGTAAACGATTAGTACGATCATAAAATGGCAAAAGCGCAAAAAAAGTTGCAATTGAGGAACGATTATTTTGATAATAAAATTTAATAATTTGTGAACGTTGTTCTGAGGTATATCATTCCATGATGAAATTGTAAACACTGCAGAACACAATGAAAATAAGTAATTGATCATGACGGATTAAAAATGGTCGAAACGATACTTGGAAATCATATCATCCCAATTGGAAAATCCAGTAAGAGAAAGAAATGGTGGTTCATTATTAATTTATATTAGGAAAGAGAGCTTAAGCGCTAAGCACAACAATTATTTATTATTTATTTAAGTACATTATTATATAGCTACAATAACACGCTTTTATATATAAAAATAAAATTAAAAAGAAAGTTCAAAATTTACTGAAGTAGCAATTTCGACTTTGGGATTGTAAAACTGGATTATGCGCAAAATTAATGATCAAATAAATTTACGCAAAACTACTATCTCTGCTTTCCTTCAGAAATATGTGAAGACTAAATTTGTAAAACGCAAAACTGGTTCCGGAAGCTCGAAGATGACTACTACAAAGGATCACAACCATATTAAGCGGCTTAATATTCAGAACGGATTTGCAAAAGTTGAAGACATTAGAAGCGAAGTTCAAGAATTAAATTTAACCGAAATCAGTATGCAAACAGTAAGACGGCGCCTCCAAGAAGCCAGACTAACTGCCTTTTGACCTGCCAAAAAACCAATATTGATGGTAAAAAAGCGACAAAAACGCCTGCAGTAGGAGATACTGCATAAAACCTAGAACAAGAAAGTTTGAAGAAAAGTCATAATTTCAGATGGGTCTAAAATTAACATCTTCGGTTCAGACGGAACGTCGTACGTTCGCAGAAGAGTTGGTGAACGATTCAATATTGAGTGTGTCACGCAGCGGGGAGTCAGATGATCTAGAGGTGTTTTTCCTATCAGGATGTTGGAAAGTTGGCCTTGATTAATGGAAATATAAACGCCATTAAATACCAACAGATATTACAGGAAAACCTGGTTCCTTCAATTCAAGAGCACTTTTCCTATATGGACAACGTAATTTTTCAGAATGACTCCGCGTCATGCCATTGAGCCAAATCTTTAGTTAAATTTTTTTATATGACAAAACCTTATTTACATATCACTTCTATAAAGATATGGTTTATTAATATATATTTTAAATTTTTTCAGATAAAAAATATTTAGCAGAATTGGGTGTTTTATCACGGGACTGGCCTGAGAAGAACCCTGATATAAACCCCATAGAAAACCCCTGGCACATCATAAAAGCGCTGAAAACCAAGAAGAGACCAAGCACTTTGCCAAAACTTGACCGGATATTTGAAGAGATTTAGTATAATGGTATACCGTCACAAATCTTAGAATCGTTAGTTGATTCCATGCCCAAGCGAATAAAAACCGTGATAAAAAAAACAAAAGAGGCCTCATTTTTAAGTAAAGTCAAATAATCACACTTTTTTTAAGTGTCCTCTTTTTTTATTCGCTACTTAATTTCTGAGAGCCACAGAGGGAGTAGCAAAACACCACAGTTCACATATAAAAAAATTTAAAAATAATTCAACATCACAATAGATTTGAAAATTTGGAATGTCTAATTTTCAATCACTATCCCTAGCAATAACTGTGTCTTTCACAAGAGGATCACAAAGAGTAGCGGAATTCGTCAATGATACATACGTATATGAACGACTCTAATTAAGGTTGTGAATAAATCCTAAAACAGTCGGGACTACACAACTGAAACAGACGCGACTTATTAATCGGACCAGAACTCAACTCAAATCTGTGTTTTTGTCATTACAATAATAACAACAATCATTGAAGTGTTTTTATTCCCATCATTTTTTCTGGAATATGAAAATGAATTTTAATTATAATTATTTATCTTCTGCCTGTATTAACGCAATAACAAAAAATGGAGTAAAAAAACTTAAAAAATTTTCAAATATTTGGTAAAATTTAACAATTAGCAACTGCCATAAAGTTTTATTAAACCAAATCTGCTTAAAATCCCACCGAATTCGCACATAAACGCCACAAAAGTCGAAGACAAAGAAACGGCAGCAAGTCAGCTGCGTGTCGAACTGGCAGCATAAAAGCTTTTCGAACGCGGAACGGTGTAAGTTGTGGGCTTTAAAAGCTGGTCAACAATGCCCCACAATATAAAATAAAATAAAAATTGCGTTTATTTTGAATTTTATTTTTTCTTCGCCGCAACCAAGCGCATTTCTTAATTAATTATTAAGCATTTGTTAAGCTGTCACAGAGTTTGACGAGCAGGAAAAATAAAAGCAACAACAGCGGTAACTATGGCTATATAAAATACCGCGACGGTTGTGGCGGCAATGGCACTTAAGCCACCACTTGATTGCGGCTTTTCATACAGGAAATGAATTGCGAATGAGGCAGACTGGCTGTGGCAGCAGTTGAATACTCAATTGGGTGGGTGGGTCGGCAAGCGGACGGAAGGAAGTGGGCTTAAGCGAAAAATAAAACAATTGTGCGTAGCTTAGCGGCAACTTATGCCGTTTTTGTTTTTTACCACGACAGCGGTGCTTCGCCAAAGTAGCTCCAGTTTCAATACGCACGCGGGGAGTGGCATGCAAATTTTGTGGGCGCGGGCATGAAATGTAGGCGTTTACAGTTTGTCGGCAGAGAAAGTTAAGTGAGTTAGTCCATTTCAAATTTGGTTGAATAACAAAAACAAAAAAAAAAATCGTAAAAACAAACGAAACAATATTTCCATCGCAACTTAAGCAAAGCCACTGCTAGCGGGTCACAGCCACGCTACAACTACATAAATGAAGTTGGAGCGGAAAAAATATGCTGGGCAGAAAATGTTGAGAAAAACGCCAAAAATATTGCCAACGTATATTTTTTTAGTTTCCTTGCTTTATTTCCGTTTTCAGAACCCATTTCGTTTTATTTTTGACTGGTCACTGGCTTTGTTTCTATATTTGAATAAATCATACGAATGGCTGGGAACGAAAGCGAATTGTATGCCGCAACGATATGCGCAACAAAGTAAATCAGAACTCAGCGCAAACTTTGGGAAATCAACAGTGAAATCCGCAAGCCATAAAAGTACCACAGAAATGAAACTTCTCATATTAATTGCAAAGTTTGGTGAGTAATTAGAGAAGTGAATGCCACTAAATCGCAAATGCAAGAGTTTGTCGCAAGCAAGTTTTGATTTATTTATTATGGTTTTTGTTTTTTTTATGAAAAATTTTAATTATTATTGTTATTTTTTTTTTTTTTGAAAAGTTGTTCTGAAAGGTAAATGTAAATTGCTTAATAAGGAATGATGGTTCATAAGTAGAAAATAAAGAAAAGCACTTATTTGGCAGTAAAATATTGAATATTAAAATGTAAATTAAAAAATCATTTTATTTTTTTATGCGTAAGTAGTAAATACTAGGAAAAGTAGTAAGAGATTTTTTAAGTATGTAGTAAATTCATACAAATATACAGAAGGATATGGCCGATATTTAAAAAAAGCTTTTGATTGCATATTTTTTATGATAGTCCATACCTTTAGAAATATTATACTAAAGTTCCGCATTTTTCAAATACTTTGTTTTGAATTATTTACAGGCTTCTAAAGTGTAGTCACTTAGTTCAACCAACTCTTACAGTTAATTTTTCAAAGCGTTTTCTCGAAACAGTATTGAACAGCAAATGAATTTGCTGCAATTTTTTGGTCTCTATAAAATGACATACTAACTTTTTGTCAGGTTTTGATTTCTATCGTAGGTCATATCGTAGGGAATATCTTCTAAGGACTGTACTGAAAAGAAACTCCACACTTTCAATTCTATATTTCTCATGAAGAAGCCATTTGATCGAATTTGGTAGGCACAACTACTGCACCGACAAAAGCATTTCATACAGAAAGCTAGCAAAACGGTTTAAAGTCAATGTAAATGTAAATCAACTGCTTATTTGGTACTATCCGAAACTAAGAGCAACACGAAAAATATTTAATCTATAGTTTTCTTCAACAAATACTAATATTACTTTTATTTTCAAATTTTGTGTATTTTAAAAATATAAAGAAGAAAAAGAATTTTGTGAATTTAATTTTTGGTTTTATTTCTTCCTGAAGTAAAGGGTCTACCAGCAAGATCGACGTAATATTAAAATAAAATAAAAAAAATCAAATTTTGTCAAAATGGGTTATCTTTTTTTGTTATTCAAATAATTGTATGCGATTTCTGATTTGAACAATCATTTCATCTGTAGATCCATGACGATCATTTCCGAAGACCCGATGAAACATTTGTGCTAGAATTCCAGCTATAATACATTAATGTTGTCTTCCAACTCCTCGAATGATGCTGGTTAATTTACATAAACCTTTGATTTAACATACGCCACAAAAAATAAGCTAAAGGTTAAATCACATGAAAATGAGTCGCCTAACTTTGAATTGAATGTGTCCATGTTGAGAAGTGAAATATGACTTTTGTTTGAAAAAGCCATCCTCCGCGTCCATCTGCATTATATTATAACGCTTGCTATTGATGATAACAGAATTTCCTGTTTCTTTTCAAAAAAATTAAGGCCCGATGTTGCCGCCATACCCCAAGCTGCAGCAAACAGTCAACATTTGGGAATGCGAGTATTTGATTTGCCACAATAGCGACAATTTTGTTTGCTGACGTAGCCATCAAAACAGAAATGGCACGTGTGATAAAATATTTTTTCGGTAAGCGTGAGTTTATGAATTTTTCGGAGAAGGTGAAGTTGTGTATCAAACTTGAACAATGTTCAAAGGTTATACCAGAGCGAAATGTGACATTATAAAATGGTAAACCTTACTGAACACACTGACAAAATTTTGCACAAATCTCTAAACAAACATGAGCTGTCAAAGCCACACCATCATGCCAGACACTGTAAAAAGTATGCCAAAAATATAATAGATTACAAATTTGTCATTGTACTTCAGGGGTGACATTGATCCTGACTCTCCTGGTGGTCTGAAAAAAAATCAAAAGAAATTCTTGATCAGTAGGGATGCTGTTATAGTCCGGGAACACGAAAAAACAAATTTTTTAAATATGGCGACTGCCTGAAAGTAAAAATAATTTTTTACGCTTTTTTTGAAATTCCTGAATTTTTTTAAAATATAAAAAACAAAAATTGACACGATGCTTGTAGGAACGATAAAGGGTTATACATATAAAGAAGGTTCAAACAAAAGTTTAAGTAAATCGGTGTATAGAACTTGAGATAATACCGGTACCGTGTGGAAAGAAGTAGTTTCGAGAAAAACGCGTTTAAAGTTTAGGAGACAATTCTAGTGAACACGGACGCCACCTCACAAAATCGGCTGTATCTATGAAAATAAGTCAAATTTTGAAAAATCCTTCCGAGGTAAAATTTTTGAAAGTCTAAACCTTAAATATATGAAAAAAATCGAATTTTTCAAAATTCTAGAGTAGAATACTCCCTTAACTGACTCTATTAAAATTTAAAAAAATATGAGGGTAAATTGACATTAGTACACGTCTCCACAGTATCTTGAAAAATGACAAACAGCAACAACAAATTTGACTTTCTTCAATAGGTTGCAGATATGACCCCAAAACTGTCGTATTCACTGCTTAAACCATATCTGTCAATAAATTTGAAAGAGTGAGTATCCCGCTTAATAAAGCTTAATAAAAAGTAACCACTGAAAAACTCTTTAACTAAAATATGTATTTAAAATGACTCGTTTAAAACACTTGTTTATAACATAGGCTAATGAGTAGTCAAAAACTGTCGAGTTTGTTTTGCCTAGCAAATGTGTGATTCTGTAAAAAACAAAAAAAAGTGTCTGATATTTCTTTTATAAATATTCTTTCCTTCCATTCTTAATTTCTATTATATTTTCTTTTCTAAGAATACTAATTTAAGATACTTCGTGGTGGAATAAGGCTATTTCTATCTATTTCAGTGGCAAATATGACAGCAACCTTGAGAACATTTTGACCTGATTCACATGATACAATTTACTGATACCATTATTTCTATTTTTACATAAAGCACACTGTAATATTTACTTTCAACATTTTATGTTCATTGCGTAATACTCATAACATTAATGTGTTCCATATCGGAAGCATCACAGTATGGCTGCCCTTTCTATCATATTCTTTTCGCTATTGTTCTACATAAATTATGTAATAAGCATCGTCACCTCACACAAGAAAACAGGAAGTGAATGCAATCTCATATGACAACTCAAGGACTTAGACTTCACATATGATAGTTGCCTACAATCACACAAACTCTCCGACATGCGGGAAAAGTTCAATAACCTTTTCAAGCTGGCACGCACTGCTGAAGTAGAGGTAATCAAAATCAAACATATTGAACGTCAATCGCTCAAAATTAACAATAATGAAATTGAGTTTTCGACCGCTTTTATAAAAACTAATGGAAGAAACGTATGTGAACTAAAAGATGATAGAAAATAGAGTGGCATTTAAACGGCTGAAATCAATGTGAACAAGCTCGCCAATTATCAAAAACCTAAGTTAAGAATATTTTCCGCATGCCTGCACTAGAAGCTTTTGCTTGGAAGCGAAACATAGCTCTGATCCTAAACTTGATCACTCAGAGACTTCAAGTGGCTTTGAATCGTCCATGGAATATTTTGGCACACAAATATAATGAAGTACTATATATTACTATAAATTAAAGAAAAGTAAGAAGAACCCACAATAAAGAAACTAAAGTGCAGGGAATAGCGATGAATACTCGAGCAAGACTCCAAAACTACATTTCAAGGATAACGTCGTACTAGAAACCGCAAGAAATCAGGAAGTTACGACCGACCAAAATTAATATAGAAAAGGTCGATACTGAGCGATTACCCGACGGTAAGATGGCACATGGCACATGGCTATATGCTCCAGAAAGGAATAATTAGAAAAGAAATTGGTAAATAAAAGATATGCCTTATTTTCAATTTGTGTTATTGATCATTTTACTGTTTGGTGTAACGAGAAATGTTGCAAATTTAAAAAATAAAATATGGTAAATTTCTATAACTATAATGCCTCCCTCATATTGTTTACAGATATCTATAATGACTATAATTCAGATACAGAATTAAAAAATTTCATTCGCAAAATCCCTGTGTTTGAAGAATTTTCGAAGATTTGTAAAATTGCCAAAAAGACAAGTAGTTAGTTTTTACTTCAACCCGTTCGTATTAATCTAAGCAAATATAATCAAAAAACTTAATAAGAAATTGTAAAAAGCTAAAGCTTGACTTGAAATTTATTGGAAAACATGTATTTCATTTTATTGCCTTCAATAAAAACACTAAAAATTGAATATATCAAACCAAGCTACAAACGAGAAATTATTTCTCATGCTTTAGCACATAATATTCTAATAGCTCACTATTCAACTGAATATGCATACAAATATTTTAATACTTTTTGCAAATAAACAAATATTTGTATATTTCCGAGCAAATATACCTTTCAAGTCTGACATTTTAAAAATCCTTTCAAACTCTGCAATAAAAATACTTTTCCAGCTGCTGCAAGTAAATAACAGCATTGTTTACTTATGTAAATTTTGAGAAACTGTCGAGCTGCCAGCAGAAAATACACTTCTATGCAAGTCTGCAAGAAAGCCATGTAAACACACACATAAATGCTGGCATATATATGTGATATTGTGTATTAAAATTTTGTATTTGTCAATCAAGCGGCTGGCAGCAAGATTTCATTTCTTATTTTCAACAACAAAATGTCGTAAATTAAAAGTCATCTAGAGCAAATAACGGTAAATAGCAATAAAGCAGTTCATATACTAAATATAAATGCACATATTTGTTAAACTGACACAGATATGATATGCTTCGTTAAACGTTAAATCTCGCAAATATACAAATGTATAGCAAATAAAGAATTTATTGCTGCAAATAAAGATATAAGCGCTTTAAAAGTCAATTCGAGTTATTCATTAAATGACACTTCGTGAAAACAACTACAAATAGCATGTTTTTTCTTATTTTCTTGTTGTTATTGACATTTTTTGTAAAAGAAATTACACATAATTGTGGCAGCTCAACAAAATTCATAGCATGCATTTAGGCGTCGATGCTTGTAATTAAAATATTTTATTTGTTTAGTGTTTCTAATAAATAAATAGCAAACACATAGTAATTTGAAAATTTTTTCCTCAGAAATCAAGCATTTTAATTTGAATGCATTGTTACATTTTTTGTTTATTTAATTTTTGTCATTTTTGCTCTTAATTGCGATCAACGACAAGCCACGTTGTGCAATATTTATAACGAGTATGCTTTTGAGACTATAAAAAATTTTCATGGAAGCGATTTGAGAAGCTGAACATGATGGCAATAGTCAAACTATGAAATTTTAAAATTTATATTAATTTGGTGTATTAGATTTATCAAAAATATATAAATTGATACATATTCAAAAAAACAATGGTACCAAATAACAGTAATTTCCAGTTTAAAAAAGATATTTTAATATTTTTCGAATTTTTAAAATCTTCAATCGCTTTCAAACTTGCTTGTCAAGTTCCTCCTTTTTTCTTATGCTGACTTAAAGGGTTACATGAATGTACGAGTTTCAAAACTTCGAATATTTTTATTATTTTATTAAATACTACAACACCTCTAGAATATTGTCTTAAGGGGGTTTTCTAGTCTAGAAATCAAATTTTGGGCAGTTTTTTGAATTTCATTTAAAAAAAAAAACAAAAAATTTTTTTACTATACATTTTTTTATGGTGTTTTTATTGATATCTTAGAATATAGAAAAACAAATTTACAGAAAAATATTAAAAATTAAAATAATTAGAGGGGGTTAGAGACAGGTGTACAAAAAAATGGCGTATCCTGTTGACAGTGATCTTGACTCTCCTGGTGGTCTAAAAAATAAATCAAAACTAATTATTAATCAGTATGGATGCTGATATAGTCCCTACCTAAGGGAATACCTTGTCTTTAAACGCGTTTTTCTCCAAACTATGTTTTTGAAGTCCATTGGCAAGATTTCTCGATAGTTACTGAACCGATCTTCCTGAAATTTTACACAGGTACTGGAGATATAAATCTTAAAGACTTGAAGAAAGGATTTTTTCGACTAAAACTATGTGAAAAAAAACTCGCGAAACTTTAACTGAAACCTAAATTTTTTTTTTTAAATGTCTGCCAATAGTCAAATTTTCAGCGTTGTTTCCAAATTCTAAGTTAAGGTTTTAACTAAAACATTTTTTCACTTCAGATGATCCTGTAAGAAGTTATGCTGCCAACGTGGGCACATTTTTTCTCCGAGTAGTCACCGGTAATGGCGTCGCAATGGCCGAGTTAAAAATATTTTTTTCCAAAAATTTCAGTATTTCTTTGTTAAGAGTGTATTTTTGTAACAACATAAAATTCTAATAAAATATTACATTTTTTATATGAGAAAAAGGTTTTTTATTACCAGAGGGAGCCTATGTAACCCCTTAACATAATATTTATGTATATAGTTTGACAAAATTTTTACCAATTCTTTTCTACAACTGACATAAAAAACCAAGAAATTGCAATAAAAAAATCACTCAAAAAAATACGCCGTTGGAAAAAATTTTACAAATAAAAAAGAACTCAACAGTAATTTCTGGCACCTTAATAGAAATAGTATGAGTCTCCAGCTGCTCAAGACTATTTGTAGAAATTTTTGCTAAGAGCAGTGCAAGCGAAAAAAGAACATATCTATAAACTCTCGCAACATATCTTAAAGAGAAAGAGTGAATCAACCAACTTTGCTGCAACTTTTTTTCTCTATTACTTCATCACACAACGTTCCATTCAAAGCTGATGTTTAAAACTACTTGAAGCATAATAACTGTCCAACAAAAAGCAACTTAAGCTAGTTTGCAAGTACTTGATTTATGTCGACCAGTTTGTATGGCAGCTATTTGCTAGAGTGGTCATGGACACTGATTTAACTGACTCAGCTCATCACGCTGACCAGTTATATATATTATTTTTAAATAGTTTACCATTTAGCATCTCTCATCGTAATTGGCTAAAACCAGATAGCGGATATAAGGTCATTGCGGCAGGGATTTTTCGAAAATATCGGTCAATGTTTATGACATCCGGAAGACCTTCTTTCATAATTATAATGGAAACTCTTGCTCAACACTCCCCTAACCCCCATATGTCAGATATAAAAACTAACGGAAATCAATGGACAAGACAACAACAAAATTAAAATGGATAAAAAACTTTGCTGCAAATAAAAAATTCTAGCATTGAACCTCCAACCTTATAAAAATGATCATATAAAAGAAAAGGTTAATATATTAAGAACAATAACAATAAAAACAACAAATCTTAATTTTTTAAGCTGGTACATAAATAATTGACTTTTTAAATATATTAATATTTATTGAATACTCAGGGTGTTATTTCTGCTGGTAGGCTACTTTGGCTTTTGTTTTCTCTATTTATAGAATTTTTTCAAAACTCATCCATTTACAATAAGTTACTCATACGCCTTGGAGTACCAATGTTTGCTGTAACAACTAAAAACTAAATCAAAGTTACAAATGTATGCCTTTTTCAAAAGGTCGACGCGAATACTTAGAACATTTTATGAATGTTTGAATATAAAATTATAAATAAAAATATATAATTATAAATTTTCTCCGAAGTGGATTTAGAGATGATAATGTTCTATATTAATGAATTCTTTCAGTACTTTTAATTTATATTATTTGATATTACAAATGACGCAAATACAACATTTCTATTCAAAAGATTTTTTAGAGATACAATTGTTCTTGAATACAGCGTATTTTGGGATAAATGGATGTATAAGGCATTTATCACATTATGGTATCAGAGATGCTTCCTTTCACATTCAGTGCGATCATGGAAACAGACCGACGAACATTATACCCATAGAACGCGAAAAGCGGTCAAAAAATGTGCCAATTCAATCTTCTCTCACTAAATGGACCAAAGAGTTGAAATCAATACAAAACTGAACTGGAAAATTAACATTAAAATAAGATTAAATAAGTCGTTTGGCCTATTGAACCTGCAAAAGAATGCTTAGCAAGATGTATATATATGGAACACAAAGAGCAATCTGTGCAGTGGAAACCGAGACTAATAAGGCATATCCGCCCGAGGCCCTTAATATGCTCCTACATTAACTACTCAGACACATTTACTGTTGTAATAAGTTCTGTTGAACTGGAAAGTGTATGGACAAAGCACCATCCTGAGCGAGTGAAGCTTAAGAAAATCGGATTATATCCTCCTAAGGTTATATCTATAAATTCACTCTCGGGTAAGGTTTATTAAGAGAAAAACTTGACATCTCTCTTTCTATCTTTCTACCAAACTCAGCAAGCATATTCTAAGCGGAAGTATAATTTATGAAATACAACTTGATTGAACAGATGTTTGAACCGATGATTCGAACAGACTAAAAACCACACCAAACTTTAGCAAGCGTTAGTTGAACATCATATCTTGTTTGACCGCAAAATCATCCATGCTCAGAGTAGAATGCAAGAGATCCACTTAATCACATGCTCTTAGCAAATTTTATCATGCCACAATCGTAGGAGATCTTACAGGACACTGCCCAACAGACATTCATGCAGACAAGACGAAAATTTTTGACGAACGCAAATTGTCGAAGATGTATTGAGGAAGGTGAAATGGCAATATCCAGACACTTCCACCTTCAGTGTACGACTTTTACAAGACTGAGGTTGAAACATGTCGTCTGTCTTACTTTTGGCAAAGGAGAGATAACTGAAACTGATATAAGCTGCCACAACAAATTGTGGTAGGCTGAAGAAGTTTATGATGCTAATGATCAATCTCTTGGTTTCACAGCAGACCAGCATTTTAGGCTTTACAATTGAGAATCGTGTCGGCGCTTGCAGCGCAATCGGCCTCTTCATTTAACCTAACTTATCCTTAAGCACACCTGAAACTACCCAATACGCATTCCCAGAAAACATACAAGTTTTGTTGAGTTAAAAATATAAAGGTGTGCTATCACAGAAAAGAAAATTGTAATAGATAGTAGATAATTTTAGAATTACGTTATGGGAAATGATTCATCAGAATGTATGTTTTTAAAAAGTTTCCTTGGGAGGTTTCTAAACGAAGTATAAAAAAGTCTTAAGCTTTCCGAAAATTCCAAAGTGGACAAATATTTTTGGCATAGATATTTTCCTACAGATAATCTTTAGAATTACGTTATCGGAAATGATTTTTCAGAAATATATGACTTTCAAAAGTAAGTCCCAGGCAGAGAGTTCCTAAACAAAATTAGAAAGAAAATTTGAAGTTTTCCGAAAACTCCAAAGTGAACAAATAATTTTAGTAGAGATATTTTCTTATAGACTTTTCTCTGACAAATGTTTTATGAGTAAAAAATGTTTTAAAATAAATTTTACTTAACTAAAAATATCTTTCATCACTAAATGCAGAAATAAATATTGTCAGTTCATGAAGCAAAGAAACATACAAATGAGCAAATAAAAAATATATTTGTTGAGCGTAAAAGATAACTGCAAAATTGATAACGAACGACAATGGGCGAGTAAAAGTACAAGTAAAATAAAACAAAAACCGAATAGCAGGTAGTAAACAAAAACAAAAAATAAGTGGCTTCGAGTGCAGATGTACAGCACGAGCATGAAATTTGATGGCAATAAAATACACGCTAAAGTGACACGAAGCTGAAGGTGTAAAACTTGAATGACCATCAAAAAGGTTATGACACATAAAGTGTGCAGGCGATTTTTTTTTTTTGAGCAAGCGAAAGTACAACCGTATATGTGAGGACGGCGACTTTCTTTCAATTTCACGGCAACTAAAAAATATTTACAGCTGGCGCGCTGACTTAGGGTTGAGACTTATTTGACAGCAGTAAACACACACTTGAGCGGAATTCGTGGGAATTCATGCGTTTAAGGACATGACTGCGACTTTTTTTGATACACGAAGGTAAAAAAAATATTTTTTCTTGAAATAAATTTTTTTTTTTTCATATAAAGTAGGTACAGCACTAACTTACCTGCTAAATTTGTTCGTCGTATATTTTATTCGCACACAAATTCAATACCACAATTGCCGGGCATGTGCATGCAGTTTTGTCGCATTGCTGCTGGGGGCCCCAAATCCGATGGGGAAATAAATTCGCGTAACCTTGTAACCTTTTACGAGCTACGAATATGAAATCCTTATTTACATTCGCCAGATGATGTCCTGCACGTGTGTGAGCTGCACATTCGCGACAAAAATCAGTCACACAACGCTGTTAGGCGTAAAGCAAAAGTCCAAAAGTCGTCAGCAAGCTTGACTGCTTCACTTTTTGCATATAAACTGTATACTTTAGGGCGTCTAATACCCACAGCCGACACTCGCTTGATTTTTACGTGCTATCTAAGGGGTCATAAAAATCTTCGCACTTTGCAATTTTCTCACAATTTGTTGCTACAATAAAATTTCGCGCACGAATTGAAAAATTTACATGCGTGCCTATGAACACTTTACAAATTTTACAATGTTCAATTTGATTACATTTAAGTAAAATGAATTACTCCATGCGCCCACAAGCACACTACACACACGTACCAACACGTTGGCAAACGCGCACACGTGTGGTGGGATACGTATACGCCCCAGCACCTCGCTGTTGTGAGAAGTTGACTTTTCGCTTGACTGCAAGTCAGCTAGACAGTGTGCGTCGCTGTTAGTTAGTCGACAGCCGACATGACATATCAGTTACAAACTGCTGGCAAAAGGTTTGCTATGCACGAAAGTTTCAGGTTACGCGCCAACAAGTATGCAACGGAAATATGCGCAAAACCACTTTTACTCGCAGCAACTTTTCAATTTTATTTTCACTTTTCTTTTTTGTATTTTTTTTTTTTTTGTGCTTTAGTTCCTTTTTCCACGTCTACAGACGTGACAAACGCACTCGCCAAATGCGAAACTGACTTTGTGATTTTGTGTTTTTGTATTTTTTTTTGTTTTTTTTTTTTTTTGGTTTTTGTTTGCTTCTGACCGACTTTCTAACACATTCACAACTCACTTAACTTAACTTTTAGACGCAAAGTTTTGCCATACGCTGCCTGCGCACGGAAAAGGTATCTAATACGGAATGTGAAATGGTAATTTGTTGCCACTCAAAACCAGCACTCAAGCTTTAGAATTTTTCTTTGCACTTTGCATGTCTCGCAGCGCCTGAAAGTATGTTACGTTTTTCGTGCTTTCAATTTCTGTTGCTTTTTTTCGTTTTGACACACAAATATTTCGGGTTTGTTGCTGCGGCTACAGATTTATTTATTTCTTTTTTTTTATATTTAGTACAAGCACAGATTTGCTGCCTACGTCAAAGTTTGTAGAGCACTCAAAGTGAAAGTAAAGCTAGCATAATTTAAGGCGCAAATACTTGACACAAACTTGTTAACTTGATATGAAAAAGTAAATACGAGTAAATACTTCAATTACGCAGTAGTTGTGCCGACATTTGACAAATGCTTACGCTTTTGGTGTTTTCAAAGTGCCAAAGTGCCGAAAAGTAGGCTAGACTTATGAGCAATATATGTGCAAAGTTTAACTTTAATGTTTTGTAGCTGTCGCTTAGCTCATTCGTGTGTATTGTGCGTTTATGTCAAAAACTCAAGGCTGTTAGGTTAACGCGGCGCATAACTTTTGCATACCTTTAGGCGGTTTATTAAGCAAATCGTTGCTGTCTTGTTATCGTGTATTATTTTTTTTTTATTTTGTTACTGAAATACTTTTACACAATTGTTTTTTTAACACAAATGTTAAGCCGAAATTACTTTCACATTTCTCTTTGCGCGAAAATGTATGCTTTGCCTAGCAACCGCATGTGTCGCATGTTACGCTTTGGAAAAAACAATTTATTTATTCGATAAGCTCATTAATTTTATATGCTGCCGAATTTTAATTGTTGTTTATCAATTGAACTTGTTTGCTGCTAGCAACAGTTGTCCTGTTACGCCTGAATGTATGCTGGCATGTAGTAGAAATTAATGTTATGGTTGGATTTAATTTCGGTTTTCATCATATTTTAGTTTATTCATGTTTAATAAGTTTGTACTTTGTGCTTTTGAATTTTCTGACATTCATTGTGTGCTTCTAGGCTCAACATATTTTGGCGAAACA
The DNA here is from genome assembly GCA_037783105.1 of Bactrocera zonata. Lineage (NCBI taxonomy): Eukaryota > Metazoa > Arthropoda > Insecta > Diptera > Tephritidae > Bactrocera > Bactrocera zonata. The sequence continues at coordinate 3,254 of JBAWJQ010002772.1, read as the reverse complement.
TTTCAGCAATTATCAAATTAGGCTTATAGTGCATTTAAATTTTATTTTATTTTCGGTAATTGGCCTTATCAATGTTTTCCCTCTGAGCCTAAAATTATGCTCGGTAATTAGCTTTATCAACGTTTCGTCTCTAATTAACACTGTACGCCTAAAGTTATGATTGCTTTAAATTTATAAAATTGAAATTATGCTTAAACAGCTATATTCATAACCTTCACCGTTATTTTCAGCATTTTAATTTTCTTTTTTTGTTTGAACATACTCATAGCACTCAAGTTTAACCCTCAGCTGGGCAATGCGTTCGCCCAATTGTTACTGCAATTATTGTCGAACGTAAGTCCATGCACAAACACACCGATAAACCATTTGACATTAACCGGGGTCAGGTATGCTTTACACGCACTGCCTTAGTGCGTTCGCTGCCAGCTTGCTAAAGTGGCAGCACGACACGACTGAGGCTGTCACAATTTCGTTTGCGTACGCTTGCGACTTCAGCACCGCGACCGAGACTTCCAACTGACCGACTTTCGTCTTAAATTAAGCCTCTTCGTGCGAACGTGTATACATAAGTATGTATTCTGATGCCGCCGACGCAACGCTGTACTGTGACACACCGACACACTGCACTTTTCGACAGCAAAAACAATAATAACAACGGCGACTTTGACTTTTCACCGACTCAATCGACACGCTTTCGTTTCGCGATGTGGAAATGCCAGCCAACTGCCAGCAAGCAGCAAGCAAGTGGTAGCCTGATTTTCTAATTTTCTAATGCACACACCTTTTAAAGCTGTGCTTGATTTGTAGGTTTACTTAATTTATTTTTTTGTTGTTTTTTATTATATGCAAATGCTGATTATGCAATGCACTATCCACGGTTGGATTGTTTAAGGAAACTTGTAAACACTTGACAGCAAAAGTGACTTGCTTTTTATTCGTATTTATTGCTTTCATTATAAAACATATTTTTCATAACGGTCACTACCTTAAACAATCGCCGATTATAAAGTGATATCGTTCACTTGTTAGCAAAACGAGCGATTTTTGCGTTGAAAACGCGTACGTACGAATTCACCGTTACCACTACCGTTGGTATCCTTAACGAAACTAACCGAGCGCATAGCATTAGTAGCATCCTTACAAAAACTCGGCCAATACTTTCCTACTAGTCTACGCTGCCGCGCCGAATAAGCGACTCACGACTGTGGAACGAAGTCAAACACGAATGTTGCACGGCTAGCAGCTCGCCTGGCATACACACCTCCTACTGCGTTCGTAGCGAAATCCACCCGCCACAATTTGCCTGCGTATCAAGCACACGGCTGTGGAAATGACAAAATTGTGACAGTAATTGCTTTTGTCTCTAACGGTTAAAAGGACAATACGCACTGTGAGAGCAAAGTACGTGAGCGTGCGAGTATAGGTGCGCTTTAGGTGTTGCGTGCGCATGCGTCAGCTTGCAGCTATGCTCAACCGAGAGCATAAGTTGGCTCTAAATTTACTCGCGCTCTCGCTACTTGCGCTCTTGTGGAACGTAAGTGGCACACAAGTGCTTTTCAATACAACTCAGTGCGCAACGGTGTGGTTTTGAAACGTATTACACTTTTGGAATTGAAACATTATTTGATGCATCGACGCTGCTGTTCAAGCTGAAATATGGACAATTTAAGCACACTGCACCGCAGCGCAAGTTCAAGGAAAGCCTCACGCCTTTTATGAATGAAAGTTATGCCATGAATGTGCAGCTGTTGATGTTCTGATTCCATATTGTCTCTTCAGGGTGTATTGTGCTCAATTTTACTACGTTTTTTACTGCCAATTTAAACCAATTTGAACCCTTCCCAATTCCTAAACTAAAGACTTTCAAAATTCATTCATTTACTGACATCTGTTGTCATTTACAAAAAGTGTTATAATTCCATTGATTATAATGGACATCCGTCTGAAACCGACGGATACAATGAAATATTTAGGGTTCATCGTAGATAGGAAGCTTTCATAGAAGCCGAGTATCGACGAGAGAGCATAAAAGGCATTATAAACCTTATAGTTCTGTAGAGGGGCCGTTGGCAAAAGTTAGGCTCTCTCACCGAAGTGGTCATCTGACTCTACGACACCATAAATAAGCCCATTGTGTTCTATTCCACTAAGTTTCACTCCAACCATGGCACTTAACAGCATCTTGCACGTAGGGTTCGTAGACATCGTCGGAAGGCGTATGGCTGCGAAAGTTGCTATCAGACTCAGAGAATCTGGGTTCCTAAAAGAACACGTGTCTGAACACTCGCAAGTCCTCACACTATTTGACTTCATACCAGATCACTTATATTCTTTTCTGCCCATATACCGGCGAGGGAGTTGTGGGTGGGAAGAAGCCGTTGGAGGAAAGGGGCAGTTAGCTTTTTTACGGATGGTTCAAAGGTTGGGGGAAGGCTGATTAAGTAGATTACTGTCAGCGGCTCTCTATAAACTGCAGTTTCAGACTTCCTGACTATTGCAGTGTTTTCTAGGCCAAGGTTGCAGGCACTAAGGTAACAGTAGATTTACTTTTCCAAAGTGAAGCTTTCTTCTGAAAAATGAGCATCCACTCAGAAAACAAGGCGCCAATACTAGCCTTGAACTCATTAGCAACGCTTTCAGTGTTAGTCAAGGAGTGTCTAACCATGCTATCAATAGCATCGAGTATCTTTGTGATAAGACTGGTATGGGTGTCAGACCTCAGCGAAATCGCAGAAAATTGGAAACCTGACGTGCTAGCAAGGAATGCCACCCAAGAACCTCTATCAGTAGAATGGGAGCAGGTCGAGGCGGGCCGTATCTTATTGTGTTCTATTGCTAGAGAGCTGGGCTTCGTTATTGATTGACCAGCGCTGAGCAACCACCGATACATGCGCTGCTGCAAAATCTCTTTTGGCTATTCGAGAGATTTAAGATTCCTTTGCCCTCGGTAAAGCCACCCTCTTTCTATTTGGGGGGCTTTTAATAGGCTATTGCCTGGGAATCGTACCAGACGCCAATTGCAGAAGCTGTATAGAACAAGACGAGGTGGAAATAACTCAACACCTATTTTCCCGCGTTTGGAAGGTCAAGACTTAAATACTTCGGAACGCATACCTTCAGACATCCCATCGAACTGGTGGGAATGGAAATTTTTCTTGGATTGGAACGCAGGAGTTCTTACTTTCTATCACGATTTTGGTACTTAGAACTCTTATAAAAATTGATCATAAGATTCATATTCATAAATCTACAAA